>BSBK01006201.1:0-327500 GCA_027943335.1 Chamaecyparis obtusa | reverse complement strand
GTGTATTAAATCCTCTAAAGATTGAGGGTTTTGAAGTGGTTTTGGATTGTTTTGGGGATCGTTATTTGGTGGGGGAGGGTTATTATCTTCATTGTTGTTAGCCATGCCTGATTAAATAATAAACAAATATAAATTTCAAATTGATTTCATATATTATTAAAAAAATCAATACAAAACCCCATTTTAACAAAAAAAACTACATTTAACATGAAAATGAAAGAAATTAATCAAGATATAGCAAGAATTTACTTACCGGATAAACTGTGGAGTTGAATTTGTTGTTGGAGAGAGGTACCCAAAAATATCATGTATAGGATATTTGGAGCCGTTTTCTAAACTCAAAATGTGGAGAGAAATGAGGAAAACAGCATGCAGGTTTTGATTTATGTCACAGGTTTTGGGTACCCAATATTTTTGGGTACCCAAAAAAATCAGATACCCGATTAGGCTTGTGCTTTGGTGTCAGGTTTTCCCAGGTGTACTAACACCCAGGCCTACTAAAATTCAACATACATTTTCATGCACTTTTGGATGACTGAAAAGTGGATTTTTTTACGTCGCCACTTTTTGGCCCCTCATGATCTTGCACATACACATGATTCAGTTTATAAAGAAGAAATAGGAGAACACATCTTATATGAAATATCACTACTCTTGTAAGGAGATCATTATTAGACCTAAGTACCATTCCTATCATTCCTAAATCTGAACAAGAATTAGAAGATGAACAACAAGAGAGACACCCTAGCTGGGGATAATAGGTTATTATATCCAAGTTCTTGATATGTACCTCATTGTGAGAATCAATGGGATTCATCCGTGTCTCCACAAACACATTTACAAGAAGTTGATAATCAACAAGAAGAAAATGATTATGAGAAAGAAGGAGAAATGATAATAACTATAACCTATTTCTTAGGTAGATCAAATGATTGTCAAACAGATTCTCATGAATATGAATGGGATTCATTTTCCAATTGTACAATGGATATAGAAATTGATCTAGTATAAAAAATATGCTCCTAGAGTTCATTTTGAAGAAGGTGAAAGTTCTAATGATAGGTTAATTAGGTCAAACTCATATAAAACTAACAAGGATTCTAATAATGACAATCATGACCTTAACATTCCTAACAATTCTTCATAAACTAACCCAATAAAAATCATCTTGTTAGTCAGTATCATTGATAATAATGTGGTGTTGTCTCTTGAGCCTTGTGAATCCCTATCCTTGGTAAATCCTAAATTCATTGACTAGATAAAACCTGAATCCACAAACCTTTTAACCTTTGACAATGACTACACTTTAGCCTACTATCTTAATGCTTGTGAGCCCTTCACCTCTTAGTGGCAGTATTAGATCATAAAATAGTAAAAATAAAAGATGTATTTAAAGGTGAAAACCTATCAGAGCTACCAAAGGATGAAACTCTTGATATCCTTCCCAAACATTTTAAGGAAAGATCTTTAGTTTTGATTAAACCTACTCAACCATTAAATATTGGTGTGAGGCCCTACCCCGAGCCCATCATAGCATTTCCTTTCATCCATATGATAGGCTTAATATTCCATACTTGATTTTGATACATTATGGATGTATACTCTATATGACAGGAATGTGATCACTTTGGTTTGTGGCAAACCTTATTTTATGATCTTTTTCGTATTCATGATAATGAATTTATGATGCATTATGATTTTATTATGGTTAATTAGCTTAAATAAATATTATGATTATGTAATTGTGTATATGATTTTATGAATTAATTAAGAGAATGGAAATTAAATGAAAATTATAATAAGATGTGATCTTATTATAGATTAAGTGTTAGGCACTTAAATGTTATCTATCTATGCATATAATTTCATGTGAAAAATGCAATGAAAAGGTGTGGTTTGTTCTATTGAGTTGAATTATGAATTGATTATGTGGATATGTTAATAAAATATCAAACACCTATATGATTTTATTTTCATGTATCTTGTATGCATGTGATTTCTTGGACTATTGATACTTGATTTGAGATGTGAAGGAAAATGACGATGAAAATTATTTGGAGAACTAGGACCAAACATATGTGTGATAGTGAAGCCAAGGTTATGTCTATTGAAGAGACAATACCTCGTATGCAATGTGCTTTTTTTCATAAATCTGAGTGCTTGTATGTTTGTTCAGATTTTAATTAGTAATTTTTTTGTAATTATGTAACTACCTAAATGGAAATGCCATGTGTATTTTTATGTTGTTCATTTTTGTGGTGTCACTTGATACTTGTAATGTGTATATGTGGAAATGACATGTCTATTTGAGGATGATGTGTTGCAACCTAACCTAGGGTAGTTCCATGTAGGATTCCCTTGTGAACCACTTGGTTAGAATGCCATAGATATGGTCAAATCATGTTGAACCTGTATGTAAACTTTAGGTGGGTTTTTTTAGGGTTAAATGAGCCTCTAAGGATGAGTTAGGACCTTTTTTAGAAATTCCACTTGGTATACCTTGAGTTGAGAGTTATTTTTTCATTAAATTTTTTCCAATACCTTATTTATGACCCTTCTTAAATGTCACTTTGGTGAAGTGATGAATTTTTGGTTTTGGGAAGAGGTCAAGCCCATCCCCCTTCTCTACTTTTTGTCTCCATCTCATTTATGAGGGGAGACAAGAAAGGAGAAGAGGAATTTTTTAGTCATTCCTCCTTAATGAGAGTCAGTTGGGAAGTGGGTGGGAAGCCTTTTAGAGGGATTTTGGAGAACATTTTGGGTGTTCACCCACTCTCCAATTTTGGAGACAACTAAAAATTAGAGAAATATTGAGAAAAAGGAGAAGGATTTAGGACTTGGGAGCTCTTCATCAACGTTCATTTTTCCATAACTTGAGTAGAGGTTGGTTATAATATCCTCCTTGTTTTTATGTTTTTATCTTTTTTATTAAGATTTATTGAAGATGAATGATCTTTTGTCTTGTGTTTTTGTGTTTTCATTCATGTTGTTGCATTGTATTTCATGCTTGATTATATATGGGAGTTTGAGGCCAAAATCACCCTTGGGAAAGATCACCTGCATACAAAAAACCTGTTACAAGGAAGTAGAGACAAGAAGAGGGCAAGGGTTTGACTCAAAATATGAAGAAGAAAATATCCTCAATATAATGAATTGAATTTACAATGGATCATCCTTATAAAGGAGATCGAAAGCCTTGAAATGAAAAGTCTAGTGCAGGTAATAATCAGTTTAACTATTACAAGACTAATGCATGAGTTTAGAACAACTAGTGCATGTGCTTTTAACTAAAGCAAAAGGAAGTTGACATCTTAAGAAGGGAGTAAAGATTAACATAATTAATACTTTACTCTAACACCCCCCCTTAAGATGAGCAACGATGCATCTACAAACAATGCAAGAAGAAAGCAAATGGGTCCCAGCAACAAAGGCCTGATCAGTTACCCAAGTACAAAAGAGAGTCTCTAAAAAGTAGAGAAATAGTGAAAACCACATGGGAAAAACTCTACTCCAAAAAGAGACAAAGACTAATCTGAAGGACTAAAGAAGCCCCCAAAACTAGGAATGTTCCAAAAAATAGGAACAAAGATGAACATGTACAACATCACTAAAGCATGAAACTACAAACTCTGTTAAGAAGAAACTGATGATCTGAAGATCCTCCATAGAAATATGACCAGGTAGAGAAGACTGTAATCTGCATGAGTGCCCTCAAATGACACTACTTGAATCAGGAGGCAAACAAAGGCAAACACCTAAACTCAAAGATACAAATGGCATAAATGCCAAAAGCCTGAAGAGTTGATCAATCAAAGTTGGAAGAGTGGATCCAAAAATAGGAAAGAAAAGAGTGTCCATATGGTAAATGATCCATCTCACCAGAATGCATAGGTACTCAGCCACTGCAACCGCCTAGTACATAGGATCAAATACTAAATACATAGCTCACACAATCAAACCAAGGAGGCAGTAGAACCAATAATAGAAACCCCCCCATACTGTTGACAAGGGAGTGATGACAGGTACACTGAGAAGATCGTCCAATATGAACTGCATGATGAAGAAGAATTTGGAACATCGAATGTGCAGAGAGAGTACAAACACATATAGAGATACCCGAGGCTAATGTCATGGAAGGAACACTCACTTGACAAAGGTAGATGGCAAACAAATACAAACATCAAACCCCCCTGGCACTTTATAATGGAGTGAGAGTACAAATAGCACAAACATGTGCAAGATCCCATCAAAGCAATAGAATGGCACTTTATCTCAGTGCCTATGCATAAAAGAATGCTACAAAAGTGAAGTATACATTTCTTAAAGAATATCAAAGGCTTCTGAACCAAAATAACAACCTAAGATGAGCCATCTCTCAAAGGGAAGAGATCCCAGGACCTGAAACAACCAAGATATCCACCAGACTGCAAAAAAGAAAGAATCTGAATAAAATGAACCTAGAGAAGAATCTAGAAAAATGACTCATAGCACTAAAAATCTCTCTTAACAAGCTTTCCAACGATATATCATTTTCCAAAAATGGAGTCTGGATGGGCAAGATAGAGCTCCCAGAGTGTAGAACTGAAGATCTAGCTTTGACAGAGAAAAAAACCATCAGAAAAATAAAACCAAAAAATATAACCTCCATATCTAGAAAGATCTTAGAATTAGCTTTTCGATGATATCTCATTTTCTAAATTTTGACACCGTATGCTCAAGATATGAGCAAAAAACCAACAACTGCACTGGAGGGCCCAAAGAAGGTGTCTGGAAGGATCTGAGGATGGGTGACATTAGTAAAAGGACACAAAACCCCATGAAACCATCAGATCTAATAAAATCTCAGAAAGGGATTTCCAGAAATATTTTGTTTGCCAAAAGCGGAGCCCGGATGCAAGAGAAACGGATCCCAGAAGGCAAGAGGTCTGAAATGCCACGATCACAGAGAACATCTAACTTTGATAGTAGAAAAGAGCATCAAAATGGAAAAATAAAAAAACCATACTATCAAATTTGGATTGGGCTCGGAACTAGCTTTCCGACGATATATCGTACGCTCAAAGATGATCCCAAATGCTCGAGATATTGCAAAAAAACACCCAAGTACCCTTAAAAAACCAAAAAATGGTTCAAAATGTCCAAACTTGCAAATGCTCGAGCTTAAAATTGACGGCCAAATGGCCGACATTGAGCTAAACCTTTTGGGGCTTAAATGGTTTGGCCCTGGTCACATGGGTGACCAGGGGCTTAGAGCCGAGCACTAGGGGCCTGGGATCGGTCGCCCATGTCACCGCGGGTTGGAGGAGCTGGGTGGATCGGGCGGCGGACTGGGCAGTGGTAGCGTGGGGGGCACCACTGACTACAGCGACAGTGGAGTGGGGGCGTAGACTGCGGCGGCGTGGGGGCCGCGGTTGCTGGTTTTGGGCAAAGCTGGGTCCGCTGATTGCACTTTTTATAGAGAGGGTTTCTTGTCAAATTTGGGGGGACCTATTTTTTTGGTCATCTTGGCTTCAAATGGACCTCACGGTTGTGTTTAGAGCATCCAAGAACCCTAAGATCAATATAAAGTTTGTCCAATTTGGACAAAGTTGGATCTGCGAGAAAAAAAAATTGCAATCGGGCCCAGCATGGATCCCGAGGTGATCAGTATTTTTTGGAGCATTTTTGGCCCAAACGGACCTCACGGTTGCGTTCGAAAGGCCCGAGATAGTCAAAATTCATATAAAACTTATCCATTTATGACAAGTTGGCTTCTGAGGCAAAAAAAATTTACGTACTAGGGCTGTACAACCCTAGCACGCACTCTAATGTAGGTACGATTATCAAAAAAAAATTTTAAAAACATTTTTGCACACCGCCCAACGGCCACCGGCGCACTGCCACCATAGTCAGCGCGGCCACTGGCCAGTCTACCGCCCACCGCCCGATCCGCCGCCTCCCTCACTGCTGACAGCGCCACCGTCCCCGCAGTCTACCGCCCGCCACTGCCCGCGGCCATGCCAACCACCACAGTCACCACCGTGGTCAGCGGTGCCTGCCACTGCAATGTGCCAGCGGTTAGCCCGCCGACAGTCCCTACTCCGCTCAGCCCCGGTCATATGGGGGCTAGTCTGCAGCCCTAGGGGCTTTTAGAGCCGTGATGACCATTTAGCCGTCAATTTTAGGCTCCCTGTTTGATGACATTAGCCTATCTTTCTTCTTTTGTGAAGCTTTTTAAGGATAATTGGCCATTTTTTTGTGAATATCTCGGGCATACGGGATTGTAATTGGGCGTATGATATATCGTTGGAAACCTGATTCTGAGCCCGATCTGAATTTGCTGGTATGGTTTTTTTATTTTGCCATTTTGATGCTCTTTTTTGCTGTCAAAGTCAGATGTTCTCTATGATCGTGGCGTTTTAGACCTCTTGCATTCTGGGATCTGTTTCTCTTGCATCAGGGCTCCGTTTTCAACAAATGAGATATTTAAGGAAAGCTCTTTCTGAGCTTTTTTCAGATCTGATGGTTTCATGTGGTTTTTTGTCCTTTTGCTGATGTCACCCATCCTCAGATCCTTGCAGACACCTTCCTTGGGCCCTCCAGTGCAACTATTGGTTTCTTGCTCATATCTTGAGCATACGGTGTCAAAATTTGGCAACCGAGATATCGTCGGAAAGCTCATTCTGAGATCTTTCCAGATATGGAGGTTATATTTTTTGGTTTTATTTTTCTGATGGTGTTTTTCTCTATCAAAGCCAGATCCTCAGTTATGCACTCTGGGAGCTCTATCTTGCCCATCCGGACTCTGTTTTTGGAAAATGATATATCGTTGGAAAGCTTGTTAAGAGAGATTTTTAGCGATGTAAGTCATTTTTCTAGATTCTACCCCAGGTTCATTTTATTTAGATTCTTTCTTTTTTGCAGTCTGGTGGATATCTTAGTTGTTTTAGGTCCTGGGA
This sequence comes from Chamaecyparis obtusa, assembly GCA_027943335.1. Taxonomy (NCBI): domain Eukaryota; kingdom Viridiplantae; phylum Streptophyta; class Pinopsida; order Cupressales; family Cupressaceae; genus Chamaecyparis; species Chamaecyparis obtusa. The sequence continues at coordinate 320,562 of BSBK01006201.1, read as the reverse complement.
TCTCTTCCCTTTGAGGGATGGCTCATCTTAGGTTGTTATTTTGGTTCAGAAGCCTTTGATCTTCTTTGAACACTGTATACTTCATTTTTGTAGCATTCTTTTATGCACACACACTGAGATAAAGTGCCATTCTATTGCTTTGATGAGATCTTGCACATGTTTGTGCTATTTGTACTCGCACTCCATTATAAAGTGCCAGGGGGGTTTTGATGTTTGCCTTTGTTTTCCATCTACCTTTGTCAAGTGAGTGTTGCTTTCACGACATTAGCCTCAGGTATCTCTATATGTGTTTGTACTCTCTCTGCACATTCGATGTTCCAGATTCTTCTTCATCATGCAGTCCATATTGGATGGTCTTCTCAGTGTACCTATCATTACTCCCTTGTCAGTAGTATGGGGGGGTTTCTACTATTGGTTCTACTACCTCCTTGGTTTGATTGTGTGAGCTATGTATTTAGTATTTGATCCTATGTACTAGGCGGTTGCAGTGGCTGGGTACCTATGCATTCCGGTGAGATGGATCATTTACCATATGGACACTCTTTTCTTTCCTATTTTGGATGCACTCTTCCAGCTTTTATTGATCATCTCTTTAGACTTTTGGTGTTTATGCCATCTGTATCTTCGAGTTCAGGTGTTTGCCTTTGTTTATCTCCTTATTTGAGTAGTGTTATTTGAGGGCACTCATGCATATTACAGTCTTCTCTACCTGGTCATATTTCATTGGAGGATCTTCAGATCATTAGTTCTTCTTGATAGAGTTTGCAGTTCCATGCTTCAGTGATGTTGTACATGTTCATCTTTGTTCCTATTTTATGGAACATTCCTAGTTTTGGAGGCTTCTTCAGTCCTTCCGACTAGTCTTTGTCTCCTTTTGGAGTAGAGTTTTTCCCATGTGGTTTTCTCTATTTCTCCTCTTTGTAGAGACTCTCTTTTGTACTTGTGTACCTGATCAGGCCATGTTGTCGGGACCCATTTTTATGCTTTCAGCATTGTAGTTTCCTTTGCTATCTTTTTGCATTGTTTGTAGATGCATCATTGCTCATCTTAAGGGGGGGTGTTGGAGTTAAGTATTAATTATATTAATTAATCTTTACTCCCTTCTTAAGATGTCAACTCCTTTTTGCTTTAGTTAAAAGCACATGCACTAGTTGTTCTAAACTCATGCATTAGTCATGTAATAGTTAAATTGATTATTACATGCACTAGACTTTTCCTTTCAAGGCTTTCAATCTCCTTTATAAGGATGATCCATTGTACACTCAATTCATTCATTATTTGAGGATATTTTCTTCTTCATATTTTTGAGTCAAACCCTTGCCCTCTTCTTGTCTCTACTTCCTTGTAACAGGTTTTTGTATGCAGGTGATCTTCGGGTTTTGTGGATTTGTATTGCTCAAATCCTACTGGGGTGAAGAGTTTTAGGATATTTTAGTGATTTTAGAGTCTCTCATCATGGAGGGGAGGGATAAAGCATGGATTATGGGGTCCTTGTTTCTATTTTGTATTTGGGAGTTATAAGGGAATTTTGGCATGTAGCCATGGGGTCCATACGCTTTGTGAGGTTTTGAATTGTGGAGAAGGAAGTGGTTTTGTATGCCTTGTGAAATAATTTTCATATTGTTGTGATAACATTCTACTCCTAAGTATTTGTTCCACCTTCACTCTATTATTTGGGTCATTTAGTGACCTTATGCGTAAGCCTTGGGTTGGGATAATTTGTGTTTTTTTTTTATAATTATATTTTCGCATATGACACAAGGGGTGGTGGGTTGATGGATTGTATGACCCAAATACCCTTGCTAGAGTACACATGGAAGCCAAAAATAAAAGAGAAATACAAGAATTATATAGAGAATTCAATGCAGATGTGTGGAGATAGATTTCATTCAACATACCAGGCATAAGGCCTACCTAGTTGCATCCATTTACATTCACATAATTAAAAAATGAGCTTAGAAATCAGTTTTTAGATCTAATTCTTAATCTCTTTTTCTTCTATCTAACTTTGTTCTCTTTTTCCTAATCCTGTATATCTTATTAAATAGCCATAAAGACCACAAGTTGACCTGCCAGGCAATTATTTACAATGAAATAGGTCCTACCCCAAAGGAGAAATCAATGATCACACAAATGATAAAATAAACATGCACAATGAAAACTATAGGTCCACACATGATCCAAGAAGAAAACCCCAAGGCTGCAAAAAGCCTCAATGCCAAATAGAACATTGTTGAAGCCGATACTGTATGTTACTTGAGCTGTCAAGAAACAAGAATACTATGAATAAGGAGATAGATAACTCCCACAAATGATGGAATTAATCTTTGTGATCTTAGATACATGATGGATGATAGGTCCACATTAAGGAGCCAAATTCGCATAAAGAGAAAACATGAAAAACAAAGGCCCATTCCTCAAACAACGGACAAGAATAGAAAACAAGAAATATTTTTGGTAACAATTTCTTGAAATCCTCAAACCCAAGCACTTCAACTCTCATCTCTGAAAACTTCTTCTTCTACTCAACGCATCTGCTACCTTATTTTAATATCTACTTTTGTGTTTCAACACAAAATAAAATCTATTCATATATTCAACCCACTTCATATGTCTCTGATTCTACTTATTTTGACTTCCCAAGTATTGTAAGGCTTTATGATCAGTGTACAATACAAATTCTCTAAGCATTGAGTAATGTCTCCATTTCTTCAAAGCTTGAATTATTGCATAAAATTCTTGATCATAGACTGAATATTTCCTCTTAGCATCATTCAATTTCTCACTGTAGAAAGCTATAGGCTTACCCTCTTGACTCAAAACAACTCCAATGACATTTCCACTAGCATCATAGTCAACTTGAAAAACTTTATTAAAATCAGGTAAAGCAAGTGTAGGAAATTTTGTGACCTTTTCCTTCAGTGTTTCAAAACTTTTATTTTCTCCATGTGTCCATTTGAATTCCTTTTTGTCACCTCTCATTATCTCTACCATCGCATTACATACTAAACTAAAAATTTTGATAGATTTCCTATAGAAACTTACTAATCCATGAAATGATATAACTTCCCCAACACTTTCAGGTGTAGGCCAATCAAGAATAGCTTTTACCTTCTCAAGATCCATCTTTAATCCATCAGTAGAAATCACAAATCCCAAATATACAAGTTCCTTCTTCATAAAAGATTTTTTTTTTCAAATTTATCAACAAATTTTATTCTTTCAACATTTGCAATGCTTGTCTGATATGCATTAGGTGTTCTTCTTTAGTCTTATTGAAAATCAATATGTCATCAAGGTATACAATCACAAACTTACCCAATAATTTCTTTAGAACCTCATTCATCAACCTCATAAAAGTACTAGGTGCATTAGTTAAACCAAAAGGCATAACCAACCACTCGTACAAACCTTCATTAGTCTTAAATGAAGTCTTCCATTCATCCCCTTCTCTGATCCTAATCTAGTGATAGCCACTTTTTAAATCAATCTTTGTAAAATAATTTGCTCCACTCAAACTATCCATAATGTTATCCATCTTAGGCAAAGGGAATCTATACTTCACTATTATTCTATTAATAGCTCTAGAATCAATGCACATTCTCTATTCTCCATTTTTATTAGGTGCCAATACAATAGGTACTGCACAAGGACTCAAACTCTCTCTGATCAAATGTTTCTCAAGAAATTATTTCACTTGTCTATTTAATTCTTCATTCTCTGTAGGTGTTAATCTTTGCGGTGCTTTATTAGGAAAACTAGCTCCAAGTATCAAATCCATGCAATGACTTATAATTATCATAGGGGGTAATCCACCAGGTACATTATCAGAAATAATATCTTGGAATTTAGTCAATTAACATCTAACCTCAAGTGCATGCTCAAGTTCATTTTGTTTCATATCCTTTCTAGGGATCAAAGAAAATCAAACATTATGTTTCTTTATGTCTTTCAAAAATTGATTTCCTTCAACCAAGAAAAATCTAATTGTAGTACAATGATTTTTCTCAGGTTTCTCTACCAAAGGCAACAATACTTGTCTCTTTCCATTAGCCCAAATAGTATACTGATTTAATCTACCATTATGTAAATATTTTTTATCATACTGCCAAGGTCTTCCCAAAAGAATATGACAACAATCCATAGGCATGATATCACGCAAGACTTCATCAAAGTAATTTCCAATCTTGAATTTCACAAGGCATTGTTTAGTTACAAGTAATTTATGTTCGTCCTTTATCCAATAAATGTGATAAGGGTTAGGATGTCTCAATCTATGCAACTTCAATTTAGATACCAATTCCTTAGATGCCAAAATATCCAAACTACCATTTTCAATGATTACTTTGCAACACTTTCCTTCAATCTTACATCCGGTCTTGAAAAGGCTTTTTCTCAAAACAGGTTCCCCATCCAACTGATCATTCCATAAGGTTCTTCTCATCATCAAATTTTCTCCTTTCTCAAGTTTATTAGGTGTGTTAGTAGCCTCTTCCTGAATCAAATTATTTATACTACTTCTTGTCTTCTTACTAGAAAAGTTGCATTTAAAGGCTCTATGTCCTTCTTCACAATATTTAAAACAAGTACCTTTAAACCAAGATCTATCTTCTCTCTTTCCAACAGTGTTATTCCTAGAGTAACTAGAATAATTACCTCTAGATTAGTTACCTCTTCCTCTACTTCCACTGTCTTCTTTCAATTCAAATTTTCCTTTATCAATTGATACATTATCAGATCTGATACTTTCTCCATAAGATCTACCTCTACTTCTCTAAAATATTTCCCCTCTTGTCCTATGTCTATGTCCTTGTTTCTTCGCCAATTTTTCTTCAACTTTCAAGGCATACAAATATGCTTCCTCAATGCTTTCCATTTTAAAAATAATAATTTCATCTTGTATAGAAGTTATCTAGCCACTCAAGTATCTAGAAACCTTCTCAACCTCATCATCTACATGTGTTTAGATCTAATGTCCAACTTATAGAATTACTCAGTATAATATTTCATAGTCATGTCTTTTTGTCTCAAAATTTTTATTCTTCTCGACAAATTAACTTGATAATCAATAGGTTGGAATTTCTTTTTCAACTTACCAACCATTTTCATCCAAGTCTGATATTTTCTTTTCCTCTTCTTTTTCTATTAGTTTTCAAGTGTTCCCACCAAAGAGATGCATGCCCTTTCAATTTTGTAGCTTCTATTGAATGTTATCCTTGTTTATCTAGCATGTGGTACATGATTCTTATGTAACATCAAAGTCGGATATGCTCTGGAGGTCCATGTTGACACAATGATAGTTTTCATTTAGGTTCATTTTGCACTAGAGGCCTTCTTTTATTCATTTTCTCTACCCTCACCCTTCCTTTTTGAGAAAATTGTCAAAATTATTTTTTTGCTCAATTTTCTCAAGGGGTCACATCCTTATCCTCATCCTCTTCACGTCATTGCTTAGGTATGACTTCAAGGGCATCTTGTTTTCTTCTTTTTTAACACAATGCCCATTTTGACACCGCATCAAAGAGGGGCAAAATGTAAACACCTAAAATTGTCATTTCACACTAATGTTAATTTTTATTAATATTTTATCTTAACATTATAGTTGATTTTTATTAATTAACTATATTGTCATCATCTATTTATTTAATTAAATTTACTTTAATTAAATATTTATTTTCCCTTTGTATTTAAATTTTATTTAAATACTATAATATATTGAATTCAATTTAATATATTATTCTTCCATTTCCCTTTATAAAATAAATCTTATTTATTTTATTCCCCCAATATCTAAAATTATTCTAAACTATGTTTAAATTAAAATTATTTTAATTCAACCCCTTTTCCCCTTTTCCTAAACTTACATTTTCCTAATATTCCTCTAATGTTGATTAAAAGGTAGGTTACCTCTAATCATGTGCACAATCACCTTTTCCAAGGTGGCCACCTCTCCATCTCTTTTCTCCACCTATCATTTCAAATTCATCTTTCCCTCTAAAATGAAATTTGACTTTTTCAAATCCTACCTAACATCTTTTCCAACCCTACCTAATCCTTAATCATACCCACTCATTCTCTTGCCTCTTAATCTCCACCATTCAATCCTTTTGTATTTTCTATAAAAGAAGGTCTCTCTCACATTTGTAGGCTAATAGAGAATAGTAATAGAATTTTAAGCATTCTAGCAATTGAGCATATAACACATTTTTCAAATTTTGAGCTTCCTTAATAGTAGTTGCTCCCATAGTAATAGTATCATCCATAAATTATTCATGGGAACAAAAAATTCTTGTAGATGAAGGTTGAAGACTAGTTCTTATGCCTTCACCCACCAACTTATTGATATATCTCCCTAGGCATTCATCAAGAATGGTAAAAAGAATAGGGGAAATCAAATCTCTCTGTCTAAGGCCTCTAGAAGGTCTGAAGAAATTAGAGGATCCACCATTGACAATTACTGAAGAAGAGACTGAAGACACCAATTGTAGCACAAGTTTTATAACCCCCCTATCAAATCCAAAAGCTCCTAATGCTTTCATCAAGAAATTCCAATCCACTCTATCATAAGCTTTGGATAGATCAAATTTTGTGAGGAACCCCTATTTTCTAGCTATTTCCAAAGAATGAATTTTTTCATGCACATCAATAATAGAATTCAGAATTTGTCTATCAGGAATAAATCCATTCTGCTAGGGATAAATGATAGAAGGAAGAATAGAAAGAATCCACAAAGCAAGGACTTTAGAAATGATTTTATACAAAGATTTGCATAGATTGATAGGTCTAAAGTCCTCAACAGTATTAGAACCCAATTTTTTAGGTATCAAAACCAAGAAGGTAGCATTTAATTCTTTGAGGAGCGCTTGAGTACCAAAAAATTCCTTCACAATTTCAACCACCTCTTTACCAACAATTTCCTAATAATACTGGAAGAAAAACATAGGGAACCCATCTGGACTCAGAGATTTTCTCCTTCAAAGGAAAGAATAGTAGACTTAATTTATTTATCTGAAGGGATCACTTTCAGACCTAAATTAGTCTCTTTGTTAATCAGAGAGGGACTAGCTAATTAGGGGAACTCGGGCTAGGATCTTTAGACAGGGGGGAGACAAAGAAATTCAACATTTCCCTTCTAATATCTTTATCCTTGATAATCTTACTACCATTTAAATATAAATAGGAGATCCTATTAGCAGCCTTATGTTTCATGGTAGTCATATGGAAAAACCTAGTATTTTTGTCTCCAGATTTAAGCCAAAGAGCTCTCAACCTCTATCTCCAAAAAATTTCCTCCTTGGATATAATATTATGATAGTTTTCTAGAAAATTATTTTCAAGAGCTTTGAGTTCCTCAGAGAGCCCCTCCCTTTGGATTTGGTCTTGAACATCCTCAATATCAATCTGAACTTTGCTTCTAGATAAGAAAATGTCACCAAAGGTCTCTTGATTCCAAACTTCAATATCTCTTTTGATATGACTCAATTTAAACTCTAATTGTAATTGTTAAAGTAATACTACTCCAAAATTTAAACCGTTCATCCTAATCGTAACCATAACCCTACCATTGACCCTAGGTGAAATGCTAAAGTTAACTGTTATACTAACATTATTTGTGACCATAATTGTAATAATAACCTTAACACTCACCCTCAACCTAACATTTAACCTAACTGTTATCCTAACACTAACCTTAACTATAACAATAGCACTAACCTTAACAATAATAGGAGCACTAAGCCTAACAATAACCTTAACTGTAACAATATCAACAACCTTAACTATAATAGTAGCACTAACCCTAACAATAATCTTAAAATGTAATCCAAACCCAAACACTAACCTTAATACTAATTGTAACTGTAATTGTAAGCATTCACATAATAATACTCTTAAGGTTAAACCCTAATCCTAATAATAACTGTAATCGTACCATTGACCCTAGGTAAAATGTTAAACATAACACTTATATACTAACCCTAAATGTAACCATAACACTAACCTTAAGACAAACCCTAATTACAAGATTGAATTCAATTGATACCCTAACTCTAACCTTGACCATAATCCTACCACTACTCCTAAGTTTAAACCAATTAACCTAATAGTAACCATAACCATACCATTGACCCCAGGTTTAATGCTAAAGTTAATTGTTATATTAACCCCAATTCTAGCCATAACTACAATATTAATTGTTAACACTAACCCTTTTTACAATGATGAACCTAATTGTTATTGTAACACTAACCTTTACCATAACCTTACCACTAACCTTAACCGTAATAGTAGAACTAACCATAATAGTAACACTAATTGTAATAGTAACCCTTCTTAATATATATATATATATATATATATATATATATATATATATAATACTCTACTATGTATATTTAACCAATGAAATTGTAAATATGACAGAATTTTATAATGTGTGCTATTTTATTTCATTCAATTGTCTAAACCGACAAATTTATTGCAACACTTGTCAAACGCTGACAGTGAGGATTTACGACCCATAACTGCAATATTTATAGTAGACAACTTTTAAATTGAATGTCACGAGAAGATTTACAGATGACTTTCAACTGAAAGATTTTCATGCAATAATTAAATGAAAGATTTAGATAAAAACTTCTAAATAGAATGTTAGAAGAAGATTTATAGATGGTTAGGCAATTCTTAAATGGAAGATTTGCAGACGGCTTTTAATCGGGAGATTTTCAAGCAATTTCTGAAAAATTTAGAAACAATTCAGAAAAGATTTACGGGAAACTTGATTAGAAGATTTTTAAACAATTTCTAAATGAAAAATTTAGAAACAACTCATAAGAAGATTTTCAGACGACTTTTAATTGGAAAACTTTCAAACAATTTCTAAATGAAAGATTTGTAACTCCAAATAGAATGTTAGGAGAAGATTTATAGATGGCTACGCAATTCCTAAATGAAGATTTTCAGAGGCGTCAGAGGCGTCTGCAGTCAGAAGAACCTGTGTAAATAAATTTTGTTTCATTTTGAGTCTTACGCAATGATGCAAATAGAAAATTGATTACTATTTCTGGTTTCATGTCAGTAACGCCAAAGGATTCCATTAGGGTTTTGTTCCGTTTACGATTTGATATTCTTCTTCATTTCAAGGGAGACTTTAAATTTTCAAAGTTCCCTCATTTAGAAGTTTTGTTTGGGCGTTGAGTAGAGGAGCTGAAATATACGCTCAGGTAAGGTTTCGAAAATGGAGAAGGAACAACTTTATTGGAACGGATATGTGATTACCGGAGATCCTGATCAGACTTGCAGAAATCAGATAATGTTAAAAGGGATACTTTTTAATTTCTTCGTTGTGGGAACGGCTTTACTAATTGTAAAAGGAGTTCCATTGCCGTGATCATAACACAGGTATTGAATTTTCTAAGTCTGCAACAAATTGCAACATTCCATTGGAATAATTTTGTTTTTTCCCTTTAAATTTGCCATAATCGGCAGCATTTAATGTTGGAATGCAATGCCTTTTCATTTGTAGTTGCACATAAATTACTGTTTTTCTTTAACGCTGCTTTTAGAGTGATGTTTATTTGGTCGCATGCAAGAAAGATCTGAAATAAGCAACCAGAGAAAATCCCTCCATTAAGAAAGCGGTGAATATCACTTACTTGTGCAGATTTTATGAACAAATCTCCTCTGAATATAGTGATTGTAGGTCACGCTTTCGTACATCTAAATCGAAATGCATATTTGTTGTATAGTTTTCGTATTGCATGTTGTTGCTTTTATTCCGTGCTATATATTTTTTGCCTCTGTCTGTAGGCCTGCCAATCAAATGCTGAAATCGAGGATTTTTTAATGGAAGATTTGAAGACGATCTTTAACTGGAAGATTTTCAGACAATTCCTAAATGAAGGATTTGCAGACAACTCCTTACTTTCAGATCTACAAACTCTGCTCATTTTTTCTCAATCTAAAACGACTTTGTTGTTCTGTTAAAAGAAGGTTAGATCCGTAGTGCTAGATATCTCATTGTTTTGAAGTTTTGCTTATCTTGTTTTCCCTGTTCTTATTCTTACGTTATTTAAGTTCATGAGATTATTTTTGTTACAATTTTCGGAACAGAATGGATACAATGAAGGCAACTCTGTATATTTCATATTGGATGTTTCTGAGGGCTGTAAAGACGGTTCAAATGGATTTACGACTTCTTCTGGTAAAACTATTATTTGTCTATTTGTCTAAGATGTTGTTATAATCACCTTGTATTTATTGCTAAAATGCCAAGAAGATTATTTTGTAGTACTTTTGTATGATGGAAGAGGACATAAGTATTTGACGAATGAACAACATTGTTGACATCTTTCTTGTATGTTGAGACATTGGATGTTTGACCTTGCAATCTATCTATTTCTTATCTCAACACTTTGTATTAGTTGTAAAACTATATGAATAGATGTTTGTATTGATGTCGAAATTGATATGCTATCTTTTCTTTTTTTTACTATTGATATTACTTTTGTATAATTAACTTATGATTGAGATAGAATGTGTATATGCTTGTCACGATTGTATACATAAATTGAGTAAAATTCCATCAACAATGGTTGGAGACATTACAATTAATATAATCTTATTAGTTTTTTTTATCAAATAGAGTGGGATTGGGTTTTTTCCACCTTGTAAGGGTTTTCCTTCTATATACATGTAGATTATTATATGAAGCTTCTTAATATGCTCACTCTCTTGTGATTCATTTGTATATGCCTATATTCATATTAAAGGGATGTTAAAGCATGTAAGAGCATAGAGGTACATGACATTTAAGTAGCTTGTGAAAATGATTTTCCATATGAACAACTCTTACATAGAAAGAAATCAAAATGTCTACTTGTTGCTATTTATATTTTATTATATTGATGAATTTGTAATGTAGGGAAATAAAAATACAAATGAGACTTTGTTCTCCTCAAAAATTAATCAAGAGAAAACTACATATATCATTTTTGTAACTATGGTAAACGTTAGATGCAATATTTTAATTATAACAACTTAAGTTATAAATATGCATATGAATATGTACATGTATATATGTATGTATATGTGTCTATGCCTACATGTGTGTGTGTGCGCGCGCATGTATTTACATACATACATGTATACATACACACACATATATATATACATGTTATATGTGTGTATATAAGTATGTATACATACATGCATGCATATATATACATATATACACACATGTGGACACACATATACATATTTATATACATGTGTATATGTGTATGTATTACAATTTGATTGAACTACCAAAATTTATTTTGAATTTTTAAATTTTAACAAAAAAATTAAATTTTTACTAAAAATATTTAATAGTCTTAAAATATTTATGTTAAAACTTAGCATAAATTAAATTTATTTTGAACATAAATTAAATATTTTTTTCTTAAATAAAATTAAAAATAATCCTTATGTTTTAGTTTAAATATTTAAATGGACCTATAATTTGAAATGAGGTAAAAATTATCTCACGAATTATAGTAAAAATTATGTCATTTGTCAATCATGGAACTAGAGACTCAAGTTTGGATTACCATGGGAGGGGCCTTAAGTTTCTATTTTAGAAAATATGAGCTCCTACTATCTATGTTTGTATATTAAGTAGGTGGAAATAATGTGGGGTTGAAAATCCCCCCACATGGTTAGACATATTATCCTCCACTTGTCAATTATCTAATTTTCAATTTCCCACAAAAATGATGAAAGTTGACAAAAATAATTATAGGTAAAATAAAATTTATTTCGTTGTTTTTACCTAGGTATACACATTTCTCGATAAGAGTGGAACCTTTGACTTCTATTAGATTCTATCCTTATGTTGTTGACACTTTTTTTTATGCAACTTAAATGACTCCTAGCCTAAACACTTAAATTGTTCCTCTTTACATATATTTAATAATTTTCGTAAGCATGTGCAAATAAGGTCAAAGGGGTGTGGTTTTCATGAAGTCTATTGGCTCAATTTTAGGTTTTTAATGTGGACCATTGGATTTAGTTGGTAGTTGATCAAAAGGCTAAGGTTAAATCATTTTTTGGGAAGTTATTATATAACATTACAGGGGTCTTTTAGAGTTCATTATGTTATTAGTATTTTATCTATTGTTGTTGTAATCTCTGGTTCAAGTTCTGAATCCTTGAGTATTCCTAATTTTGAAGAGACTTACAAGCACCCCTTAGTCAGAAGAGTGTGTTTTAGTGGAAGGGCTTTGGTCTATGATGCCATAGCACATCATTTTCAGAGTTGCAATTCATTGTTAAGTTTAGAGACCATTTTCTCAAGGTGAAATTCAAGCAATAGATGTAGACTTGAGTTATCTTCAACAAGTGTCTACATGTTATTGAGCTTCATTAGGACTAACAAGGACAAGTGGAATAAACCAAGCTCTGATTTTCTGGTTATTTTGGCAAGTACAACCAGGGTCTGAAGATATTTCTGAGGTATTTATATCTAAATCTTGATACTCTTTAATTTCCAGGACATCTTGGATAAATAAAGTAAGTCAATGCGAATCATTTTTGGAGTCTTCTTGGCAGATCTAAAATGATTTTATATACTTTTTGAACAAAAAGCTTGCATTTAGACTACATTGAAATACATTCGAGTCTACAAAGGTAGACAAAATTTAATCTAGAGCTTTAAAATTTCGCCCAAGACCCCAATTCTCCATAAGACCCCAATCTAGATATAGGTATATGTATATATCACCACAATCCAAATTGCTATATAAAGTCTCTCAAGCCAATAATGAAAACCTTAGGCAGAAATCGTTGTCAGATGAACATGAGCCGATCTGGTTGACACAATTCGAAATGGGCGCGATCTGAAAAGAAATGGGCATGATTTTTAGGGAATTCGACATAAGTTTGGTTGTTAGGGCACGCGACTGTCCCATGTCTTGTGTGAGTATCGCAGGCAGGTGTTGCCCGAGCAAAAAAAGCTCGACATTAACCTTCAGGGCACACTGCCCTTTCAAGCCGTGATTTTACTGTAAGCACTAGCGACCCTTTCAAATTATAATTTTTACAGTAAGAACTAGGGCACGCTATCCTTTCAGGCGAGGACTGCAAAATGCGGGGAAATTAACATAAGTTTTGGTAGGTCGCGCGGATTGTTGCATGTCTCCTGAGCATTGCAGGTGTGTATTGGTATTGCCCGCACAAAAAACCCTACTTTGACATCCTGGGCACGCTACCCATTCAGGAAAGGGCTGCAAAATGTAGGGAAATGGACATAGGTTTTGTTGGTTAGGGCACGCGGATTGTTACAGGTCTTGCGCGAGTATTGCAGACAGTTATGCATTTGGCAGATGCAATGGCCTCCAGAAGCAGCTGTGACCTTACATGCAAGACATGGCTCCTCTTCCTGGGGATTGTATCCTGACATTTTTAGCCGCAACCAAAGTTGAAAGAGAAAATATACTTTCAAAGACTCAAAAAAGGAAAAGTTGCAGTAAATTGTTCAAAAAATTATGGAGTTTTCAGGCAATAACAAAAGGGGACAGAGTAGTTATTACCTGAACAGGGTACACAGAGCGATACAGCGATGTTGTGGTGGCGCTGAATGAGACAGGAGACTCTGCCGGCATCTCTGGAAGGGACGATTACCTTAATTCTATTATCTTATAAAATAGGCCTGCAACTTACTTGGAATATGCTTTGCTTCAAAACAAAATTAGAAATTGCATATTCTAATTTCTACAGACATTCAAATAAGATTGAATGTGCTTAAAATTTAGCATATAATTTTGAACTTCTCAGGCAACTTTGCTCTCCAACCTTATTCTGATATTGATGTAGGTCTGGGAATGAACTGCAAAGAAAAGAATGACAAAATGCAATGTAAAGGAAAATAGACAATATAATGTGTTTAATGAAGCTTTTGTTCGATTCATCCAAAATGTGCATACTTATATGAAATGACTTATCAGCTCATCTGTTCAATTTATAGTCTAAATAAGAAATATAAAATAATTATCCTTTTCCTTCAACCTCGTTCTGATATCAATCTCGGCCTGGTCATGAAATGTATGGAAAAGTAATAAAATGCAATATACAGGAAATTAGACAGTAGGAAAGTTTTTTGTGAAGCTGTTATTCCATTCATCTAAAATGTGCATACTTACATGAAATGGCTCATCAGTTCAGATGTTAAGTCACTTAGATGAAATAACTTATGAGTTCATCTGTTCAATTTCTAGTCTATATAAGAAATTTAAAATAGTTATCCTCCTCCGACCTTGTTCTGATATCAATATAGCCCTGGTAATGAAATGTTAAAAACAGATTGACAAAATGTAATGTACAGGAATTTAGACAATTGAAAAGTGTTTAACGAGGCTGTTGTTCCATTCATCTATTATGCATACTTAGATGAAATATTGATCAATTCATCTGTTCAATTTTTAGTCTACATAAGAAATATATAACATTATTCTATTGCTTCTAAGATTATATACATTTACATTTCCTCTGTTAAATGTCATAGTAAAAGCAGATGCTTTATACAGATGGTAGAGGTTGCTGGAGGTCATAGTTTTGAATCTTGATCGTCTTTGTTATGGTCATTTGTATGCTGAAGTGTGTGTAGTTGTTGACTGATTTTGATGAGATTGAGTTTTGGTGAATAGAATGATTGTACCCATCTTCCAAAACAATTCTCATTACTAGTTTACGTTATACTTATTATTATTTTTTTCTTATGCACATACCGTGAATTCCAATTGTTTTCTTTCATTGTTTTAGAATCTATATGTTTCCCTAAGCTGTCGGCTGGATCTCATAATTTTCAGACTGGTATTTCATCCTGAAATGAATAATTTAGTTGTTTTAAAATTTAGATCAGCTTGAATTTAGTTGCAATAGTTGCTTTTATCTTCTAGAACAGTTTCTTGTATTAGATAACTGTTGTTATTATTCTATTTCCTTTTTATTATAAAAGAAAATTTTTATTGATATATGAATATATGTTACAAAGGCAATAATCAATACTAGAGGGAGTAGACTTCTGACCAAAACAATAAGTCATTCCGAGCTGAAGGGGAATAACCAAAACACAAAAGGCACAAGCAGACACGCCATTATAACCATTATGTTAACCCCATAAGTTCTTCAAAATGTTAGTTGGCTTTACCGTCTTCAAGATGTTATTATTCTGTTTTCTTATAGCTGTTTCAAGCATGTACTTGATTGGCTTTTCTATCTTTGATATTGAATGTGTATGCAGATAGGAATAATATATGCGTTTTTGTGTTATATGAGCTTGAATTTTGCCAACAATACTAAACGTTTTTATCTTTTAAAGCAATTGTCAGTATTAGATAACTATTGTTCTGATTCTATTTCCTTTGGTGAGAATTCTTTCTAACTCCTGTTGGATAAAGGTGAAGTTAGTAAACTAGTGATTCCCAGTTTTATGAGTTGATCTGCAACTTTTTCTTTTATTGATCTTGTCTGGTATTTATTATTGATCTTGTCTATTACTTACAGCTCTTAGTGACTTGACCAGTTCACAATTTTGATGAATTATCTTTGGCGTTTTTTAGCTTATTGCAAAATATATATTATGTAGCTTCATTCTGACCAATTTGATTTCTGCTTAATCATTGACTCTGCTTTACATGTTAGCAGCAATTTTTTAATATAACTGATTATTGTGAGTTTATTTTAGTGTTTACCACTTTGTTCGGGTAGGAATTTTTAGTAGCTACTATTGTTTAGGAAGGGCTCTTACTTAGTGATTCCTTTTTATTCTTGAAGCTAATTAGCTACTGGTTTGTTTCTCAGACCTTGGTTTTTGCTTATTAAGTTGCTGTCAGAGTTGTAATTTTCATAAAAATTTATTTGGTGCCTATCATGTTCATACTTGTACATCTCTACAGCTTTTGTACAAGTTTAGCATTTTAGTCTGTCATAAGTTATATGCCTTGTTGCGGTGAGCTTCATATATCTGTGGCTCTATGATGGATATACGGTGACTAGCTGCAAATCTTGGAATTGTTTAGTTTTAGATGTTGGCTTACAAGCTTGTGAAATGGGCCTTTGTTTTCATCAAGCTCTGAAATGCATAAGGTTGGGAAGGGATATATTCTAGTATTTGTTTTTTCTGTTCTTTTCATGTAAAGTTGGGAAGGGATATGTTCTCATGTTCTTTATATGGAAACAATTCCAATGAAGTGATTGGTGGCAGTTCTTTGGTATGTCTTTCTGTACATATTTACCCATGAAGAAACTATGACTGATGGCATGCCTCTATCCTTCATTTCTGTTGGTGTATGCTTCAATTATCATTAATTTCTGTACATTTAATTAACTTTTTTGATCCTTTTGCATTTGTGTTTGTGTATGTGTTCCTGAGGAGGACTATTTAAATTGTTTCCAGGATATCATATTTAGGCAGTCTTATCCAGAAGTTTCATACATTTTGATAGACTGAACAACATATCTTAGAACTGCATTTGTGTTGTCTTTGGCCTTTGGGAATGCAATCCTCTGCATAGAGAAATATGCGAGGCAATGTTTCAGGACTCTGTATCTATCAAATTGTTTATTATGATGTGGACTAGATTTAATTAAATCCTTTAGTCAGATGTTTCCTTGAATGCAGACAAGATATTATTAAATGATTTAGTCAAATGTTTTCTTGAATGAAGCCCTAACTATAAAACTATGGCAGCTACTTGATTGGTGTTCGATCTCTGAATTTCTGCAGTATAGATTAAAATTTGAGGATACTGAGTTCTTGAACAGATCAGAGAAAGATGGCAAGGAAACGGAGGTTTAAAATGTCCTCTACTGGCCCAGATGTATCAAATTTTCCCAGGAGGGGTAGACCATTACATGCAGAGGATACATATTCAGAACCTTTTTGGAAGCGAATGAAAGGATTCTTTCAAAACGACCCAGTTTTGTTCGAGGACCTGGTAAAAGCTTTACCCCTCATGACTGCTGCCAACAAATATATTGAAGGATTCCATTCTGAAAAATTATGTAACTATATTGTTTTTTTCAAGTGGATTCTTGTTTGAGGTTATGCTTTTGATACATATGGGTTGGTTGATGCAGAAGAGAGAGGTTGAAGATGAACCTGCAACTCTGATAAGTCTTCCTGGCAGTAGTCAAACGGGAGAGGTACAAGACTACTTTCATTCATTGAACGTCTTTGTTTTTATTATACATGAGATTCCAAGTTTAAGCAGACTACTAAGTTGCTGAATCGTCCATTTTAACTGTCGATTCCGGGTACGATACGTACCGGAATCGGGTGCTTCATGGAATCCCTGCAGAATCTTAGTAATTTATTATCAAAGTTGTATTTATTTATTTTTCAATTCAAATTGTTATATATTTTAATAGTAACATTATATAGTATATAATTGTTTAATTATGTTGATTATTTCTTGTTATAATATTAATTTGTTAAATTGTATATGAAATAATTAATATTACAAGTATACTATTTCTTAATTATTTTTTTTAGGCTGCAAAATATGTATATATTTACGATTTTTATATATATTCTTGCACGAACGTGTCTAAATGTACCCAACCCCTTAAAAAAATTAGGCAATGGCTAAAAGTGCGAATATTTGCACCGGTCCTATTAGCCAGTGCCTATCAAATTGTCCGTGCCTGCCTGCCAAACCGTCAGTATCACTGCAAATATCCGTGCACAGAAAGGACAGAATGACTTCGTCGGTTTTAATTAAAAGTTATTTTTATTTAAAAACATTGCTGGCAAGTTTACGGTGGACACTTGGGAGGATTCTTTAAAAACTTTATTTATAGCTTAGCATAATACATTAATAAATATTATTTGAATATTTTTAATTGTATTATTATTAATTATTTAAAGATTATTTTATTTATATTATTAATATAATTATATTTATTAAATTATTATAAATTTATATTATGTACAAGTTTTTGTGATTTTAAGTTTATATATGTACTTGAAAATTATTTATATATTAATAATTTTAACTTCTAAATATAAATTATAAATAAATTTAATAAATTTTATTAACTAAAATTAACTAATTAAAACTAAATAGATAATATATTCTTTCCATCATGAAGTTGATTTTCTTTTTAAATTTTTAAATTAATGATTTATTTATATTTAATATGAACTTTGAGGTTAAAATTAATATTTAATTTTAGAAGTTAAATAATAATAATATTAACGTTTTCATATAATATATATTCGAAAATAGTCATTTTGTTTTGCCATATATATATATATATATATATATATATATATATATATATATATATATATATATATATATATATATATTCTAAAATGACTTAAATATACATTATATTAGATAAATATTAATTTTAATAAATAACTTATTATTAAAATTTTGTAAATATATATTTTAATATATTTTAATAATTTTTAAATAACTCTTTTCCCAAATGAATCTAAATAGATAAAAACTTAAAAGATCGATTTGAAATTTTTACATAAGATTCAAATAGTAAAAATTTGGGAATACTTTGAAATTTCACATAAGATTTAAATAAATAAATGAATAAATATTAATTTTAATAAATAACTTAATATTAGTATTTTGTAAATATATATTTTAATAATCTTTAAATATATATTATTAAAATTTTGTAAATATATATTTTAATAATCTTTAAATAACTCTTTTCCCAAATGAATCTAAATAGATAAAAAGAGCGATTTGAAATTTTTACATAAGATTCAAATAGTAAAAATTTGGGAATACTTTGAAATTTCACATAAGATTTAAATAAATAAATGAATAAATATTAATTTTAATAAATAACTTATTATTAAAATTTTGTAAATATATATTTTAATATATTTTAATAATCTTTAAATAACTCTTTTCCCAAATGAATCTAAATAGATAAAAACTTAAAAGAGTTGAAATTTTTACATAAGATTCAAATAGTAAAAATTTGAGAATACTATGAAATTTCACATAAGATTTAAATAAATAAATGAATTTTAATGATGTTACTAGACTAACACTAGAATTTAATAAGTCTTACCTCATAAATAATATTGTATGTTAATATTATTAATTTTTTTAAAAGTTACATAATGGCACTATTTAAATATTGTTAACATGTATTTTACAAATCTTAAATTATATAATATAATATAAATATTATTAAAATAAATAAAATTTGATAAAAGATCAATAAAATTTAAACATTTAAATATTATTTAAAAAACTAAATACAGAATTTAACATTCTATATTTTATTTATTATTATAATATGAATATTATATATTTATAAAAATCGTTAAAATAAAATCGTTAAATTCATATTCTTGTCAAATTAAAACCGACGAAGTCATTCTGTCCTTTCTGTGCACGGATATTTGCAGTGATACTGACGGTTTGGCAGGCAGGCACGGACGATTTGATAGGCACTGACTAATAGAACCGGTGCAAATATTCGCACTTTTAGCCATTGCCCAAAAATTATGCCATATCCGCGTACCATATCCATGTACCTGTACACGTATCTGTACCCGATTACTGTATTAAATACTCATTTACTGTATTAAATATTATTTACTAAGTTTCAAAGGCTCCTGCTGAATGTTGTATAGCTGTAGAGGTTTTACGGGCTTGCCAGTGCCTTTGATTTGTTACTATTGATTTTCTTGTAAGGATTATTTTCTTCCTAAATTCCGTTATTGCTATCTTTTGATAAATAGTTTCTCCCTTGCCAGGCGAAGCTTATCTGGAGTAAGCTTCCACTTGCTAGGAATTTATCTTCAGCGTTTATAGATGAAAATGATTCCAAGGAAACAAACAGAGAAATGTATGATAGACCACAGGATGTCTTTTTTCGTTGCACATGTGAGGATTCTCCTCATGGTAATTGTACTCAGATTGAAAGCGATACTGAAAATGCAGGGAAAGTGGAATTAGAGATAGAGCAGGAAGGTGAGATGAAAAATTGGAAGCATCGCATCATGTATTATTGTAATTACAAGAGTTATTTTTGCATATTCCTAGTGCTGATATGAGGAAAGATGATATTGCAGTGCACTCAAGAGATTTTAGGTTTGAATGCAGAGTATAGAGGCTTGGATGAACGACATGCACAAGGAGGGCAACAGAATCGGGGAAAATGGCAATCCAGTTGTCAAATTTGTGGATTAATTTCAAGCATTTCTGTGAAGGACACCCCATACCAAGAAATGAACCTGGATCAACGAATTTTACTGGAACTCCAAAGCATTGGAATGTTTCAAGAAACAGTGGTATTTTTTGTAATTTAATGTTATCTCTATCATTTTGTATGGAAGTTTTTGTATCATTTGATATATCAAAATTACTTGCCTTGAGGTTTTTAGTTTCCATGAGAATTTTCTTGTAAGACACTTCAATTTTCCCTTTTCAGCCAGATCCAGCACAGAATGAAGATGAGGTAATAAAACCAGAGATGTGTAATAAGGATGAGCTCCAGAACCAGGTAATTTCCATCAAAATCGCTTCGAGTGTGTCAATATTCTTTTCAGTGTCGTCAATGTGATTGATTTCATTATCCTATACACGAAGTTAATTTTTCTTTTATATATAATGCCAGTTGTTTTTATGATGTTAATCAAGAGAGGTAACATTGGATGTGCCATTTGAATATAGTATATGTTATTGTAGTTGGCGAAAAGCAGAACAAGTATCTTACCAATGCCTTGTTGTGATAGGTATCAAAGAACAAATGTCATTTTCACAAAGTGGAAAAGGCTGTTTTTAAAGGACAGAAAGTTGAAGACAGGTACATTGGTTCAAAATCTTGTTTGCTAGCAACAGATGTTCATTCACAAACCCATTTATTGAAGATTCTTGGTGTACTACACCTCATCAATTCATTTTTTGTTTGGCTAAGAAGCCGCTGCAATCAAACAGTCTTATCTTTTGATGCGAAAATATGCTTAGTGCTGCTTCTACATTCTGTATTTTCTAGCATGCCATTAAATGAAATTTGTGATGCACCTTAATCATAAGGATTTATTTTGGTTGGTTTCTAGTTTTTCTGGAGTGCCTAATACTTTATGTTTTGTTGATGATGTGTTTAGAGAGTGTGAAGTTGATGTCATGAACACCCTAGTGGAATCAGCGTGTAATAGGCACATAGTAAGCTCTCTAGTCTTATCTTGAGTACTATTTTGATTTGTTGTTAGCTATTATAGACACCTGAAAATGTCCTCAATGATGGAGGATAGGGAGGAAGAGGTGTTAGATGGGTTCCGGGTCAGCAGCTAGCTGTACGGCCAGTGCTGCCTGGACCACAGATCAGGCCATTGGGGCAGCCACAGGCACAGCATGACAGAGATAGGCAGAATGCAGCCCTACAAGTGCAGGTGGCAGCTCTACAAGAACAACTGGATAGGTTACATATAGGGACCAACAGCATCACAACCACCAAGGTCAGGAGGAGTAGGACCACCAAGGTCAGGAGGAGGACGTCTGTCTGGGGCTCGGCCACAGGAGGTCCGGGGGGTGGTAGCACATCATAGCTCCATTCAATTCTTATTTTACATTTTTGTCATAGACACCTGGATAGAGTTATGCTGGACATTGATTATTTTGGAGGCTTTTAGTAGCCCTTAAATTTATTTGACATTGTTATATTCTGCACTTATTATTTTTGGGATAAATCATAAATGTGACGAGACTATTTTTTGTGGTGATCTATATGATGTTCATACTTCTAGTGTGATTTTTATATATGCATATACTATGGATTCCTGTGATGGATTATGTATGATGTTATGATTGTAGATAGATTTATAATTTAGATGGTGTTGATATGTCATTGGTCATATTATATGATTATCTATGTGGATGCTTATATGGACCTAATAGTAGACATGTTAATGCTTTATTGTATTATGAGATGTATGACATGATGGTTGACTATATGCGTATCCTACCCCCTACCTTAATCACATCTCTAATTCTAATTGTAACCCTACTCATAACCCTAACCTTAACATTAACCCTAAATTTGCACTTCGCACTAATTTTATTCCCAACCTAATTCTTTTTTTAGCCCTAATTCATTATTGTGATCTCTAAATGTAAACCTAATTAATCTCAAGTTAATATTTGCAGTTAAGATAAGGTTATGATATAGTTAGAGTTATGGTTCAATTAGGATTCGGGCTATGCTGATTGACTTAATACTATATGATTGACTATGATGGACTAATTTGTGTGTGTAGGATTTGATGTTATATGTTATATGAATTAGTTGTATGCTAGATTATTAAACTTTAAATTTTGAATAGCAGCAATATCAAATCAAATGAACATAATGAATGCCAACTCAATAACACAATATTTTGTTGTTGAAGAAATTGTGTTAAAGGTAAAGCCCCAGTGGGAATTAACACCCACTAATGGTGTACTGAGAGTATAGTATACTTGTTAGAAGATCTAGCAATGTTAGGAGCTGATTAAAACATCACAGTACACAATCCTTGTTAGAGGACAAACACGGTATCTAAAACGACTATACAACAATTACAATTCAACAATTAAGGACCGACATCCTTAATTCATGTTTGCCATCCATAATACATGCTACATCTCTTAAGTCGGCTTCCAAATAGGTCATCTCCAAAACACATGCCACAATTGACGTCATCCAGCTTTTCATACATTGCGTTGACCATTGAACATTCTTCAGTACCCTGTTTGTCATCCCTTATGCTTGCATACACTGAATCATCATCTCCCGTAAGATACTCCCAAAACTCAGAGACTAACTCTGTCAACTTCCACTGTCACTATCCAGTAACCAGTCTTCACCAAAGCTTCTGTAACTTAGCCAATATACAATATTACATCATGCGATCTTAGATATAAGATCACAACACCTTTTGGTACGCACAACTAACTTCGCACGATCTGAAACATCCGTACACTGTAATAACCAACATGTTCTCTTCACAAAAACATATGTTGACATCAGTGACAAAACACGAATGACAACGACAGCAATTCCAACATCACTCAACGTAGTGATTAAGCATATTAAATGTATCAAAAATATCCCCAATGCATTAGCAATATCCAAAAATATGGTGATATGGGCTACTATGGGCTATATATGGTGCTATGAGCTACTATGTGCTTTTGGAAGATGATATTGATGCAACAAACAAAATACATTTGACCCATGTTTTTGGTGTGTTGAGGTATTCATTCAATCAATGTGAGGGCTACTATAAGAGGATAGGTGGGGAAGGTAAAGGAAAGATCAAAGTGGTACATGGCACCTAGGACACCTCCATAGACCACATAGAAGGACACATAGGATAGGATAGAAATTTGGATCCATTTGGGTCAAGCAATGTAATAAAGACCATTTGTAAGGTCAATTGGATCTAAGGTGATGTTATGATCCTAGATGCCAAATTGAACCAAAGGTCTTAGTTGGATTTGGTCTTAAGATGGATAGATTTGATCCATTTTGTCATTAGATAGGCTTAATAGAAGCATTTGAGCAAAAATGAAAAGTTGCTATGCAAAACTGAAAAGTTGCTCGACAACTTTTGAAAAGTTGTTCAACAAAGGGAAATTGATTGATAACCATTTGGAAGTTGGTTATAGTCGTTGGGATGAGTCTATTTAGACATAAGGGGGTTGTACATCCAAGGGGGATGACCATTTGTACGGAGGATTGAAGGAAACTAATATCAGAACCCTGAAATTTTGGAATTTTCTCTGATTTTGTGCATAGTATGGATCTACACGATCATGGAATAATATAAGTTTGTAAGTTTTGGATAGAGGAGTTAGTCTTTTGTTAAATGCTTTTGGTTTGATGTGTTTTGAACTCCATTTGTGCAAGATATTTGAATTTGAGTGTAGATTGGTCTCTAAAGCCCTGAATTTGGGGGTTTTGAGGAAATGGCTCTCTGCAATTCCACCGTGGGATTTACATAGACCTCTAGAAAATGCAAGTTAGGGGACTGCTCTTAAGGATTCCAGAGACTCAATGTGAGGAGAGTTGGTTTGCTAATTTTCCAAGCCAATCCTAGGCTAAACATCTTTGTGTTTAGCCAGGAAGGTGGAGAAGAAGTGGAGACAGTCAACAAATTGGATTGATCTAACTTGGTGAATGGAAGATTTGGATCATTTGGGGATAGTAGAAGAGGTCTAAGGACTTGAGGAGTTTCTAAGAACCCATCCACTCACATTTGCTTGGTTATCCATGCCTAGTCTAGCCAATTAGGCCTGTGAACCTAGTAAGCGTTTAGGGATGTTGGATTGGAATCAAGCCAAGCCCTTTTGGAATCCATTAGAGGTTGGAAAAGGGTATTTAAATCTGTGAGTAACTCATCAAGTTGTTCAGGAGTTTTGGTAGTTAATCACCAAAAATTGCTGAACTAGGGCTAGTAGAGATTCAAGTCAGAATTGAGAAGATTGTGTTGTGGGTGTTGGAGGACTCAATGGGAAGTTGAATCTTAGTACATTGGGTCCCTATAGACTATTTCCACCATTGGTTTGAAGATCCAAATAGGGTTAGTTTTCCATATTGTGGGCTCATTAAGGGGTTTTATCCCTAAGAGAAGGAATAGGACTAAAGAAGAACCTTAGAATAAGGTTGAGGTGTCTAAAGGATAAGTTAGACCCTAAGGTGTGGTAGTGGTTGTGCACTCTGCATCAAGTGGTATCAGGGCCACTAAGAACCTGATTAGAAGGCAAGACAAGATGTTTGAGAATGAAGATGGGGAGAGGGATATCCCTTTGAGAATCACCAATGTGGAGTTGGCCAAGTTGGTCAAAGAACAGATGGTAGAAAGTAGAGCCATGAGAGAGGAGAATAGACACATGAAAAGAGAATTGGATAAGTTAAAAGGAAAGATGTGATGAACTACAACTGATTGAATATATGAATGACTTGAAGATCAGTAATTAGAGATCACCGAGTTATTGATTAGATAATGTAAGATGATTAAATTAGTAATATGTTGTCATTGATGTCAACTAGTTTTGATAGTACTTATCTTGTAAGTTACAAATACCTAAACATCTATAGAAAAGAGAAAAGAGATGAAGAATTGATATATCTACATGAGAAAGATGGATATGACAGATGCAGATAAAGAATACTTTGGGTAACTTATTGATGAGTCTATGACCTTATGTTATTGACTTGATTATGTTACATTCATCTATGATGAAGAAGAGAGCTAAAATGTTCAAAACAATGTGGTTGGTAAAAGAAGCACTTCAGTATACACCGAGCTAGGGTAGTGTATACCGAGCGACAATATTAACCGAGCTTGTTTGCACCGACACATTTCTTTATCAACCGAGCATGGATAAAGGAACTAAATGATTAGTTTAGCCAACAGAAATTGATGAGCTGGAAAGTGTATGATTTCGAGGTTGAAGATAATGTTTGTTACAGAGATCCACGACTAACAAAATTTGAAGAAGATCTAAAGGATGGAAATAAAATGTGTTATGGACACAACTGCCGAGAAAGGTTTAAGTAGAAAAATCAACGAAGGAGATTAAGCGGCAAAATCTGACGGATGAAAAGAAAATGGTTTACACATCTATTTAAGAGACATTTATTTCATTGTTGAAACAATGTCAGAAGAAAGAATACTCCAGAGAATTCGCGTGAACACAACTTCATGCATGTCTGATCAGACTGGTTGAAGGAGAATCGAACTACAGAGATTACCAAGCTTTAGAGAGCTATTACCGAAGGACAATAAGTTATTGAATACTGTAGAACATAATAGATATATTGATCAGAGGATTTGTATGGGCTTAGAATAGATATGAACATCTGTAAAAGAAGTTGTATTGTAATCAGATCACCTACTATTTCAATTTAACCATTGTAACAGATAAATCTCTTAACTGAGTGGACTTGAATGTCTTTGTGATGCCCTATGTCATTCATAGAATGTACATTGTTATCCTGTCAACCCCATAGTGAATGTTGGTTGGACGATAACTATTAGTCTTAAATCCTCTAACAAGGTCACACCTTATAGTGTGTTTTGTAACCTTTAACAGGGTTGGCTCTTCACCGAGCTCACTTCAGAAGAGTGAACAATATTTTGGGTTGCCGGTCCAAGGTGGTTTTTCCCTTTACAGGGTTTCCACGTTAAATATTTGTGTTATGTGTTTCTGTGATGATTGTTTGGTTATCATACTTTACATGTTGCATATTTGATTTGGTCGGTAATCACTATAAGTTATTAACTGGTAATCGATAAAAGCACAGACAATTTACTATTCTATGTTACCGAGCTCCAAAAGTTTGTTGAATTTGTTTAAAGATATACATTTTGTATTTGGGACTATTGGATAACTGATCTAACTGATTCACCCCCCCTCTCAAGTATTCTAACAAGATGGGTAGAGGAACCCAAGAAGACTCTGAGGAAGAAGAAGAAGAAGAACCCTAGTAGGATAGACAAGGAATGTCTGCAGATCAAAGAGCCATTCTAGAAGCCCTTGAGAGTCTAGGAAGAAGAGACAGTAAGACAGGTCTACCTACATTTTGTGGAAAATTGAACCCTGAGGATTGTGCAGATTGGGTAGAGGTGATGGACAATCACTTTGAATTTGACAATGTGCCCGAGAGTCAAAAGGTGAGAATAGAAAAATCAAGGATGAAGGGCCCTACCCTTAGTTGGTGGAATTTCCTTCAGAATGAAAGGATAGATGAAGGGAAGAACCCTATAGCAACATGGAAGAGGATGAGGACTAAGACCAAGAAGCAATTCATCCTTGAAGATTATGAGGTCACCATGCATAAGAAGTTGCAGAGTTTGAGACAAAATGATTTGGATGTAGGTGGCTATACAAAGGAGTTTCATAAACTCACTCTAAGGGCCAAGGTCCTTGAAAATGAAAAACAAAAGTCGGCTATGTACTTGAATGGACTCAAATACTCCATCCAAGATGAGTTGAGTTTGTTCAACCCAAAGTCAGTGCATACATGTTTTCAAATGGAACTCAAGATTGAGGAAAATCAAAAGAGGAAGAGTGACTCTCATAGTAGAGGAAGAGAAAGGTTTAATGGCAAAGGTCCATTCAACAGATTCCAAGGAGAATAAAGCAATCAAGAGAACCATGAAGGAGAAACAAATCACAGAGGAGGTTATAGGGGAAGAAGAGGCAATAGTAGAGGAAGATTTGGGGGAAGAACTCCAAGAGTGTTCACTGGTAGGTGCTTCACTTGCAACCAAGTGGAACATCAATCTTCAAGATGCCCTGAAAAACATGGGAACAATAACCAAGGTGGAGAAAGGAGGAGACATTTGACCCAAGAAGATGACACACAAAGCATACAAGGGCAAGGAGGAAATGCAGATCCAAAAAAAGGTGAGTGTCTAATGTTCAATAGGACCTTATTAAAGGCCCCTACAAGAAAGGAGCCACCACAAAGGAAGACCCTATTCAGGAAAACTTGCAAGGTGAAAGGAAAATTGTGCAAGGTAATTGTAGACTCATGCTCCACTGATAATCTTGCATCTATTGAGATGGTTAACAAACTTGGATTAAAGAAAATACCCCATCCTAACCTTTATAAAGTATCTTGGGTGAATAAAGAACAACAAGCTATGGTTAATGAACAAGTGTATGTGGATTTTCAAATAGG
Organism: Chamaecyparis obtusa; assembly: GCA_027943335.1. Lineage (NCBI taxonomy): Eukaryota > Viridiplantae > Streptophyta > Pinopsida > Cupressales > Cupressaceae > Chamaecyparis > Chamaecyparis obtusa. The sequence continues at coordinate 292,866 of BSBK01006201.1, read as the reverse complement.
AGACTATCAAGACAACATTTTGTGTCATGTTACAGAGATGGATGCATGTCATCTATTGCTAGGGAGACCTTGGCAGTATGATGTGAACTCCAAGAACAATGGCAAGAAGAATGTTTATAAGATCACCAAGGGTGGAGTAGATTATACTATGAGGCCTTTACCAGATGATGGAAAGGAGACACATCAGGTAACCAGTGTACTTTTTGTTGGAGAAAAATAATTCATGAAGACCCTCAAGGAGAATAGAACTCCATGCTTTTCCATCCTAGTGAAGCCTAGAGGGGGAACAAAAGAAAGAAAAGTGGAAGACAGAGAACCACTAAGGAGTGTAGGACCCAAGGAGGTACAAGAATTGTTGGGTAAGTACAAGGATGTGATTGCAGATAGTAAGACTGAGACTCTACTGCCATTCAGGGATGTGAGTCATTGCATTGATTTCATACCAAGATCTACACTAGCAAATAAAGCAACATATAAACTAACTCCAGATTAGAATGAAGAATTGGAAAGACAAGTGGAAGAGTTGTTAAAGAAAGGGTTTATAAGAAGTATTAGCCCTTGTGCAGTACCAGTACTCTTGGCTCTAAAGAAGGAAGGTACATGGAGATTATGTACTGATTCTCAGGCCATAAACAAGATCACTATAAGGTACAGGTTTCCCATGCCCAGAATGGAATATTTGATGGATTGCCTAGGAGGGGCAAGGTATTACTCCAAGATAGACTTAAAGAGTGGGTACCACCTGATAAGAGTCAGGGAAGGAGATGAATGGAAAACTACATTCAAGACCGATGAGGGGCTATTTCAGTGGATGGTGATGCCCTTTGGTCTCTCAAATGCTCCAAGCACATTCATGAGACTCGTGAATGAAGTGCCCAAACTTTTCATTAATAATTTTGTTGTTGTTTATCTAGATGACATCCTCATCTTTAGTAGAAGTGGAGATGAACATCTAATACATGTTGAGCAAGTCTTGAAGAGGCTACAACTCGAAAAATGTGTTTTCTTGGAGGAGGAATTGATATTCCTAGGATTTGTGATCTCAAGAGGGAGCCTAAAGATAGACCCATATAAGGTGGATACAATATTGAACTGGCCAACCCCAAGGAATGCAAGTGAGGTAAAAAGTTTCCATGGCTTAGCAAGTTTTTATAGGAATTTTATTAGGTGCTTTAGCAATGTGAGTGCTCCTATGATAGATACAATAAAAGGGGGTAGGAAATGTCAATTTGTATGGACCCAAGAAGCTAGTAGGTCATTTGAGTTCTTGAAAAGGAAAGTTGTTGAGAAACCTATATTGGTTTTACCAGACTTTAATAAGGTGTTTACCATTGAGTGTGATGCTAGTAATAGAGCCATAGGTGGGGTCTTAAGCCAAGAAGGTAAGCCGATAACCTTCTTTAGTGAAAAGTTTAATGAAGCAAAACAAAAATATTCTACATATGACTTAGAGATGTATGCAATGGTCCAGTCCTTAAGGAAATGGAGGCATTATTTGTCGCCAAAGGATTTTTTTGTCTACACTGACAATCATGCCTTAAGCTTCTTGAATAGACATGAGAATCTAAGCCATATACATATGAAATGGGTGGAATACCTTCAAGCATACACCTTCACCATAAAACATAAGAAGGGTAGAGAAAAAAAGGTTGTTGATGCCCTAAGTAGGAGGAACTTGACCATTCAGGAGGTAAGGTTAGAAAACATGGGATTCAACTCAATGAATGACATGTATGAACAAGATGAGGACTTCAAGGAAGCCTATTAGCTATGCAAAGCAATGACTGGAATGTATCACATTTAGTTTGCAGATTATGTGTTGTAGGAAGGATTTCTTTTCAAAGGAAGTCAATTGTGTATCCCTAAGGGGTCATTCAGAGATAATATTTTAAAGGAGAAATATTGTGGGGGTTTGACAGGCCACTTTGGGCTTGACGAGACACTAGACTTGGTGAGAAGATTCTACTACTGGCCAAAGATGCCAATTGATGTTAGAAAATATGTGGAAGGTTGTATGGTATGTCAAAGAGCCAAAGGTAAGAGTTCAAATGTAGGTATGTATAAACCTTTACATATCCCAAATAAACCATGGGACTTAGTCAACATGGATTTTGTACTTGGACTTCTAAGGACTAGACAAGGGTATGGCACTGTGTGTAGTGGTTGACAGATATTCCAAGATGGCCCATTTTCTACCTTGTAAAACAAGTCATGATGATTCTCATGTGGCAGACATATTCTTTAAAGAAATTGTGAGGTTACATGGATTACCCCTATCCATAGTTTTTGACAAGGATTCAAAGTTCCTTGGGCACTTTTGGAGAACTCTTTAAAAGAGACTAGGAACTAGTTTTTCATGCTCATCAGCATACCATCCCTAATCAGATGGCCAAATAGAGGTTGTTAATAGGTCACTTGGGAACCTATTAAGGTGCTTGACAAAGGATCATGGATCAACATTGGATTTAGTACTTTCCCAAGTAGAATTTGCTTACAACGATTCAGTGAACATGAGTACATGCCATAGTCCATTCCAAATTGTATATGGAACATGTCCTAGGGGTGTAACGGAGTTGAGAGAAGTGAATTCCTTAGAAAGGAACAATGCACAAGTATATGACTTTGTAGAAGTCATGAGGGATATCCACCAAGAGGTAAGAAGTAGATTGGAAAAGACATAAAAAAAGTACAAGGAGGCAGAAGATAGTAAGAGGAGAGATTTGCAGTTTACAGTGGGAGATAGGGTGATGATTCATCTCAAAAAGGAGAGACTCCCTAAAGGAAAGTACACTAAAAATATGATGAGAAAGATAGGACCCTTCAAAATATTATAGAAGTGTGGTGCAAGTGATTACAAAATTGATTTTCCACCAGACATTGGTTTGTCTAACACTTTTAATGTATCTAATATCTATGCCTATAAAGGTCCTAATGTGTTTGATACAGGTGAAGATGAAGCACCCAAGGAAGAACTACTCAATAAACTTCCTAGAACACCACAACTAGAGATAGAGTGTACTCTTGACAAAAGGGTGAGCAACCAAAATAGGAGGAAAACATACTTTGAATACATCATCAAATGGAGAGGCAGACCATTGGAGGATGCAACATGGCTGACTGAGACGGCTATTGAGAAGTTGGGCTTCAAAGTTTTAGAAATACCAACTCAAGAGACTTGAGTTTTTTTTGGCTAAGGGAGTATGGTGTAGGGCACCTAGGACATCTCCATAGACCAAATAGAAGGACACATATGATAGGATATAAATTTGTATCCATTTGGGTCATGCAATGTAATAAAGACCATTTGTAAGGTCAATTGGATCTAAGGTGATGTTATGAGCTTAGATGCAAAATTGAACTAAAGGTCTTAGTTAGGGAAAACATGTGATAAGTAAGGGAATTAGTTTTATTTCTTCTTAAGATGGATATATTTGATCCATTTTTTCATTAGATAGGCTTAATAGAAGCATTTGAGAAAAAATGAAAAGTTGTTATGCAAAACTGAAAAGTTATTCGACAACTTTTGAAAAGTTGCTCAACAAAGGGAAATTGTTTCATAACCATTTGGAAGTTGGTTATGGCCATTGGTACGAGTCTATTTAGACATAAGGGGGTCGTACATCCAAGGGGGGTGACCATTTGTACGGAGGATTGAAGGAAACTAATATCAGAACCCTAAAATTCTGGAATTTTCTCTGGTTTTGTGCATGGTACAAATCTGTACGATCATGGAATGATATATGTTTGTAATTTTTAGATAGAGGAATTAGTCTTTTGTTAAATGATTTTTGTTTGAAGTGTTTTGAACTCCATTTGTGCAACATATTTGAATTTGAGTGTAGACTGGTCTGTGAAGCCCTGAATTTGAGTGTTTTGAGGAAATGGCCCTCTAACTTGCAATTCCACTGTGGGATTTACATGGACCTCTAGAAAATGCAAGTTATGGGAGTTATCTTAAGGATTCCAGAGACTTAGGGTGAGGAGAGTTGGTTTTCTAATTTTTAAGCCAGCCCTAGGCTAAACATCTTTGTGTTTAGCCAGGAAGGTGGAGAAGAAGTGGAGGCAATCAACAAATTGGATTGATCTAACTTGGTGAATGGAAGATTTGGATCATTTTGGGATAGTAGAAGAGGTCTAAGGCCTTGGGGAGTTTCTAAGAACCCATCCACTCACATTTTCTTGGTTATCCCAAGCCTTGCCAATTAGGCCTATGAACCTAGTAAGCGTTTAGGGGTGCCGGATTGGAATCAAGCCAAGACCTTTTAGAATCCATTAGAGGTTGGAAAAGAGTATTCAAATCTATGAGTAGCTCATCAAGTTGTTCAGGAGTTCTGGTAGTTGATCACCAAAAATTAGTGAACCAGGGCTAGTAGAGATTCTGGTCAAAATTGAGAAGATTGTGTTGTGGGTGTTGGAGGACTCAATAGGGAGTTGAATTTTAGTACATTGGGTCCCTCTAGACTATTTCCACCATTGGTTTGAAGATCCAAATAGGGTGATTTATCTTTCCTTATTGTGGGATCATTTAGGGGTTTGATCCCTAAGAGAATGAATATGACTAAAGAAGAACCTTAGAATAAGGTTGAGGTGTCTAAAGGATAAGTTAGACCCTAAGGTGTGGTAGTGGTTGTGCACTCTGCATCACAAAGGTGATGGAGAAATGTATGGCTAATGATTGGATCGACATCGATAGGATTAGGATGACAAACTTTTATTTTTAAGGATCTCACTATGGCAAGTGGACGTAAGCGTCAAGGTTTTATGAAAGTAGGGTGATTCACATAAACTTTGCAAGAGTAGAAGATGCATTCAAATAAGAAATTCCCTTATTCATGTTAAACTCAAAGGTCCTTGATGATCATGACAAACATGTCTTTGGACAATTCATAGCTCTACTATAAGAACAATCTATCACATTATGTAAAACAAATGATTATAGCCCCATCATAGCTTCTCTAATCCAAGACATTCTGCGTAGCATAGGAAACATATCATTTAGATCAAATAAAATAAATTGAAGGACTAAAAACTAAAATCTATTATGGTTCTTTGCCAAAGGTTTATGTTTCTTATCAAAGTGATCAAGATAGATATTGTGATAAGTGATCTAGGCAATAGGATTGGCTAAAAATGATTAGGCTAAGTTTTTGACATTCAAAAAAAAAGTGACTCGATTTAAGCACAATATTTTCCTAGTTATGTTGTATTTGTTTATTGAAAGACCGTGTCTCAATCACAAGTTGTTTAAAACATATGGTACCAAACATCCAATTAATACACTAGGTTTAAGATAAGTGCCCCCAATTAGGGATGACACTTGTTCATTATGGATGGAGAAAGAGAAATGGTAGGGGTGATAGAAAATTAGGATGTATAGGTAGAGAAATGACAAGATATGATAGGTTGGAAAATTTATTATGTAATGGTATGAGGGATTTATTAGAGAAGAAAAAATGGAGGAAAATCAACTAGAATCCAAAGGATGGAGGAGCAAGACTTGCTACATATGGCACCTATTTCGAGGTTTTCACCAAGGTACTTGCCCAATGTGCTAGTGAAGTGGTTTTCGTTGCTCTTTATTTTTTTTTATTTTTCTGTATTTATCACATTTTTTAATATTTTTGTATTTTTCTTGACATTATTTATTTATTGTGTTTTTTTATTATTTATTTATTTTTATTTTTTTATTTTTTTTTGGATATTAGGGTACCCTAAAGGGCTATGTGTAAAACTTGTGAAGGTGGATGTTATTGATGGGATCTTCTAACAATATACCTTTGGGAGTAACCAATTGGTATGCTCCTAATTCATATGTTCTTGTAATGATGTAAGGACTTAGTCAGTCAAGTCCAAACTTATCCTTTTTCTCCTATCTTGCTAATTTTGTGGGTTTTCTTTAAGGATAAGGTCACCAAATTTAGATATGCGTGGCCTGACTTTTTTATTATAGTTGAAATATATACATTGTTGGTAAGCATAAAAGTGATTGAAGGTAGTTTGAAATCATTAATCCAACAACTTTGGCTCTTAAACTTTGTATTCTTTATTGTGAATGAGATTGCATAAGGAGACCCTTAGGGAGGGAAACTCAACCTTGATACATAAGATGCCTTCAAATCCATAGACAAGGAAATATGGATTAGCATCTATAGGAGCACAAATACTAGTTTGATAAGCCCACAATATAGGGTTGAGACATATATGCTAATTGTTATTAACTTCATCGTCCATCTTTTTAAGGATTTTGAGTAGAGTTTTACTAGAGGCTTCAACTTGACCATTTCCTTGGGAGGTAATAGAGTTCAAAAAAATGATGTTAGATATGAAACTTATTACAAAGGTCACAAACATCCTATTTTTTGAAAGGATGTATGTTATCTATAACAATAGAAAGGGAAGCACGAAAGCTTCACTTAGTGAACTTGGATCATATCACATGTGTTTGTGGCATACTAAAGAATACCTCTATTTTAAAAAAATATTTCCCCAAACTCCTTTTTTGTCACCCCCCTCCAATACCCACCTAATACCCCACACACTCATTTTACACTATAAACCCCCTCTTAATTCCCCACCCCCTTCCCATATAGGCAATATATTCCCTATTTTTTTTTATGATTTTATACTTTGAAATATTAATTCCCCTAATATGGTATTGTCTCATCAGTCAAGCACCCATGAAGGGGAACACCATATTGGCAAAAAAATTAATTGAGGAAAAATGTGGTTATTCACTTGTTGGTAACTTGTGTTATGGAAACAAATTTAATCCACTTTGTAAAATACCGTTTAGTGGTGGTTATGATGAATTTGTGGCTATTAAAGGAGAGTTGATGGATCTTATCAACCCTAGTTTACCTCTCATAGGGACTTTGGACTTCATCATGCTTAAGAAATTGAAGGAGAGTACCATCTAGACAATGGTGATATAACCTATCAATAATGATGACACGGGAGACTTAGTAGATAAGTTATGCACACGTTGTTAAAAATGTTCAGACTTTATTATTGTGGAGATAGGTGTAGATATCACCATTCCAAGGGTAATTAGGGCCAACAATTTGACATATCAATTCAGATTAAGGGACATCAAAGGTAAGAACCAAGAGATGTTCTTCCAAAAACTCATAATGCATATAATTATGCAACATATCAATGAGAGATGCAATAATAGCCATGAAATCAACCACTACTATTTTCTCTTGGAATTTTCTCAAACATAATCTTAGGCCACACATATTTGAGGTTGGTGACCTTGTCTTTAAGGAAAACCCATAAAATCAATAATAAAGAGTAAAAGGTCGGGTTTTAACATAATTGGCCAGGTTTTTACATCGTTATCATAGTATATGGATTATGAGGATATTAGTTTTTTACCCCCTATAGTATCATAAATTTTAGGTCATGCAACTCTATGTCACATGATGCCTACTTTTTCATCCTATTTGACTGACTTCCTACCCATATGGTCTATTTTATTTCTAAACACATGTATGCATTGGAGATGTTCACATGTCATTCATTTATCCCATGGATATTTAATTCTTTGGTCTTCTTGGCTCTACATGTACTCTAGCTATCTCTTCAAACTATTCTACTCTATTTTTCCATCATTCAACCATCTACTTGTTTCACTATCACAATTATCGGAGCTTCATGCATTTGAGGGACCCATGCTCATCCTCACTCATAGAAGCTTCACTTTTTGGTGTTGGAGGGGAATTCATTCCCTACCACCTATCACATTATTGATTTTTATCATCTCTATTGTAACATAGGATTTATGTCGTTTCCTTTATTATTGTTTATCAATACGTCCACATCGTTTATCAATTTCTCCATATTGGTTTTCCCTCATAAGTGTTTCATTGTTCCTTTCACTTTTGCATCATTTTGCATATTGAACTATTCGCTTCATGTTTACTATACTTATCATATCTAGTCAATAGCTTGAAGTTTTGGTCACCTTGTATTTTTTATTATGAGCTATTGGAATTCAATTGTACAAGATGCATGTGCATTTTACTATTGTCCTTGACTCACTCTGACATCCTCTACTTTTGAGTGTATCATGGATAGAGAGTGCACAGAGATTACTAGGAAGGCATGTTGATCTACTTTTTCAATTTTCATAGTTAAAATGTTTTTATCATTGTGTTCCTTAATTATTTGGCATTTCTAATTGATACACTACAACTGATTGAATATCTTGAAGGAAAGTTTGAAAATGGAATGGATTGTTGGAAACATAAGTGGGAAAGTAATACTGAGAGGAGGGGGGTGAATCAGATATTACCTACTTTACCATTTTAATGTGAGAAAAATTTATGCGTGACATAAACAAAAATTGATCATTGTAAGCAACTAAACATATTAAGAAGCATACATGAAATCACTCATAACACCATGATTTTGGTAACCTAGAAACCCTTGAAAGGTAAAACTGGGGTGGGGAAGACACCCACAAATCTTCACTACTGCAGTAATAAGTTTTGTCAGTTAAGGCTTACAAAATGTGATCAATTCATGATCTACCCTGTGAAAGGTCTGCTCTGTTAAAAGCTAAAACACTTATACAATCTACCTTGTTAAAGGATTTATAAACTTACAACAAAGTAAGCACTCGGTAAAGAGATTACATAAAGTCTGTTAAGACTACTCGGTTAAGAGATTTACCCTGATACACTGGTTAAAATGTCTCAGTACCTAATCTTTCAGTTTGCACTTATATGCAGATTATAGATCTCCTCTTTACTATATATTGGTGATCTCTTTTATCTAATCTTTCTTGATTCTGTCCTTTCACTGCTTAGCTCAGTCACTGAACTGTGTCTGAATACTTGACTATTTTGAATATACCTCTCTGATCATTCTCTCATACTCATTCAATCTCAATATCTTTTTTTCTCTCTGATTCACACACTTCTCTTGGTTTAGATCTTGACCTTATATAATAACAAAAACATTTTACCAATTCAAGATCTAGAGTTCAGATTTACTTCTATTGCCGCTTAAGCTATACAATTTTCTGATTGGATCTAGGTATTACATAGGGATCAATGATTATAAGATGGATGCGTAATTACCTCAATAAAAAAAATAAAAAACATCACTATAACCAAAAAATGGTTTACCTCGATCATTGTGCCATTTCAAACTTGTATGTCATTCCTAGCTAACTCAGCAAAAGTTATTCCTAGCACTTGGCATTAACTGTACTCGGCATCTGTTAATATTCTCTATCGCTCGGTAATCATTGATATATGTAACTCGGCAAAAATTATACTCGGCATAATACAAACACATAGTGACCATGACTTTACTCGGCAGTACTACTGCTTGGTAAGTATACAATACATAACTCGGCCTTTACAAAATGACTCGATCGCAGTGATGACCGACCATCATTGCCTAGATATATGACTAAGTGTGAAGCACTAATGGTCAACAAAACTATAGAGATCTACATGGATATTTAAAAGAAAATGATTGATGATCACTGAGCTACTAAAGTATATAAAAGACAATTAGATCAGTTAATGTATTGTCATTGATGTCAACAAGTTTTGACTATACTTATCATGATGGTTACAAACATCTTAAGAACAAAAATGGTAAAGGAATGAGATATCTACATAAAGATGAGATGGATGAGAAAGATATGGATATGGTATTGTGATGAGCCCAGCTGGCTCTCATTTACAAACTAGCTCGTTTCTCAAATTTAATTGCAGTTTAACAATGATCCAAATTATTTATAACTTATTTGCAATTTTCCAATTAAAAGAAATTAGAGATAATATTCCATTGAATTTATCAACATAAGCAATATGAATAATAGCAATTTATATCAACTTTTTTTCTTATTAAGATTGGATTTCAACCAGCTGACATTAATGATAATCATTTCAAAAAACTATTTCACAATATGGTACCTTTATAAAACATGCATGTTGAGAATGAAATGCTGCAACAAGAAGAGATTGGCGCCAAGAATTAAACTCCTTCCCTTGTGAAAAGATGTCTTCAAGAACTTATTGAGTGTGACTCCAACCACTTCACAACAGAAACAACTTGTTGCAGCCATCAAACTAACAAACATCAACTAGTAATGTACAACCCTGCCATGTTCATATGACAACGAGCAAATAAACTATACGACCTTCCAGAATTCCATACGATAGTCCTGAAGAGGCTTGTCATTAATTTCTAGCAGCTTCCCCAATTGCTAAACAATAACCCCAACAATGCTATCGAATTTTGCTGAAGAATTATCTCCAATCTATGAAGACCAAATTCCTCCAAAACCCTATCTTCCCTTGAAAATTTCAAAAATCTTCCTCCGAGAACAAATTTCACAAATTCATCAAATTGACATAAGGTGTGTAAAAATGCTTTTTCAGGTTGTATTTGTAAGTTTAATGAAAAAGATTCCACTTTACACTTTTCACTAATGTGACTTCTTCCACATAGCATCATTTTATAACATTAAAGTTATAAAGTTATTAAATTAAAATAAGTTAATTTAATAACCACATTTAAAACATAAAGCCACTGAATCTTTTTGACATAATAAATCTAACTTCTAACAATAGAGCCCCAAGCTCATACTGCCCTGCCAGAAATAACCATCTGACCAAAATAGACTTACTATAAATAGTAAGTCTCACAAACTAGAGATTCCTCATGATCAATCCCGAAACATTTGATAGCACTATGCAAGCGCCTTGCTAAACAAAGTCATACCAAAAATAATGCTTACTATAAATAGTAAGTCATCCAATCTGATCCAAACAAAGAGAAAACCTAATAACTAGAACCTCTAGAATGGAATTCAACCACTGGCTCTTCCAACTGACCCCCACTGATCACCCGATTAGCTTACGAGGGTCACCAAACTAAGCTAATCCCCAGAGTCTTAAAAATGGGGACATTACAATCCTCCCTTCCCAAGATTTCTTGTCTTCAAGCAATCAAGAAAAACAAGCAACATCACAGTCCACCCGAATCCCAAGGATGGTCATGGCTAATTTCCCTATCATCACCATACTCTTGTGACAAAATCATCCACATCAATAGAACAAACAACATTTGAAAAACTGCACTCAACACCCAAACTAAAGATGCTATGTAATAGGATCATCACGTGGGAGAAACTCAATCGACTAGAGTAACTCACACAGGAGTAACTCAACCAACATAATAGACTTGCCCCCAATCTTCATGCAATCCAAACCATCATAACAGTCATCAAATGGATGCACTGAAGAACTCTACAATTGGTAGATGTCCTGAACGTGAGGATTGAAAGTGAAACTGTAAGCACTCCTCACTATGTACACCCTAAAAACTTCTCAGCTAGGCTTGAATGGCCTCCTGTGAAATTTTTCTGATAACCAGGTGTACAAATAAGATCCCAAATGTTATCATCATCATCATGATTGTACAACACCTGTAAGGGATCGTCATTGAGCTCAAACAATAGATTTTCATAAGTCATAACGACATCCACATCAAATAAGAGATTTTTCACAAAGTGAACAACACCCATCTGCTGATCTGAGCCATAAAACTACGAACTATGAGAGACATGATGTGTAATATACTCTACCAGATTGGACTCATGTCTTTGAGAATCCACACTATCTACTGCACAAAAAGACATAGTGCGTAGACTCCCCTCAACAAGACTCGACAACACATACTCTCTTCCTTGGTACTCAAATTTAATCTACATCAGACTCATGCTAAGGCAAAACTCCTTAATCTTTTGTATCCACTGCATCCCCAAGACTATATCCATTTCTCCCAAATCAAGCACATAAAAATAAGATATCAGCTCGTAATCACCAAGAAACAAGGAGAGGTGACTGATGTGCCTGGTATAGGTAAGGGTGTAGCCATCTTCTACTCTGACTCTAAACCTTGCAAACTCCTCTACTTGAAGCCCACACTGACTAACAACTCTCTCATGAATAAAGTTGTGCATAGATCTAGTTCCTAACATAGAAACACAGAGATGTCCTTCCACTAATCCCTTCAATCTGAAAGCAGAGGGAAGTAGCACAGAGGTGGACAACACAATCAAAGATAGTTTGGCATCAGGACCAAACTCTGGAGTAACTTTCCACTCCTCCTCTATATCTAAACCAATAACCTGATGAGAAGACTCAGCCTCACTCTCACCAGAATAAACCCACATAGAGTGATTTTCTCTTCCTTTGGGCCTCATAGGACAAGAATGCTCTCTATCATAAGGCTCTTTGCACCAATATAAAATATGCCTCCTAAAATCCTCTCGTGTGGCATCATTAAGTCTACCTACAGATTTATTTTTGTCAACAACTTGTGGAGGTACCTCTTCTGTACGAGGAATAATAGGACTAGGAGTAGACTTGCCTCGTGAAATGGAAGGCTTAAGATTTCTTTCTTTCTTCATAGCATCTCGCAAGGTAGGTGTATCCAAGGCCTTAACCCACCCTCTATATGGCTTAGAAAAACCCTCTATGAAAAACATGACTCTCCTTCACTCGAAGATGCCATAAACTATAATTGATAGGCGCTGAAACTCACTAATAAAGGCCTCAAGGCCACCTATCTATCTCAACTGAGCTAACTCTCTGAAGTAAGTATCAGGATCCTTCCTATCAAATTTCTCTATCAGTCTATCCACAAACTCATGGTACTCAACAATATGATCATGATGCAGAGACACTAACCCATGATACCACCAATCATGATCTACCCCATCTAAATGAAGCATGTAAAATCGAACAACATCCTCCTCAAATATAGGACAAAGTGATAGGTAGGTATCTAGCTTGTGGACCCATGCTCTAGCTATAGTCTTCCCACTTACATCGAAGTGGTCTAATGTCAACTTTTTGGTTGCCTCCTTGAGATCATTCTGCATAGGTCTCTGCCTCATGTTAGGAGCTGGCCTGCCTTTGGAATTCTCTCACTTCTGTGTCAAATATTTATCAAAATTAAAATTTCTTTTTATTGCCTCTGGAAGAGCATCCCACTCTATAAAATGTGCCACCATGTCATCGACAAATGGTGTTGGCTCTATCTCTACACTAACTGTATCTAGCTCTGGCCTCAAAAAAGTAGGACAAAGAGACTTGTCATAAGAACCAATATGGTCATCTCTATAATCATGCATGTCATTTGCTCATGACCTATGTGAGCTGACTGAAACACTTTATGCACCTATGTCTCTAGCACAATCACCTGGTAATGCAATACACCGAAGAGTGTCTAAAAGATGTTGCAATACATTCTCAACATGATGCTAACCATCTACAATATTTCTAAAGGCATCTTTGGCCTCCCTGTCAATATTATTTCCAATGTTATTCATGTTCATGTCTCATTCCTGTTAATTTTATGGGCCATGTTCATTACCTTCAAGAGGTGGTGAATTTCTACCCCTATGGGTATAGTGCCCTCCCGGTACAAATCTATCTACCATAATTAAATCCTCATACCCTTCAAGATGGCAAGATCAGTGCTCTGATACCACTGCGATGAGCCCAACTAGCTCTCATTTACAAACTAGCTATTTTCTCAAATTTAATTACAATTTAACAGTGATCCAAATTATTTATAACTTGTTTGCAATTTTCCAATTCAAAAAATCAAAGATAATATTCCATTGAATTTCTCAACATAAGTCATATGAATAATAGAAATTTATATCAACTTGTTTTCTTATTAAGATTGGATTTTAACCAGCCTGACATTAACAATAATCATTTCAAAAACAAAATTCAAAATATGGCAGCTTTACAAAATGTGCATGTTGAGAATGAAACGTAGCAACAAGAAGAGATTGATGCCAAGCATTAAACTCCTTTCCTTGTGCAAACATGTCTTCAAGAACTTATTGTGTGTGACTCCAACCACTTCACAATAGAAACAAATTATTGCAGCCATCAAAATAACAAACATCAACTAGTAATGTACGACCGTGCCATGTCCGTACGACAACCAACAAATAAATTGTACGGCCTTCCAGAATTCCATACGACAGTCTTGAAGAGGCCATTCATTAATTTCCAGCAGCTTCCCCAATTTCTAAACAATAACCCCAACAATACTATCGAATTTTGCTAAAGAATTCTCTCCAATCTATGAAGGCCAAATTCCTCCAAAACCCTATCTTCCCTTGAAACTTTCAAAAATCTTCCTCCAAGAACAAATTTCACAAATTCATCAAATTGACATAAGGTGTGTAAAAATGCTTTTTCATGTTTTATTTATAAGCTTAATGAAAAAGCTTCCACTTTACACTTTTCAATAATGTGACTTCTTCCACACACCATCGTTTTATAACATTAAAGTTATAAAGTTATTAAATTAAAATAATTTAATTTAATAACCACATTTAAAACATGAAACCACTGAATTTTTCTGATAGAATAAATCTAACTTCTGAAAAAAGAGCCTCGAGCTCATACTACCCTCCCAAAAATAGCCATCTAGCCAAAATAGACTTACTATAAATATTAAGTCTCACAAACTGGAGATTCCTCATAATCAATCTTGAAACATCTGATAACATTGTATAGGTGCCCTGCTAAACAAAGCCATACCCAAAATATCGCTTACTATAAATAGTAAGTCATCTAATCTGACCTAAATGAAGAGCAAATCTGACAATTAGAACCTCTAGAATGGAATCCAACCACTGGCTCTGCCAACTGACCCCCTCTGATCACTTGATTAGCTTACGAGGGTAACCAAACTAAGCTAATCCCAACAGTCTGAAAAACGGGGACATTACAGGTATACATTGGGTAACTTATTGATGAGTCTATGACATTATGTTAATGACTTGACTGTATTACATGATTCTATTATGAATTAAAGATCAAGAATGAACAATTTTATGTGGTCGGTAAATGAAGATTTCAGTATACACCGAGAAAGTGTAGTGTATACCAAGTATAGTATTAACTGAGCTAGTTATCACTGACGCATTCTGATATTGACCGAGTGAAAGAAATAAAAGGAGCTTATGACAACCGACTAAAGATGATGATCTAGAGAATTGTTTATGATTAGGAGGTAAAAGATAATGATTTTTATGATGATCAAATGGCTAATAAATTTCAAAGATGATCAGATGAAGGAGAGTGAAACGTGTTATTAACACAACTACCAAGGAAGGTTAAAGCGAAAAAAATCTACAGTGAAGATTAAGAAGCAAAATCTATGGATGGAAATAAAATAGTTTATGATGTCTATAGAAGGAGACATGAGATTCATTATTGAGTCTGGGATTCTGGATGTTGCAGGAGAATTTACATGAAAATGGATTGTTTTCATGCAACACTAATCAAATTGGTTGAAGATAGAACAAAGCAAGATTGATCAGAGGTATTTTTAATCTTAGCATAGATCTGAAAATCTGCAAATCAAGTTGTATTTGAATCATATCATTACTGTAATAGTTTAATCATTGCTACAGATAAATCTCTTAACCGAGTGATACTTAATAGTCTTTATATTTCAATATGACATTTAATGAATGTTGATTGTTTTCATGTTGATCCCATAGTGAATGTTTGGTCAAGGGAGAACTATTAGTGATAAATCTTTTAACCAGGTCGCACCTCACAGTGTGTTTTGTAACCTTTAACAGGGTTGGCTCCTAACTGAGCTCACTTCAAAAGAGTGAATTATTTTGGGTTACCGATCCTAGGTGGTTTTTCTCCTAATAGGGTTTCCACATTAAAATTATGTGTTATATGTGTATCAATGTGTTGACTTTTTATTTTACTTTACACATATCTATTAGTGGATAGATCGGTAAACACAATATTTAATTTATTGGCAATCGATATATGAAGAGAAAGGCATGGCTGATATCTTACCGAGTTGATTTATTGATTTGAAAGTTTTAATATATACATTTGGGAGTATTTGGGACTGTAGGATAACTAGACTTAACTGATTCACCCCCCCTCTCAGTTATCTAATAATTGGTATCAGAGACAAGTTTCTTGGAAAGAAAAGTTTGAAGGACTTAAGCTAAAGATCACAAGATGTATAAGAGAGAGGTTCCAAAGCTAAACAAAGACAACTTCTCAACATGGAAAAGCAAGATGAGATTACATCTATCATGGATTGGAGATTCTTCAATATACTACTTGGATAATGAATTCATCTTACCTACTACACCCTTGATTTTTTACCAGATGAGAGATAGCCATGAACACAATGCCTCAATGATAGAGCTTGTTGCTTCCTTATCAAATGCCAAATTTGAATATGTCAAGACATGTATTTTTGCTAAACAGATGTGGGATAAGCTTGCACTAGTTTACAGAGGAGATGTGAATGTGTTAAGGGCTAAAGCTGAAAGTCTTAGAGGAAATTTCGATGACATGAAAATGAAAGAAGGAGAGAACATATCACAGTACAAAAACTGAGTTAAGGAGATTGTCAATGCTATCTGAGGAGCTGTAGGTATTATTGAAGAAGACATTGTTGTAAGTAAAATTATTATAACTTTTCTACCTACTTATGCTATTAGAGTCTCTACAATTCATGAGATGAGATCAGCTCTGGGTAATCATCTCACACTTGATAGTCTAATCAGTAGATTGATTTCTTTTGAGTTGAATAGATTTGATAATAGTGGTGTTCCTACTCTTGAGTCTGAATTTTTGTCATCTCTAAAAAATGGTAAATCAACCAGTAAACACATGATAAGAAATGAGAGTGATAGTGATAGTGATGAGGCTGGACTTGATGAGCTTGAAGCATTAATGGCTAGAAGACTGCAGAAAGGTAAATGAAGATATAAAAGAAAACTACCTTTGATATGTTTTAATTGTAAAGAGATTGGCCATATTGTAGCTAGATGTCCTAACAGGAAAGAAGATGAGAAAGACAATGAAAGATCTAGTGAAAGGAGGCCTGGCAGAAGCGATAATAAAGAACATAGAGGAAACCGATAGTATGAGAGAAGAAGTAAATAAGATTACAAAGACAAAGGCAAGAAGGCATGTTACCTTGTTGAAGATGATGATGACATTGACATCGACACTGATGAAGACACTGAGGTGGTATTCGTAGCATTGAAAGAAGATTCAAAAGAAGAAGAAATGTATGTTGAAACAACACTTATTTATAAAGTTATCAAGAATGATACTTGGATCGTTGATAGTGGTTGTACACATCATATGATTGGTGATGAAGAAAAATTTGAATATCTTGAGCATTATAATGGTGGATCTATTAAAATGGGAAATGATACACCTTGTCTAGTAAAAGGAAAAAGGGTCTATATTGTTGAACAATAAGATCATATGTGAGAATGCATATTGGGTGAAGGGACTTAATTATAATCTATTGACTGTAGCAAAATTGAATAACATAGGTCACCGAGTTGCATTTGAAGACAGGAGAGTGAAAATTTATGATGAGACTGGAAATTTGGTTGGTACTGGTGAACAATCTAAAGGTAATCTATTTTATCTTGATAATGTTGAAACTTATTGTTTATTGGCTAGAATTGAAGATGTGTGGTTGTGACACAAAATTTTATTTCATGTGAATTTTGACAACATGGTTAATATTAGTAAGAAAAGGAGAGTTAGAGGCTTACTGAGCATATCTAAACCTGACCATGTCATGTGCAAACAATGTCAAATGGGAAAAATGTCAAAATCTAGTTTTAGAATCAAAAACTATTCATCTAATTCTATTTTGGAGTTGGTTCACATGGACTTGTGTGGTCCTATAAGAACTAAAAGTTATTACGGAGACAGATATTTTATCTTGTTTGTTGATGACTACTCTAGGATGATGACTGTCATGTTCTTAAAAGAAAAATCTGAAGCTTTTAAGATGTTCAAATGGTTTAAAGCTAAAGTAGAAAAAAAGTGGTAAGAGTTAAAATTCTTGAGATCAGATAGAGGTAGTGAGTTTATTTCTAATGAGTTTACTAACTTTTGTAATGAACATGAAATTAAAAGACATGTTTATGCACCGGGGACACCACAATAGAATGAGATTGTTGAAAGGAGAAATAGATCTATTGTTGATTGTGCTAGGACACTAATGATTGAAAAGGATGTTGCATAAATATACTGGGGAGAAGTTGTTAGTACTGTCATATACACATTAAACCGAGTTCAACTGAAGAAAGATTCAAAAAAGACACCTTATGAATTATGGTATGGTTACACACTGATGTAAGTTATTTCACAATATTTGGAAGTAGATGTTATATTCTGAAAGATGATAGAAATGGGAAATTTGATTCAAAAGGTGATGAAGAAATATTCTTAGGATATTTTTCTGAAAGAAAAACTTACAAATGTTTGAATAAGACTACTAACAAGATGATTGAAAGTGAAAATGTGAGAGTTGATGGATTTGCTGAGAAAAATGATGAAGAACAAAGAACTGAACTTGTACTTGCAAAGTCTTGATCCTCAATTTTCTCATTGTTATTTACTTCCCTTTTATACTTTTTCCTTCCTTTATCTCCTCCTACATTTCCTCCTTTATTTTATCCTATATTTTCTCCTTCATTTTAATTTATTTCTTTTTATGAGTCCCTAAAACATTTAAATACATTCAATCCTCCCAAATACTAGTAGTCACATGTTTTTGTCCATGCAAGAGTGTGCCAATAGGAAATTATATTTTTTTAAATATTTTCAATCCACATACATGATTCTCTCCAACATTTCAAAATGTAAAATATTAAAAAATATTATTGTCTTAACAATTGATAACTATTCTTCTAGTCGTACGTGATTGGTTTAATATTAAAATTGCATTTGTTATCTATTAAAATTCTTTATTTTGAAGGAGAAACATTAAATTTTAGATCAATAAATTATATTAGTTTTTAGGATTATGGTTTAGCATTTAGGATTATAGTTTAGTTTAAGCTTGGTTTAGAATTTATGATTAGGTCTAAACTTAGGATTAGAGTTTAGAAATTAGGTATAGGACACTTGTAATATCGAACTATGGATATTTTCAATTATATATAAAATATTTTGCATCAATGAAATAATCACTCTTTATGATCCATCATTAATATAGAAGAGATATAAAGAGAACATTGAAAGACAAGTAAAAAATCATGACCAAAATACAAAAAATAATTTATCTTTTTAACCATGGGAATAACTTTTAACAATATTCACCTTTAAAAAATACATTCTAAAAGAGAAATATTTTATTACCACTTCCTAATTATTTTATAGAATAAGCTAAATAACTTTTATTGGATATTTTATAAAAGAAAATTATATTTTTAATATAAAAATTATTTTATTATCACATCCAACTATTTTCTAAGATAAAATAAGAAAGATTTTATTCTATATTCTCTTAAAAAAATTCCTTTCTAATATGAAAATTAATTTATTATCACCTTGTTGGTGTAATTAAATTTTCACTAATTACACTTTACTTAAGTTTACTTATGATAATACATTTCATATCATTTGTCATTGAGACACCTAGGAGTTTTCATCTCATTTTAGCACATGGTGTAGGAGAATTCCACTTTAGTTGGCGATAGTTGTTATCTCTTTCCACTTTATGTGTGAGATCTATTTTTAGCGCTCTTATCACATTATCATCTCTCATTTTTACACATGTTGCACATAATTTGATGTACAATGGAGGATGATCCACCTTTGGTGGACATGTGATTACACCTTGTCTAGTTGATAGGTTATCATTTGCATCTCTTCTAGTTATCATTCATTGCCGATATATTCAGGAACGTCTAATTTGTATTTATTCTATTGATTTTGTATCTATTTCATTATTGAATCAATCATTTGATCATATCATATTCATCTCTCTTGTGCTATCAATTGAGATTCTATATCTTGGCATTTTCATTCTTTGCCTTATGCAAATTCTTACATGGTATCAGAACAGTATCAAAATTCTTGTACACACCTCAACTATTTTACAGAATAAGAAACCCTATTAAACATATTTTCTTTCTAATATGAAAACTATTTTATTATCATCTCCCATTATTGTAACCAATAAAATATGGAAATTGTTCTTCCATATTCTATTAAACAATTATACTTTCTAATTTATTTTATTATGACTTCTAACTATTTAATAAAAATAAACTTTCTAATATAAAAATTATGAAACTTTATTCTATTAAAACACTAAAATAAAGAAAATTTTCATTCCATATTCTATTAAACATATATACTTTCTAAATTATTTTATTGCTACTTCTAACTATTTTATAAAATAAAACAATTATTTTATAAAATTAAATAGATTTACTTTCTTATATGAAAATTATTTCATTATCTCCAAATATTGTTTCCAATAAAATCAAAGAAGGAATCTTTCCTAATATATTATAGACTTTTAATAGTTTTGAATAATATATAATCCTCTTCAATATATTTTTAATAGTATTATAGGTATAAAATCTTGTATACCAAAGAAACATCTCCCAATATTGTTTATGATAAAATAAGAAAACTTTCCCAATATATTATAGATTTTTAATAGTTTAGAATACTATTTAATCCTCTCGAGTATATTTTTAATATTAATAGTATTATGGGAAACAAATATTCTTAGAAACAACTACCATTTTGTTTTGGCTAATCACTTCAAACATGAGAAAAGGGTCTCTTTGCATTTTTTTCTTTTGAGCTCGTTGAACCAAAGTATCATAGAACATAGGACAAAGAATTTTCCTATTCTTCACGTAGGGCTTATTCTCCTAATTGATGACTATGCCAGGGACCGTATCCCTGAGCCCATTCCTTCCCATGTCAGAAACAAAAAGAGGAAGAACCTCGGTTCTTCCCTAAGGAAGAAAAATCCTTCTTGCAAAAAAGCCCTTTCCTCCTCTACAATTGTTGGTGAGACAATTGGGTTGGAGGACGGTCCAGAGACTGAGAAGGAACCCTTAGGCAAAACATCTTCTGTGATAAAAGAGGATAATGTGGCCATCAACGATGATTCTAGGTCGAAAGTTTACCAGGAGATTGCAGACGATGAGATGGTCAAAACTGACTTTGTGAAAGAAGACACTGAGAACAAGGTTTTTTTAGAAAATGATACTAATGTTGTTGATGATTCTGTTAAGGATCATGTTGAAGCAACCATCTTTTGTACTCAAGTTTCTGAGGAGGACGACATGGTTAATCCTAAGGATGTTACTGAAAATATCATTGACATAGTGGAGGGGTATTTTGGGACAAAGTAGGAGAACCTCAAAAAGGCTAGGGAAGATATCAACAACACTCATGATATCGGGGAGAAGGTTAATCCTCAGACCTCAGCAGCTAGAGAAGGTAGCAATCATGAGGTGGAAGGAGTGGGTAACCAAGATCAATATGTTGATAAGGAGGCTAATAAGGAGGTTGTTAACATTGCAGATGATGACCCCAGTAAAGAGGGCCTCAGGGCTATGGATGAGGATATGCCTGCTAATTTTGATTCCCCCATATCTGGGAAGGAGAAAGAGAATGAAGACTTTGAGATAAGCTCTGAAAGGAAAAGGAACCGTCCATTAGAGGAAGATCTCAGAGAAAGGGATTCTCACATGAAGAGAACCATTACTATGACTGCTCATCAAATGGTTAAGAACAAGTCCATTTACAGCTACAATCTAGATAAATGGATCCAAATGACCTCATGGAACTAAAGAATAGGTGTATTAGACTAGAAACAAAGAATGTCATGTTGGAGGAAACTATTGAAAACCTAAGGAAGGAGGTTACTTCTAATAAAGTTAATGAGGAAGTTTTTTATAAAGGTTCAGATGACTCCACCAAGCTAGAGGAAAAAATTAACAAAGCTTTGGAGATAGCTATGATTCCTATAAATGACAAGATCGGCAAGAATGAAGCCATGCTAAAGAATTTGCTCACTCTGTCCAACATTGGTATGAAAGCTACCCTGGATAATCTGAAGATGTTGAGTAGTGTGTTGGAAGACAACAAAGATGGCACTATGATAGACAAAATTGACTTGACTGATTCCATCTAGAAAATGGGTCTGGGTACTAGAACAAGATCAAATACTAGGAAGAAGATCAAGGTAGAGGACCAGGAAATTACGAATTTGAAAGAATCAATTAAGACCATGCAGAATCAGTTGGTGGAATCAGAGTGCTTCTTGAAGACTTTGACTTGATTTTGTTGCTGAAGGATTTTTTGGCCCTGTCTTGCTGAGGTTTTTTCTCTTTTTGTCATGTTTCGAGTGTTTTTTGTGTTTGGTCTTCTTGAAAATCTGGGAAGTGTCCCTTTTGGGGTTTTCCCTTAGTGGGATAGTATGTTTTCATTTTGGTTCTTCATGCTTATCTTTTCAAATCTTTGTTAAAGGGTTTCGAGGCCCCTTCAAAACTTGTTGTTACCTTAATAAAAAAAAAAATATTCTTAGAAATTCTTGTATGCTAAGAAACTATTTCCAATAGAATATTTTTTTTAAAATAGTGAGATACAATTGGAGAATATTTTTGTAAGTGAACTAGTTTTTTAAAGATTATTAATCTGTTATAACGAAATGAAAAAATGGATGATTTTTTAATTAATTGTCACATATCTCCACACAAGCTCTTCAGAATTTGGTAACACAACCTAATTTCATTTTTTATTTTTCTTCTACCATTTTTTTAAGTGATATATTAAAAGAGAATCACTCCATATTCATCTATTTTTAATTCTTTCTATTTAAAATACTATAAAAATCATCAATTCAAGTGATACATGTCTGGATCTTTTAATTAACACATAATGAAAACCTTTTTACACTGATTTATGATGATTCTATAGTTCGATTATCACAATATCTTTCCCTAAATCCTAAACATTTCGTAAAATGGCCTAACCCGCTTAGTTTAAATAACACTATATCTTCTCACACAAGCTATTTTCTTCCCTCAGGTAACCCAATATCTATGCAGATCATAAAGATAATACATGCAAAAATAAAATCAAATAAGGGAAATCATTTACAAGAAACTTTGAATGGTTATGATGAATGCAATGAACGCCATATTGCACACACAATTTGTATTCTCATCTTGTTCAAATTCCCATTACTCTACCATTTGAGAATTTCAGAGTTTGTAATGATGAATGCAATGAGCACAATTTTGAGTAATCCTTATTTTGCAGTATAAACATATAAGGGAGATAGGGATATCTAGCGGATCATAATGATTCTACTCTCTTCAATTATAATCTATTATTCTTTATTGCATGTAACTCCACTTTACATTTCAATAGAATGGATCAACATAAATCCAATATTTCCCCATCTCCATTGAACCTTGCTTTGTTAAATCCAATTTGAAATGAAATAAAATAAGATAGCAGTAAACATTAGAGGGAATTACAAATCATTTCTTTATTTAGAAACTCAAAGCCAAAAAAATTAATGCATCAAAATTTTTCCACAAACCTCCAACCTCTGATCTATTTTAGAGATCATTATCATACTCCACCTGTAAAATAATCAATAAATCTGGAGGCAAATACACAGTGACCATATATGATGTCATGAAAAAAATTCATATCATATGAAAATAAATATATACACTATCATTGTACATATCAACGTGAATAATAAATGACAAATATGGAGGGAACTACCTTTATGTCTCTTTTATATTACATTATGAAATACAACCACATGAATATATTACAAACTAATCCAAAGAAAATGCTTCTAAATACAATCCTATAATTTTTTTACTAACAAGTTTTCCTATGTGATAGTAGCCATAATCTTCATGTATGTTTTCTCTCTTTAACTAAAAGAAAGGCTATATTTTTTAGTCCAAAAATCCCATGTAGAACTAAAAAAACTCCAAAAAAAATAGTAATTGACATTTTAATAAATAGTTAACTTCATCACTAAGGAAAGTCTATATTTAATAAATAAGTAGATATATAACATTAATTAATTTTCTTTATATTTCAACAATCAAAATCAAATTCTATATATTTTTAATAAAACATTATATGTATTAAGAATTAAATCCAAATCATTAATTTAATTGTAAATATTAAATATAAATAAAAATACTAATTGAAAAATTTTAAGACTAATTTAGATGACTTAATAGACTCGATACTTTTCAATCTGAATTTTCTATAAAAAAAAAATCAATCTGATGCATGATTCTATAAATCGAATATGAAACACTAAAAATGAAATAAATTATAATTTTAACTATGAGAAAATAATAAGAACTGTTCACCATACATCTCACTCCAAAACGTTCCCCAACTATAAATTTACCTACTTGTGATCACACTTTAGCTACAATCCCCATGATTTCATGCTCTGGGACCAATAGATATTGGGAGTTGAGTCATTCATTGCACAACTGGTGCAGGTTTGAATGACATACACTACAAAAAAAAAACTTTGAATGTCACGTCAATGGGACCAATCTTCCTGTGAGTGAAATTAAAAGGAGAAATAATGTTGGACTTATCTTTGGTTGCCCATCCCTGAACATCAAAGTGGTCTTCTCCCATTCTTAATAAAAATGGTTTCAACAGACTATCTGAGAATATATCCTCTGTATTATTGAATATCTTTGTTTCCACATATAATTATTGATTTTTTAGAAGTTTGTAGCATAAATTCTTAATCTTGCCTATGATATTGATTTTCAATAAGCTCAAGAAAAAGAAGGGAAAATAAAGGTAACTTTCTATTTCTAGTTTTAGAATCATTTGCTAATTTTCAATGAAAAAATAGAAAAAAATTACAGCTAAAAACTGAGAAAAGGGCTAACAATTATCAAGCAGGAAAAAGTCATTTCGGGGAGAAAAGCTCCCACATAAAGCCTATCGGCTTAATAAAAGAAATATACTCCACCTTAGTATAATTAGATTTTTTTTTAAGAACAAATATATATATATATATATATATATATATATATATATATATATATATATATATATATATATATATATATATATATATATATATATATATATATATATATATATATATATATATATATGCTATCTATATCAATATGTATATTAATAAATTAACAACAACATATATCTACAAATTTTTAGAACACTGACAATTAAAACAATATAATATTTTTTTAATAATTCTTGCACACACAATCATCTCAAACAGTATAAAAATCAAATAGAAATACACAATCATATACACAAACACAAAGGAGGCTTTCCAGGTTCCAAATCCTACTTGGTTTCCTATGGAGATCACTCTTTGATGATGACTCCACTCAATCCTTTGTCTTGTTCAGACTTCCTCTATCTAGCCTCCAATATAGGGTCTCCCTTTGATTTCCTGATTGCTACAACCCTCAGGAAGTCCACTACCTGAATTTGAATTTTACAGAATCTCAATTCTTCCAAAACTATTTTCAGGCAATCTCCCAACTATCCTTCTTCCTCCCCCTCTCCTTTTGAGAAATCTTATATTTATAGACCTTTGATCTGTTGTAGAGGTTATGGGAGTTTCTTCCCATGAAGCAACAACTCTCTAAAGGTAAGAAAACAATTATTTAATAAATATTTTATTACTTAATTAACTAATTTAATTTAACTAGAAGGTAAAAATAATTTATCCAACTATTTCTCATATCTTAGCCCCTAGTAACAACCTTATAAACTAAGAGTGTTTTAATATATTATTTTATATTATTTTAATTACTCATATATAGATAACAAGTAATTAAGTATATTGTAATAGGTAAGTATTCCCAAGGAAATAACTTACCATGTTGGCAACTTGGGGCCCTCTTAAGCAAGAGGTCCCAAGTTCCACTTCCCTCATCAATAAAACTAGAATGAAGAGTAGGAGTAAAAATGGGAATTAGATAATAGGTTTTAAATTATTTTATTATCTTTTATCTTTTGATTATTTTTACTTCAATGCATCCTTTTTATGTATCTAACTTAACTATTCTATTCACGTATATTTATTATAAAGACGTATATATATATATATGTGTGTGTGTGTGTGTGTGTGTTAATAATGCAGTAAGATCACATTTATAAACATATTTTGTAATGTTAATTCTTAACTTACATCACATATAAATGCATAAAAAAGACACCAACATCAATAGTTGAATCCATTGACTCTACTCAAGTACCAAGTAACAAGGTAAAGGAAGTTCAAGGTTAAACCTGACCCAGGATAGATTGAATTTCCTAAATAGGATTCTAGGGCCATGAAGGTGCTTATGTGGACCTTGATGCTACCTCTATATCAACAAATTTTCAAGGATTTTTAAGGAACGCTCAAACTTGTGTGACCAGGTGGAGTCATGCATGGTACCTACAAATCCCGCATCACTAATAAATCAAAGAACATACATACATACATATACATATATACATATATATGTATGTATATATATGTTATGTATGTGGAGCCTAATCAGACTCAGGTTCTTTCGGCACGGTTTCCCCCTGACTTATCTACAGGGTCAAGAGGTAGAGCCCCTTGTGGGGTCTTGGGGCAGTGCCCCAGGTGGGGTTGGCCATCAATTTTCTATTAGTTGCAATATTTTTTGCCCTAATTTCGTTATGTCAAAAATACTTGTAAAAAGGGCTTAGGGTTAGAGATTCATTATATGAGGGATTTTGTAGCTTCTTGTGGTGGTATTGAGTTGTAGGTTTTAGATTGTAATCACTGGATAATAATAAAGATATTGTACTTGTTGTTGGTGGACATAGCCCAGGGATTGGGTGAACCATGTTAAACATTGTGTTATTGTGTTCTCTTCTGTGTTAATATTTGCATTTCTCTGCTTATTATTCTAACAATATATGTATATATATATGTGTGTGTGTATATATACATATGTATATATGTATATATACGTATGTATAGATATGTATGTATATATATATATATATATATATATATATATATATATATATATATATATATATATATATATATATATATATATATATATATATATATATATATATATATATATATATATATATATATATATATGTATATGTATATATATATATATTACATATGTATATATATGTATGTATATGTATATATATGTGTGTGTGTGTGTGTATGTATATGTATATGTATATGTATATGTATATGTATATGTATATGTATATGTATATGTATATGTATATGTATATGTATATGTGTATGTGTATGTATATGTATATGTTCAGACAGTAACAGGAAAGGGAGTGGGAGTGTGGCATCGTGTAGATCTCCTACAGAAGTAACTATGAGTGCCTCCCCTCATCCCACAAACACATCAGACATTGAACATGATAAATAATAAAGGGGTTAGTATTGTCACCTCATAAAATCATTATCATAATCATAAGCCTCATCATAATTATAATCATCATTATGTACAAGAAAGTAAATAATTTGGTATTAAATCAATTCATAAGATGTTTCTTAACCAAGTAACAAACTAGAACATAGTATGATCAAAATATGCTAACTTTCTAATTGGAATCCACATCCTGACAATACAAAGCTTGAAGATGTAATAAATCAAGTCTATCAAATAGTATCTCTGGGGTGAGCATTACATTGTTCCCTAGAAGTTACAACAAGAAAATCCCTTAACCGGATGAACTTTAATAGGTTCTCATTATAAATCCCTTAACTGAGTGAGCTCTTAATAGAGTCTTGAAATACTCTAACAAAGTAGATCTTAGCAGATCTGATTGTACTTTTAACAAGGTACTAATCACTCGTAATAGGGTGAACCCTTAAAAAAGGGTAATTTTAAAAGCTCCTAATAGGGAAAAATCATTTACTACAGTAGTGGGCTTGTGGGTGTCAACCCCACCATGTTTTTTCCCTCTAACCAAGGGTCTCCATGCAAAAATTAGTGTGTCATGTGTGATGATTTTTTGGATGTTTTATATTGCTATCTTTTATTTGTTTACTTTAGTTATATGCTTTACTATTTGGAAGGTATTATTAAGGTTAATCAGATTGTTGGTTGAACTAGTTCTAAATTTGTTTGTATTGTTTCCCCTCCCCCTCCTTAGTGCCTAAGAATTCTAATAGAATGTTAAAAATCCTTGTCAGCATTTATATTATAGCATTAGCTTCACATAAGTCATGTGTTCTATTTTTCACCTATCATTTTTTAGCATGATTCATCTAGACACTAGAACATTGCATGGATGTGTTAGAGATTTTCCAGCAAGCCAGTTTGTTGATTGTATGTTTGTCATTGATGACAACATATGGTAGGTAGCATGCGTGCAAGCCTGATGGAGGGAGCCTTGAGCATATAGTTCCTAGATATGTTATCAACATGATATCATAGATACAGAGGTTGATTCTGAGTGAAGGAAGTAATATGGTTGTTTGTATCAGTGGTGTTCCTGACAGGTCCCAGGAAGAGTATATATGTAGTCATGAAAAACAAGACAAAAAATGAAAGTATACAGTAAGGGGGAGTATATTCAGTAATGAATATGAAGGAAGAGTTGCAGTAGTTGATATTCAAAGCATTCAACAATAGATGGAGGATCCATCCTTGGGGGAATTTTTTTGAGAAAATGGAGAATGTTATAAAATAATTGTACATTTGGATTGGTGGTGTTTTTTATTCCATATGTTGCCATCAATGCCAAAGGGGGAGATTGTTGGAGATTTTCCAGCAAGCTAGTTTGTTGATTGTATGTTTGTCATTGATGAAAACATATGGTAAGCAGCATGCGTGCAAGCCTGATGGAGAGAGCCTTGAGCATATGGTTCCTAGATATGTTATCAGCATGATATCATAGATCTTCTAACAGGGATCATAATACACTAGTGTAGTTCTTAGTGGGTGTTAATTCCCATCGGGGTTTTTACCTATTTGGGTTTCTGTGTAACCAAAATTGTGGTGTTGTGTTAAGTGTTATCTTGTTGTATTTATGCTTAATGTTCTTCTATACTTAATTGGATAAAGAATCAAATCTTGTAGATAACTGATTCACCCCCCCCCCCCTCCTTTCTCAGTTATCTCTTGGGACTATTCCTAACAATTGGTATTAGAGCCAAGTGCCTTAGAGAGAAATTTTAATAGCTTGAGGTTGATCAAATGACATTCTTAGAAAAGAAAGTCCTAAGTTTGATGGAGAGACTATCTAGACTGGAAGAACAAAATGATGACACATTTGCAATGCATTGCTTTTAAGATTTTTGAAGTAGCTACCAAAGAACTTGAGATTCCCTCTCTAGCAGATCTTGCAAAGGAAGAAGCAACTCTTAAGAAAAAGGAGATGTTCACTCAAAATTCTCTTGCCAAAGAATCCCTCATCAGCGCCTTGTCTGACAGTGAATTTTCAGAGATCAAGAAACTAGATAAAGCCTACAATATTTGGAAGTATCTAGAAGACATGTTTGAAGAAGACATCCAAGCTAAGAATGCACACAGAAAGACATGGAAGAAAAAATACAATACATTGGAGATGCTACCTGAAGAGAACATTAGAGCCTACAACCAAAAGATTAATGAAGTAGTTGCAGGAATTAGAAACAATGGTGGAGAAATCTCAGAAGAAGACATAATGGATAAGTTGATGACTACTTTGACACTAGAATATGAGAGAAAAATCAACATCCTAGATGAGACCATGTAGTTTTCACAAAACTTCAAGAGAGAGACCTTAATTAGAAAGATTACAACATTTGAGATATCAAGTTTGAAGACAGAGCCTAAAAGTGAAACAACCTTCAAAGCATCAGTCCATGGTAAGAAATCCTTGAACACTTCTGGTAATTTTGATAATGAAGATGAGGACAAAGAACTAGATGATTTCATTTCTATGATTTCTAAGAAAGAAAGGAAATGAAAAGGAAAATATGAAGGTCAGTTACCATTCAAGTTCTTTTCATGTAATAAGATTGGTCACTTTGCATCTAAGTGTCCCACAAGAGTCAAGAAGTACAAAACTAACTACAAGCCTAAGTTTACAAAAGAATGCTACTATGTTGAAGATGGAGTATCATATGAAGAATCAGCAAAAGAGGAAACTAGATTCATTTCCATTGAAGATAAGGAGAAGATGTTTTATGAAATGGATCTTGAAGATGAAAAGGAAGCACAAGAATTAGCATTGATTTCTCAAGCAGACATCAAGACAGATTGCATCATTGACATCGGTTGCTCACATCACATGACAGGAGACAAAGATATATTTGTACATCTAGAGAGATACAAAGGAGGCATGGTTAGATTTGGAGACAACACTCCTAAACCTATCATTGGTAGAGGATCAATCACCTTGGATGGAAAGAACATCACTAATGATGTTCTATATATTGATGGTTTATAGCACAACCTACTAAGTGTTGGACAATTTCTTGACAAAGGTTACCAGTTGGAATTCAAAGATAACAAGTGCATCATTAACAATAAGGAAGGTGCAATGATTGCATCAGGTTCAAAGACTAAAGGTAATTTTTTTCAGCTTAATCCTGAAGCAAGTTGTTTTGTTGCTAAAGTAGATGACAATTGGTTATGGCACAAAAGACTATGTCATATCAATTTTGACAATATAGTGAAAATAAGCAATGTAAAAGCAGTAAGAGATCTTCCTAGTATTGCAAAACTAGTTGATACAATTGTGTACAAAAAATTGTACCTTCATAGGGTTAGTATTATCAATAAATCAAATAGAAACTAAATAACCACAATATAGCAATATATTTAAGCTAGAAATTAACAATTAAGCACTCTATGGCTCTCTAACTAAGAGTGTTAATGATGAAGCTCTCAGCAAGCCTCCATTAATGACAGTCCTAGAATGAGAAATGATATGATAAGCAAGCTAAATTGTTCAATTCTAAATGAAATACATTTGTGGATTCTTTCATTGTTTATTTTAGCCTTCCTTTTATAGATTTAGGCAAGGGTAGGGGGTGTAGTTGTGTTGATCATGATTAAGCTTGAGTTGAGTCTTTGGTTCCACCCTTTGAAGAAAATTTAAATATTATGTCGTCAAAGCTTGGGACAAGAAGAGAAGATGAGTGGACAAGATGCTCTTTCAAATTGTAGAGTGATTGAGATTCATTTTGGCTTGATCCATGTGAGTTTCTTTTCCTTAAATCCTATAGGTTGAGGCTTTTTCCTCCCATGTGGTGTTGAGAGAAAATAGAATTTAATTAATTGAATTAATTAATTTCCTTATCCATGTGCACCCCTTGAATGTGTTAATTTGTTTAAATTGAATTATACAATTAATTGGATTAATTGTACATTGATTTGATTTATCATGATTTGATCAATTTAACTTGAATTTATGGCTTTGATTTTTAATTAAATTAAATTAAAGCTTGATTTTAATTTTGATTGGCTAAATGCTTGTTTTGATTCAATTTCCTTGATTTTGCCTTGGTTTTCCTTGATTACTCACATGAATTATCTTATCCATTTTTTCGGTGATTACAAATGCCCCTCTTTGAGTCGACATGTGAAGCGTGTCGATTCAAAGAATATCTTGATCTAGTTGATAAAGGTCTTGATTATGTCGATGGTCAATCTTGATGCTTGATATAAGATGCAGATTCTGATGATGAGATTGATGTTGTTCTGATTGATTTGATACTCTCGATGGTCGATTTGATGATAGATTGCCTGATATGGTACCTGATTTGATATTTTTGATGCCGCACTGATAAATGCAAAAAAAATTACATTGAAATATTTTTCCACTGATTTTCTTATGTCGATGATGATATGATTGCATGCCCCCTCGGGAAATGAATCAAAATGATTGTGGCTGATTTGGTTTAGATTGGGAAATTTTGATTTGTTTCCCGATATAGAAATTTGAAAATGTCCCGGTCATGAGAGAATTTGATGAGCAGAGATTTGTTTGATGAGAAGACATGAGTTCATGATGTTTTGATATCATTTGATGTCAGTCATAATCACTTGGTTGATGTTGATGTCAATCTAAGAGGATAAATTTGATGGGTTGATATTTCTCTCTCAAGATCTAGAGAGACAAAACAACGATTTTCCTTCCTCACGATATAGAGTTAGGAGATTTGATGCGCTCAAGATGAGCAAATGGATGATAGAATAAATTGATTAACGTTAGATGATCAATTGGATGATTTGACTAATTGATATTTGATATTATATGATTAGATGTTTTTGTGATATGGAGTTGATTGGATGTTCTCATGATGCAAAATTAAGGATTGGTAGAAGAGAAGGGTCATCTGTTGGGATAGGTGCAAGTATAGATATAGGTCATAGATAGAGTCAAGTTGCCCCTAGTTGATCAACATGATTGATTATTGATGATGTCCTTGATGTAGCATGGATCATGATTTATATCTACTTGTATCTTGATGATGTTGATGTACCTTTGATGATCATATTGAGAAGGATTTTAATTTTGATGGACATTTCAGGCATTGATGATGTTGATCAGGACTTTGATTATATGGATGGACCTTCGATGATGTATCTTTCCTTGATTTATTCTGCTATAGACATTGATGATGTACCATTGATGATATCATTGATCATTTGATGTATCTTGATTTGGTCTTTTGATGATAATAACTCCACCCCCTTTATCTTTCCTTATTTATATTGAGAAAAAGGATCCACCCATGCAGACTAACATGTAATTAATCTATATGGATGCAGCTAGCTATCACTATTTAGAATTTGGAGCTTATATTCATCATTGAGCTTTTGGAACATGAAATTGGTACAACCCTCACTGATTTAACCACGATGATATGAATACCTCTTTCCTTGGATTTTAACAATTGCAAGTAAACAGATAGAGAATTGATCCCTTTCATATAGAAATGTCCTCGATGAGTCTTTGATGATCATGTCATTAGACAATTTTGCATACTGTTATGACTCAACCTGACAAGCACTCAAGTAGAAATCAATAAAATATCATGTCTTCATCATTGCTCATCTAGTCAACCATCATCAATTTGCTAAAAAGACATGATTTCACCAATCAAGTAATCACTTTACACATTTTTCTTTTGTTTGTTGATCCATATTTCAAAAACTTCATCCACTTTGATCCTTAGTTATGATTAAACCTTTTAGATTTTGATTTCATTTGTTGTTTGAAGATTATTATTTTTTTATTAAGCTTTTTAGATTTTGGTTTGATTTGTCAAATGTTTTTGTTTAGATCAAGTATTTGGATGTTTGAAATGTAATATTAATCAATAAGTTCAAGTGTAGCAATTTTTCAGTTTTGATGCAATGATTTTGAGCCAAATTGCGTCTATTTTGATAAGCTTATTGAATTTGGATTGGTGCCCCTGTTTGATTTAGAAAAGATCATGCTTTGTTGGGAAATGCAATTTTTGAGTGTTTACTTAAGATTTGTAATTTTTAGATTTTTATTTGGATTTTTAACTTTTTTGGATTTTTAGAGATTTTTTATGTTTTTGGATTTTTTTAGATTTTTGATGTTTTTGAATTTTAGAGATTTTTGATGTTTTTGAATTTTAGATATTTTTAAGATTTTACGATGTTTTTGGATTTTAGATATTTTGTATTTTTTTTGGATTATTTGAGGAACATTTTCACTTTTTTTTTCTTTAGATTTTTAGAGATTACTAGTTCTTAAACAAGATCACATTGAATGTGTCCCCAATGTCTAGCAATGTATATGATACGAAAGATGGATTTGCAAACTGATGATTCACTAATGAATAGGCAATGATGGATGAAGCAAGTGTATTACCCATAGGATCATCTCCTCAAGATTATCCAAGCTAGGAAAAAAATAATATCTCAATATAGGCCAATGATGTGGTGTTGGATAGCATATGGAGTAATGACCTGGTATCATGACAATGGTCCAAAGGGGTGGACATATCAAGAGACTTTCTATAACATATTTTTTATTTCTTTTATTTTTTATTTGGATCAAGATCAAGGGATCAATGTGGATAGGATCGCGCAATCATGATAAAGGGGTGATGGATGCTATACATGAATGGTTTGGGATTATGAGAAGGCTTCTTATGAATAATGAAGGTGGCTTTAGGATAAGCAAGATAATGATAAGGTAGCGTAGATGCAATAACTGAATAGGCTGATGGATATGATAACTCATGTCAAGATACTTAATACTCATGGATGTGTTCAACCTTGTCAAGATCAAAGGTGAAAGATGTAATACGGATGCAAGTGAGATAACTGGTAGAAAGATGGAGGATATGATGGATGAAACTTTCCCCTAAGTATAGAGTGCAAGAGAGAGGAATTACATATGATGCCTGTTTGCTAGGTTTTCATCATGGTACTTGTCCAAGATGCCACAAGAAGTGGTTTTCACCATAGGATGGATTTCTTTTCTTTTATTTTCTTTTTCTTTTTCTTTTTTTTCTATTTTCTCTTTTTGGATGGATTCAAGCATCATGCTCTTTGTATACTCCTTCATAGGGTATGATATGATGGGCCAAAACTGTTAAAAGTATGCTTAAAGATGTTGATAGGGTGATGAAAATGTGATATGGTGGATAAGGTAAAGGGTGGCTAAAGCTTTATGAAATGGAAGGATAATGAATGAGAGGATAATAATTCTTTCTATGTGTGGGTGTGAAAAATGGAATGGAAAGATAATGAATAGGAGGATAAAAAGTATTATCAAGATCAACATCGATACACACCTTGAAGGGTAGTGGAATAATGGAGGAAAAATGGGTGAGATAGCTTGAGAATTTGATGTAAGAGAGGATATGGATCTTGGAACACAAGGAGCCAAAATGGATGGATAAGATGGAATATGTTTGGGAGAATGTGGAGTAGAATCCTTTGGAAGCTCGATGTCATGTAGTACCCCTACCCCTAGTTTGATTTTACTAATGTTATGATTACTCTAGGATGTTAGATTATATGTTAGGAAATCATCAATGCTTATGATTTCACTGACCCCATACTTGCATGTGTATGGTTGATGTGTTTGTTTTACATTTCTGTTTGATGTGCCTGATGTGGTTGAGGGACAGAGTCATAGTTACTCGCTTGCGAGATCCACACGATCGACTGATCCCCACCATTGTCTGTTATATAGTTGTATATGTATGTACATGTGGGTTTTGTATGCAGGTTCGCAGGTACCGGGCATCGACTTCCCTGAATTGTCAGGATGAGCATGCCCTATCACAATATCTCAGATGGTAAGAGAGGGGAGATAACACAGATCCAAAACCCTAACCCAAACCCATTTATCCTAGTTGTTGGATAAGTATCTGTTGACTACCCTATCTAAATTTGTCAAGTCGGCAAAGTTCGTGGATCCCTTTCTGGTGTTGCTTGGTTTTGGTTTTGTTTGATTTTATCTCGTTTGGCTTCAGTTGATTTGTGGTTATGTGGGTGATTATTAATTTATTAATTATAGTTGAATTATGTTTGTTTAGATTATTTTATGTGATTATCAATGTTAGGTGCATAGCTGAATTTAATGATTAAATATGCTCCTATGATTAATTGAGAAAATTAAATTAAAGTTGATTATTTGAGTATTTAGAAATTAATATTGATTATGTTCTAAGTTTATTTTGATGAAAATTCAATTAAAATCAAATAATTGATTATTTGGATTTAAATGATTATTTTATAGATAACTGAATTTTATTATGTTTGTGAGTATTATTAAATAAATAAATATTTAATTGCATATTTTAGGATGCATTAAGTATTTTATTTATTTAATAAATGTATTTTAAATTATTAACATGTGCATAATTGAAAAGTGAGTTGTCAAAAAGTGAACAACTATTTTTCAAAAGTCAAATTGTGTTGTGCTTTTTAAAAGATATTTCATTAATTAATTATTATTTACTTTTAATTTTGGAGTTAGAGTCTGATCAGGAGTTGTCTTATGAGTCATTTCTGATTTGGAGTTAGACTCTGAGTTAGCTTTTGAGTTGTCTTTTGGAATTGCATGAATTTGGGAATTGAATTTCAATTAGGAAAGGATTGCATTCATTTGGGAGATTAGACAGGTTTTTGGAGAGGATTTTTTGGAAGAGCTTTTGTGCTTGGAATTTTTTAAGATTTGTGGATTGTTGTGGTTGCTTGTTGATTTCGGGTTTGATTGTGCGTCTGGATCTAGATCTTACTTTCATCATAGTTTTTAGATCTACAGGCAGGATTGGTTTTGGAAGAAATCTCTCTTAGATCTTCAACAAGGGTTTCATTACAGTTTCTAGCATTGGATCTAAGGTAGGTTCTGGAATTCTTGTTGTGTGCTTTCTGATATTTTATCTGGTAACTTTCTATGTTTGTTTAGTTATGGTTTATCTCTTTCTATCTGTATGATTTATTTGATTTTGGGTATTAGAGAAACTCCAGATCTATTGGTTTATGTTTTTTATGAATACTTGGCATTGCACCGTTATGCTAGCAACATTTCATCTTAAGGTTGCATATAGTTTGTTTGTAAAATGAAAAATTGATCCTGGACTAAAGTAGAACTATAGTGTTGGTAGGAAAATTAATCCCCTTTGAACAGAAAATTCAGTTTGAGTTAAAAACCCAATTTGGGTATAAAGTTAATTCTGGTAGAAATTATTAGTTTGTGTTTAAAATTTACAGTCAATATTTATACTTGGATAGGACAAAAGAAAATTGCTCTAGTAAATTGGATTGTGTTTATAAACAGAATAAGGAAAAAGACAACTACAATATTAATTTGCTAAAGTAGAACTATTTTCCTTTGCTGGAAGAAAAGAAAGCAGGTCATTTATTTCCGTTTTCAGAAATATGATGTTTATTAAAAAAAATAGGAAAACTTTTGTCAAAATTTACATTTGTATTGATTTGTTAAAAAAAATTAGCAATATATATATATATATATATATATATATATATATATATATATATATATATATATATATGTTTATTATGCATGGAAGTTGTTGTTTTGAAAAGTTTTAAAAATAAAATAAAAAATTTAATTTAAAGTTTTTTTGGGGGGTGGCACGGGTCCCAACCCCGTACCCCCATGGTAGAGCAGTCTACCTTGTCGGCAGTACACGGTACCGTCGACAGTGCAGACCACTGCCGGTGACATCTGTGGTCCTGCAGTGGGTGCAGATTCCCAAGCGGATCCCCCACTAATGTTTATTTAGTTTTTGTTTTGTTTTTTTATGTTTAGTTTGAAAATTAAAGTTTGTAAATTCATTTAATTTTAATTTTTGTTATGTAAATTTTCATTAATAATATTTGTTAATAATTATTACTTTGTAATAATAAATTTTTATTGTGCTATTTAGTTTAATTTATAATTTTTGTTAAAGATTATTATTTTATGGTAATAATATTATTAATAGATTTGGTTTAATCATAATAATATTGTTTATTATTAAGGGTTGTTTTACAAAATATTATTATTTAGTAATAATAATTTCTATTGGTAGTATTTATCTAATATTGGTAATATTATTAATAATATTTATTAATGATTTTTAATCATTATTAGATAGAGAAATATTGTTTGGAATGTTAGGACTTAAAAAAAAATTTATTATTGTTTTATTATGAAGTTATTAAACTATGTATACTAAGTGTTTTAGTAAACTTCATATGGTAAGTTGATGAAATCTGATTGGCAAATAGATTAAGTTTGGTTAAATGGTTTGATTTTGAAATATTCATTTAACTTAACCTGAGTGTGAAGTGTAAGACGTGTTTGCAATAATGTGTGCAATTGGTCTTTTAATTAGTTTTGAAATGTTTGATTTATCTTATATTTGTACATGCACCTTTTTATATTGAAATTGGGCATTTTTGCTCTATTGGATTCATAGAACAACATTAGAGAATATTCTATATTTAAGACATTGTTGTGATATTTACGTTACGTTTCATTTCTCCTAGTAGGTTTACTTGGTCTCATGCTTGGATTCAATTATGTCGAACATGAAATTTAAATGCTTTTGATTAGTTTTCAATTACTATGAATGTGAGTGTGTATTCATTGTGCTTGATGTGTCTTCTTATGCAATTTATGAGTTGTCGGGTACTAGAAGACCTAGGAGGATACAGAGGCTGGGGCATGTGTCAGATGTTCTATCTTAGCTATGTTTTGATGTGTGTGTATTTAATCTTGTTATTACTCTTGTTGACCATTGGGCTCATGATATGTTGTTCTTGTTTGTGGTATCTCTATAACCATATCTAGTTCTTTTGTGTGAATATGGATATGAGGTTACGTAGTGTATACCTAAATAGATCTAGGAGAGATCTATGAGCCTAGGGTAGTTTACTTAGATATGCAGTAGGAGGTGGCTTACAATAAGCACCGGGGCCCACAAGTGGCTACCAAGATCACTTATTGTTAAGTATCTTAATCAAGTGATAACTAAATATAACATTGAGAGTTTTATTAAAATGAACCTAATAAGGTATGGTCCTCACCCAGGCGTTAGTGCTAGTACCGACTAAGATGGTGTTGAGAAGATGACTAGCCCTCTTTTAAGGGATGAGTTGGCATAGTTAATGACTTCATCAGTACGAGAGGTCATTGATACCGTGTAAGGTCACTTGAGTGCCGGGATCCAGCAAGATTACCAGGATGAGACTCAAGGGTTAGACGTACATGATGACACCTTCCTATGCATAGTCTAGTTATCCTATATGTGTCAATTGCCTCTGGATTAGTGGATCTTCCTTTTCATTATGCTTATTATCCTTGAGTTAGAGAGCTTTCGAGATCTTTTCCTAGTTTGATCTGTTTGATGTTTTTTATCCGAGTGGGATCTGTTGTTATCTCCTCAGCATGGTGGGAGTGGACCATTTAGGTTCACGAGGTCGGGTGGTAGTGGTTCTTTTACCATTTGAGATTCTGACATTCGTGCACCAGTGCTAGATGATCCCCGTAGCAGTTGTTCCTTCTTGATCTTCATTGTTGGAGAGATGTTCTTCTTCATGATCTTCTTCCTTGTGATCTTGTATCTTTGTATCAGTTCTTCAAAGATATCATGATGTACTTTTCATTTATTGTATTACATACCCTGCGACATGTGCAGTGGATGGAGGTTATTATGGATACATTATGGTACCAGATGTAATTATGTTATCTTCTAGGTGATGTTTTTATCTTTCATTTGCTTATGTGAGTTTTGTAATTGTACCTTATCTATATTATTAATTTATGTTAAGTAATCTTTGTCAAGGAACCCTTGAGAGTTGTAACCTGTGTTGGTTATTTATGTTATGTGAGTTAATGGTAATTGCTTTCGCATTGGTGTTTATCTTGTATGTTAACTTAAAAAAAATTATTCCGCAAACTTAGTTGCATGTTAGGTTAAGTTCTTCTAGGTTCCCTGGCAGGGCATTACACTTCGTATCAAAGCACCGAGTTCTACACTGGGAACTCTGGGAAGTTGTGTGCCCATTAGATGTCTAAACTATTAAACTTGAAACCAAACATAGACATATAACTCTTTTGTGTTTGAGAACCATTAAACTACATCTGACATTTGTGTTCTTGCTTCTCTTAAATGTCTTCAAGATATCACCTTGTCTAGTGATTGTCATAGGTGTTTGAATTGTTTATTGCATATGGTTACCTTCTCTAATGCATCTAGGGTGAAATACCTTTGGATGTCATGAAGCGATTACTCCCTTGAGTGTGGCTACTACAAGTCACCTTGTTATGTGGATGTGTTTTGATTTATGATTCATTTTAGTTGATTTATGAATTGTTTGTGTTGTGTATGGGCTAGCATTGGAATTTTTGAACTTTCTTATGATTGGATTAGTCACCTAACTCTCTTTTCGTTATCTATTTTGTGACGCTAGTCACACTTAATTTATTGTTGAAATGGAGATCTCCTATGATTTAATGTTGGACTTATGATTCCCCCACTTGGGTTTTCCCTTTTGAGTTTTGTGGTGGCTACTCTGAATGTTTGTTATTGTTAGCCTTGTTCTATGATAAGTGTTGTTTCTATCATGTTCATCATGAACCCCTGATAGTATGTATAAGGGAGGACATCGCGGAGATGGTGCTAAGCTATGTTTGTTGTATGAGAATAGAATTGTTGTATATCCTTTATGTTTGCATAAATGTTGCATTAACTAGTTAGATTCTCATGAACTCCTCAATTTTGTTTTTTGTTCTAAATATGAATGTGTTCTTTATGCAATTGAACCTGGATGTTTTCTATGATGATGTATGAATAAAGGTTTAGATCTATTTTGAATTATAAATGAATGATTGATCAATGTGATATTTTTAGTTTATTGCTAATCAGAATTATATTGTTCTTAATGATTGTATATTATGTTCTTATATTATGACTTGTTTTCAAATGTCATGTTTTATCTTTAGCAAATGCTTCATGTTTGGGGGATGCATATCCTTATCTCTTTGTAGGATTTCAGGAGTAAGCCTAATCTTGAGGGGGTGGATGTAGTACCCCTACCCATAGTTCAATTTTACTAATGTTATGATTACTCTAGGATGTTAGATTATATGTTAGGAAATCATCAATGCTTATGATTTCACTAACCCGATACTTGCATGTGTATGGTTGATGTGTTTGTTTTACATTTCTGTTTGATGTGCCTAATGTGGTTGAGGGATGGAGTCATAGTTACTCACTTGCGAGATCCACATGATTGACCAATCCCCACCATTGTCTGTTATATAGTTGTATATGTATGTACATGCGGGTTTTGTATGCAGGTTTGCAGGTACCGGGCATCGACTTTCTTGAATTGTCAGGATGAGCGTGCCCTATCCCAATATCTTAGATGGTAAGAGAGGGGAGATAACACAGATCCAAAACCCTCACCTAAACCCATTTATCCTAGTTGTTGGATAAGTATCTGTTGACTACCCTATCTGAATTTGTCAGGTCGGCAAAGTTCGTGGATCCCTTTCTGGTGTTGCTTGGTTTTAGTTTTGTTTGATTTTATCTCGTTTGGCTTCAGTTGATTTGTGGTTATGTGGGTGAGTATTAATTTATTGATTATAGTTGAATTATGTTTGTTTAGATTATTTTATGTGATTATCAATGTTAGGTGCATAGTTGAATTTAATGATTAAATATGCTCCTATGATTAATTGAGAAAATTAAATTAAAGTTGATTATTTGAGTATTTAAAAATTAATATTGATTATGTTCTAAGTTTATTTTGATGAAAATTCAATTAAAATCAAATAATTGATTATTTGGATTTAAATGATTATTTTATAGATAATTAAATTTTATTATGTTTGTGAGTATTATTAAATAAATAAATATTTAATTGCATATTTTAGGATGCATTAAGTATTTTATTTATTTAATAAATGTATTTTAAATTATTAACATGTGCATAATTGAAAAGTGAGTTGTTGTCAAAAAGTGAACAACTAGTTTTCAAAAGTCAAGTTGTGTTGTTCTTTTTAAAAGATATTTAATTAATTAATTATTATTTACTTTCAATTTTGGAGTTAGAGTCTGATCGGGAGTTGTCTTATGAGTCATTTCTGATTTGGAGTTGGACTTTGAGTTAGCTTTTGAGTTGTCTTTTGAAATTGCATGAATTTGGGAATTGAATTCCAATTAGGAAAGGATTGCATTCATTTGGGAGATTAGACAGGTTTTTGGAGAGGATTTTTTGGAAGAGCTTTTGTGCTTGGAATTTTTTAAGATTTGTGGATTGTTGTGGTTGCTTGTTGATTTCGGGTTTGATTGTGGGTCTGGATTTGGATCTTGCTTTCATCATAGTTTTCAGATCTGCAGGCAGGATTGGTTTTGGAAGAAATCTCTCTCAGATCTTCAACAAGGGTTTCATTACAGTTTCTGGCATTGGATCTAAGGTAGGTTCTGGAATTCTTGTTGTGTGCTTTTTGATATTTTATCTGGTAACTTTCTATGTTTGTTTAGTTATGGTTTATCTCTTTCTATCTATATGATTTATTTGATTTTGGGTATTAGAGAAACTCCAGATCTATTGGTTTATGTTTTTTATGAATACTTGGCATTGCACCGTTATGCTGGCAAAATTTCATCTTAAGGTTGCGTATAGTTTGCTTGTAAAATGAAAAATTGATCCTGGACTAAAGTAGAACTATAGTGTTGGTAGGAAAATTAATCCCCTTTGAACAGAAAATTCAGTTTGAGTTAAAAACCCAATTTCGGTATAAAGTTAATTTTGGTAGAAATTATTAGTCTGTGTTTCAAATTTACAGTCAATATTTATACTTGGATAGGACAAAAGAAAATTGCTCTAGTAAATTGGATTGTGTTTATAAACATAATAAGGAAAAAGACAACTACAATATTAATTTGCTAAAGTAGAACTATTTTCCCTTTCTGGAAGAAAAGAAAGTAGGTCATTTATTTCCGTTTTCAGAAATATGATGTTTATTAAAAAAAAAAGGAAAACTTTTGTCAAAATTTACATTTGTATTGATTTGTTAAAAAAAATTAGCAATAAATATATATGTGTTTATTATGCATTGAAGTTGTTTTGAAAAGTTTTAAAAATAAAATAAAAAATTTAATTTAAAGTTTTGGGAGGGGGCATGGGTCCCAACCCCGTACCCCCACGACAGAGCAATCTACCCTACCAGCGGTACACGGTATTGTTGACAGTGCAGACCACTGCCGGTGGCATCCGTGGTTCTGTAGTGGATGCAGATTCCCAAGCGGATCCCCCACTAATGTTTATTTAGTTTTAGTTTTAGTTTTTTTTATGTTTAGTTTGAAAATTAAAGTTTGTAAATTCATTTAATTTTAATTTTTGTTATGTAAATTTTCATTAATAATATTTTTTAATAATTATTACTTTGTAATAATAAATTTTTATTGTGTTATTTAGTTTAATTTATAATTTTTGTTAAAGATTATTATTTTATGGTAATAATATTATTAATAGATTTGGTTTAATCATAATAATATTGTTTATTAATAAGGGTTGTTTTACCAAATATTATTATTTAGTAATAAT
Source organism: Chamaecyparis obtusa (assembly GCA_027943335.1). NCBI lineage: Eukaryota > Viridiplantae > Streptophyta > Pinopsida > Cupressales > Cupressaceae > Chamaecyparis > Chamaecyparis obtusa. Next base: position 249,926 of record BSBK01006201.1, on the reverse strand, counting down.
AATTTCTATTGTTAGTATTTATCTAATATTGGTAATATTATTAATAATATTTATTAATGATTTTTAATCATTATTAGATAGAGAAATATTGTTTGGAATGTTAGGACTTAAAAAAAAATTTATTATTGTTTTATTATGAAGTTATTAAACTATTTATACTAAGTGTTTTAGTAAACTTCATATGGTAAGTTGATGAAATCTGATTGGCAAATAGATTAAGTTTGGTTAAATGGTTTAATTTTAAAATATTCATTTAACTTAACCTGAGTGTGAAGTGTAAGACGTGTTTGCAATAATGTGTGCAATTGGTCTTTTAATTAGTTTTGAAACATTTGATTTATCTTATATCTGTACATGCACCTTTTTATATTGAAATTGGGTGTTTTTGCTCTATTGGATTCATAGAACAACATTAGAGAATATTCTATATTTAAGACATTGTTGTGATATTTACGTTACGTTTCATTTCTCCTAGTTGGTTTACTTGTTCTCATGCTTGGATTCAATTATGTAAAAAATGAAATTTAAATACTTTTGATTAGTTTTCAATTACTATGAATGTGAGTGTGTATTCATTGTGCTTGATGTGTCTTCTTATGCAATTTATGAGTTGTCAGGTACTAGAAGACCTAGGAGGATACAGAGGCTGGGGTATGTGTTAGATGTTCTATCTCAGCTATGTTTTGATGTGTGTGTATTTAATCTTGTTATTACTCCTGTTGACCATTGGGCTCATGATATATTGTACTTGTTTGTGGTATCTCTGTAACCATATCTAGTTCTTTTGTGTGAATATGGATATGAGGTTACGTAGTGTATACCTGATTAGATCTAGGAGAGATCTGTGAGCCTAGGGTAGTTTACCTAGATATGCAGTAGGAGGTGGCTTGCAATAAGCGTCGGGGCCCACAAGTGGCTACCAGGATCACTTATTGTTAAGTATCTTAATCAAGTGATAACTAAATATAACATTGAGAGTTTTATTAAAATGAACCTAATAAGGTATGGTCCTCACCCAGGTGTTAGTGCTAATACAGACTAAGATGGTGTTGAGAAGATGACTAGCCCCCTTTTAAAGGATGAGTTGGCATAGTTAATGACTTCGTCAGTACGAGAGGTCATTGATACCGTGTAAGGTCACTTGAGTGCCGGGATCTAGTAAGATTACCAGGATGAGACTCAATGGTTAGACGTACATGATGACACCTTCTTATGTATAGTCTAGTTATCCTACATGTGTCGGTTACCTCTTGATTAGTGGGTCTTCCTTTTCATTATGCTTATTATCCTTGAGTTAGAGAGCTTTCGAGATCTTTTCCTAGTTTGATCTGTTTGATGTTTGTTATCCGAGTGGGATCTGTTGTTATCTCCTCAGCACGGTGGGAGTGGACCATTTAGGTTCACGAGGTCGGGTGGTAGTGGTTCTTTTACCATTTAAGATTCTGACGTTCGTGCACCAGTGCTGGATGATCCCCGTAGCAGTTGTTCCTTCTTGATCTTCATTGTTGGAGAGATGTTCTTCTTCATGATCTTCTTCCTTGTGATCTTGTATCTTTGTATCAGTTCTTCAGTGATATCATGATGTGCTTCTTTTCAGTTATTGTATTACATACCCTGTGACATGTGCAGTGGATGGAGGTTATTATGGATACCTTATGGTACCAGATGTAATTATGTTATCTTCTAGGTGATGTTGTTTTTATCTTTCATTTGCTTATGTGAGTTTCATAATTGTACCTTATCTATATTATTAATTTATGTTAAGTAATCTTTGTCAAGGAACCCTTGAGAGTTGCAACCTGTGTTGGTTGTTTATGTTATTTGAGTTAATGGTAATTGCTTCTGTATTGGTGTTTATCTTGTATGTTAACTTTAAAAAAATTTATTTCGCAAACTTAGTGTCATGTTAGGTTAAGTTCTTATGGGTTCCCTGGCGGGGCATTACATGTCAACTTTGATTTCTCTTTCGTGTGTAAGTCCTGCAAAAGTGACTTGGGAATCCACACTTTCTTTGATTTTTCTTTCCTTTTGGATTCTTTAGAATGTATTTCTTCAATGAGGGATTTAGGAATCCACATTTTCTTTGATTTTTCTTTTTTCTTGATGGTTACTTTAGAATGCATTTCTTTAATGAGGGATTTGGGAATCCACATTTTCTTTGATTTTTATTTTTTCTTGATGGACCTTTGTGGTCTCTTGGATATTTCTTTTTTCCTTGCATTCACATGTCGATTGGATGGGACATGGTGCTCTCCATACATAAGTGGATTCTTGGTTTTTTTATTTTTATGTTGCACATCCAAACTGCTTCCATAAGACTTGGGATTACTTGATGAATAAGGTTGATATGGAGGATTGACATAGATGGGTGCTTGGTTTCTCAAGTATGTATGTCTTTGTTGATCTTGATAGGATATAGGGTAATTGGATTGTGGGATAAGGATGGTAGGAAAGGTTGATGGAGGCATATAGGGACCCAATATGGATTTGGAGGATGTATAAGGTTTCAACTTTGGGATATAGGAACCAAGGATGGATTTGGAAGATGTATAAGGAATATTCTTATGCACAAATGGAGGTAAATGGGATGTGGGAGGGATATCAACATCTTTATTTGGAGTTGCATGACCAAGGCTTTAATCTTTTGGATTTATCTTTGTGCCAATAGGATTATATGTAGCTTTGATAGGAGTGACTTTGATAGGAGCAATTGAATCTTGAGATAGATATGGAGACTTATGAAAAGTGGATGTTGGGGTACTTTGATCTTGACAAAGATCTTTTGATAGCGTAGGAAGAATACTTTTCTTTTGATTTTCAATAAGTTCATTAGCGATGGAAGGAATACCTTGATCTTGCTTAGGAGATGGGTAGGATATAAGAGGTGAAGGAATACGGGGTATTTTAGATGGAAGTATATCTTCTTGAAAGAAATGGAAGGGTATGAAGGGTTCATCATGGGATTCTTGAGGTGTAAGACTTTGGTCAAATATAGGAGGAGGGATATTATCTTGATCTTGATCCTTCATAAGACTTGTTTCTTTTCACTTTTGATTAGTCTCTTGACATGGAGCCACTTCTAACGACAATGTAGGATTTTGGATCTACACAAGGGATGATTGATGTTCATTTGAAATAGGTACAATAGGCATTGTAGCACATGAAGGCTTGGAGTCTATAACCTTTGAAGCATGAAAGAAGTTTGTAGCAAGATGTAGGTTACCTTGGATCTCTTTTAGAGATAGCCCTTGAGGGTATACATAGTCATTATGAAAACTATTTGGCTCTTTGTTTGATGGAAGAATATTGGATAGCTTTTCTTCTATATGAAATGGAGAAATGATGGAATAGGTGAAAGCTATTAGGGGATGATGCAGGAGCATCATGGGTGTAAGAGCAATCTTGCATCACCCAAAACTATTTTTGGTTTCTTTTCAGTAAGGGCTATCTTGTGTAGAGCTGCTATTTATGGAAACTTACTATTTTTAGTAAGTTGGTCATATGATCTCAAAATTTTTTGATTTCACATGTGGAGGTTCATCTTAGTCATATTAGCTTTCCAGTAAAATTTCATTGCCAGATCAAATCTAGTTTTGAAGATATTGAAAATTTTTGGTATTGGCAGCAGGGTAGAGAAACTTTAAACTCAGTTTTGAAGGCTTTAGAGGCCCCGGATAAGGTCTAAACTTCAGCTAGCTAGAGATTGCACAAGTCAAGCACTATAGAGCACCTTGCGCCCTTTCTGAAATGGGGTCATAATAGGCAATCGGGTCAACAGGTGATGACTTATGGTCTCCGAAAGCTGGGCCACCTGAAATGGTAGAAAATAAATTTCCTTCAAATTTTTTGTTTGGGTTTCAAAAGTTATTCTGAGCCAACTTTGATGTAATAAATTGAAAAATAAAATAATTCTAAGTTTGGTCAGCCTTAAGGGCTAAATTCCTAGAACCTTCTTGAGCGGTGGAAATTTCCTATATAAAGAAGGCCCATAGTGTTGTCTAGGGAAGTTATGGTAGAGATCTAGGTAATGATTTGAGGCTTTGTCCTACAGAATATTGTAAGGGAAAATGCCCATGTGGCTTTGCATATTGTAATTCTAAAATTTGTAATTCCACATTTGTGGAGATAATAAGAAGCCCATTTTTTATTCTTGCAAATTGTTGTTATCTCTCTATTTCTATTATGTGTTTGTGGTATTAAGGGGAGCACCCTTCATCAAGTGGTATCAGAGCAGGAGATCCTATGTGTGTAAATAGATCACCGACTATGAGGTAGTTTGCATCAGGACTGTGGTTAGAGTTTTAGCGAGCAGTGCGAAAATGCCTCCACAAAGGGAACATGGTGGAAGAGCTAGTTTTGTGACACCTGAGGTTAGAGCATTGTAGAGACAAGTGCGAGCATTGCAAGAAGAGATTTGCAAAGGAATGAATGTTAATGTTAGAGATGAAAGCGAGGATGAAACCGAGGAAGAAGTAAATTCTGAAGGGGAAGGAGAAATTATGAACCAAGAGGAAGAAAGGCTTTTTCAGGCCATTTCCAAGATCGGGAAAAGACCTAAGATTGAGGTTCCTAAATTTTTAGAAAATCTTAACCCAGAGGAATTGATCGATTGGATCAATGAATTAGAGGAATATTTTGAGTATGAAGATATCAAGGATCCTGATCAGGTCAAGTTTGCAAAGGCCAAACTGAAGGGTCATGCGAAGATCTGGTGGTAAGAGATTCAATTGGAGTGAAATAGAAGAGGAAAGGATAAAATCACAAGATGGGATCGGATGGTGGATAAACTAAAGTGACAGTTCATTCATGTTGATTATGAACTTGACCTACTAAAGAAAATGCAAAGTTTGAAGCAAGCAGGAAGATCTATTCAGGAGTATATGGAGGAGTTCTATCGAATCCTCATCAGGACAGGCCATGCGGAAGCTGATAAGGAGAAATTTTCCTGTTACCTTAATGGGTTGAGGTCAAGCATTCAGGAGGAGCTGAATTTGGTTCGAATGAACAGTATTGAAGAGGCATACTAGTTTTCCCTAAAAGTAGAGGAAAAGTTGAACAAGAAGTTTGAGAGTAGACAAAACAGAAGAGGTTGTGGTGGAAAATCTGGTGGATGGTCATATGGAGGATGAAACCAAAATTTGAAAAAGAAGGATGAGGCTAGTAGCAGTCAAAATAAGAGAGGAAATAATTTCAATCATTTCCATGATTAGAATAATAGAGATCAGAGAGGAAGAGGAAGAGGAAAAGGATCAGGAAGACGAGGCTTCTATGGAACATGTTTTCACTGTGGAGAAGAAGGTCATAGGGCATATGAATGTCCTTAGCACCAAGGAAGAACAGATAGGAGAAATGAAGGCCAGACCAGAGTTGCACATGTAGATGAAGATGTCAAATCATCACATTATGAAGATGCTGAAAGAGGAGAAATGTTGATTAACAGAAGAGTCCTGCTAAGTGGTGAGAATGAACCTGAGCAAAGGAGAAGCTTGTTTTGCACTAGATGCAAGTGTGAGGGTAAATGTTGTGATGTGATTATTGATAGTGAAAGCATTGACAATTTGGTGTCAAAAGAGATGGTCACAAAGTTGAAGCTCAAGAGACAAAAACACCCACATCCATACCAGATCGCTTGGGTGCAGGATGACCACAAGATCATGGTCAATGAACAATGCCTAGTGAAGTTCAAGATTAGCGGATACCATGATGAGGTACTATGTAATATCATATCTATGGATGCATGTCATATGTTTTTGGGTAGACCATGGTAGTTTGGTAGGCATGTTGTACATGATGGTCATGCGAATACCTATTCCTTGATGAAGGATGGAGTGTGACATAAGATAAAGCCATTGAATGCCATAGTAGAAAAGGTATGTGTTAATGCAACAATAAGTTTTGTTGATGGAAGAAAGTTCCTAGATAGTATGAGGCACAAGCATGTTTGTTTTTCTTTAATTCCAAAAGCTGGTAAAGAGGAAGTAGAAGATGTACCTGTAGAAGTTGCAGATTTGTTGAATGAGTTTCAGAATATTATATCTGATAATGTTCTTGATGGATTACCACCAGTAAGAAAGATCAGTCATCAGATGGACTTGATTCCAGGAGCCAGTTTTTCAAATAAGATAGCACATAGAATGACACCAGCAGAAAGTGAGGAGTTAAATAGACAAGTACATGAGTTATTTCAGAAGAGGTTGATTTGAGAGAGTTTGAGTCCCTGTGTTGTACCAGAGGTATTAGTACCAAAGAAGAATAGAGAATGGAGGATGTGTATAGACTGTAGGGAAATAAACAAGATCACAATCAAGTACAAGTTTCCATTACCATGAATGGATGATATTATGGACTATTTGAGTGGAGCTGCATATTTCTCAAAGATAGATCTGAAGAGTGGATATAATCAGATTCAGATTAGAGAAAGAGATGAATGTAAGAATACCTTCAAGACAAAGGAAGGAATGTATGAGTGGTTATTTATGCCTTTTGGACTAACCAATGCACCGAGCACTTTCATGTAGCTCATGAATGAGGTTTTGAAAGAATTTTTGGGTAAGTTTGTCATTATTTACCTAGATGATATTTTGATCTTCAGTAAGACATTGGAGGAGCATATGATGCATATTCGTATGGTGTTTGAGAAGCTGAGAGAAGAGAAATTGTTGATTAATTTGAAGAAGTGCGGTTTTGTGAAGAAAGAGCTAGTGTATTTGGGATTTGTAGTTTCAGCAGAAGGTCTAAAAATGGACCCTAAGAAATTTCAGGCTATCCTTGAATGACCTACTCCAAGGAGTACTACTGAGGTAAGATCTTTTCATGGTTTGGCTAGCTTTTACAAAAACATTATTAGAAATTTTAGCAGTATTTGTGAACCCTTGACTGAAACAATGAGAGGGGATAGAAAAGATTTCAAGTGGACTAATGGGGCATATAAGAGTTTTAAACTGTTGAAATAGAAAGTTATAGAATAACCTATTTTAGCACTTCCAAATTTTAATAAGGTGTTTCAAGTATACTGTGATGCTAGTGGTACTGCAATAGGAGTTGTTATGAGCCAAGAAGGTAAACTTGTTGCTTATTTCAGTGAGAAGTTGAATAATGCCAAGAGAAAATATTTTCTTTATGATCAGGAATTTTATGCTATAGTTCAGGCATTGAAGATATGGACACTATTTTCTTCCTAAGGAGTTTATTTTATATACTGATCATCAAGCTTTGCAATATTTGAATAGTCAAGGAAAGTTGAATCAGAGGCATTTGAAATGGGTTGATTTTTTGCAGAGTTACACATTTGTTTTGAAACACAGGAGTGGAAAGTCTAACGGGGTTGTAGATGAACTTAGCAAAAGGTAGCTATTGCTGATAGAGATGTAGATTGAGGTGGTTGGGTTCAAGGAACTCAAGAAATTATATCTAGAGGATCCTGATTTTAGAGAAGCTTGGAAAACTTGCACAGAACCTATTACTCTAAACAGAACAAAGTGGTTGGATTTCATCATTCAAGATGATATTCTATTTAGAGGGAGTCAATTGTGCATTCCACGAAGTTCTATGAGGGAGAATCTCATCATGGAGAAGCATAGCAGAGGATTGGATGGACATTTTGGTCATGATAAAACTTTTTCTTTGGTTAGTGAGAATTATTATTGGCCACAGTTGCAGCAAGATGTCAAGAAGTTTGTACAGAGTTGTAGAGTATGTCAGATGAAAAAAGGAGTGAAGCAGAATACAGGGTTGTATCAACCATTACCTGTACCTGAGAAGCCTTGGGAGGATATCAGTATGGACTTTGTTCTTGGTTTTCCAAGGACTCATCGGGGACATGATTCAGTTTTTGTGGTAGTTGATAGATTTTCAAAGATGGCACATTTCATTCCCTGCAAGAAAACTAATGATGTTGTTCATGTAGCAGAATTATTTTTTAGAGAAGTAGTGAGACTACATGGTTTTCCAAAGAGCATAGTTTCAGATCAAGACACCAAGTTTGTTGGATATTTTTGGTGCACATTATGGAAGAAGTTGAAGACAAATTTGAAGTTCAGTTCATCACATCATCCATAGACTGATGGATAGACAGAGGTGGTGAATAGGAGTTTGGAGAATTTGTTGAGATGTTTGGTTGGAGATAAGCCAATAGGATGGGATTTGATTTTACCACGAGCAGAATTTACATACAATAATTCTATCAACAGGAGCATTGGTAAATCACCATTCCAGATTGTATATGGATGTAGTCCCAGAAATGCATCTGAGTTGAGGAAGATAGATAAAGGAGAAATAAGTAGTGTTGAAGCTGAGGATTTTACAGAACACTTGAAGAACATCCATGAGGAAGTGAGGAAGCACATTACCAAGATGAATGTATAGTATAAGGCTAAGGCAGATGAGAAAAGGAGGCATAAGGAATTTCAAGTTGGAGATGAAGTCATGGTTCATTTGCGAAAGGAGTGATTTCTAGTTGGTACATACAACATGCTAAAAATGAAGAAGTTTGGGCCATGTAAGATACTGAAGAAGAATGATTCAGGAAATGCTTATGAGGTCGAGTTGCCTATCGAGCTAAATATTTCACCAGTATTTAACATCTCAAATTTGACAGAGTATCCTGAAGGAGGTGTTGAAGATGAGATCACAAAAGCACAATGGAGTACTCCAGCAACTAGTTTAGATATCAAGGAGATTGAGGATATACTGGATAGTCATGTTGGCATAAGCACAAGGAATAGGACATATGAAGAATATCTGGTCAAATGGAAAGGATGACCTATCGAAGATTCATCATGGCTGACAAGGGAGGAGGTTAACCATCTTGGTTTTCCTCTTCACACCTGACATGTGATGGGGTCACTTCTCAAATTATCCCAGGTGTCTGATGCAGGAGCATCTTGGGTGTAAGAGCAATCTTGCATCACCCAAAAATATTTTTGGTTTCTTTTCAATAAGGGTTATCTTGTGCAGAGCTGCTATTTATGAAAACTTACTATTTTTAGTAAGATAGTCATACGATCTTGGAATGTTCTGATTTCACATGTGGAGGTTCATCTTAGTCATATGAGCCTGCCAGTAAAGTTTCATTGTCAGATCAAGTCTAGTTTTGAAAATATTGAAAATTTTTAGTATTGGCAGTAGGGTACAAAAACTTTAAACTCAGTTTTGAAGGCTTTAGAGGCCCTGGATGAGGTCTAAACTTTGGCTGATTGGAACTTAGGTGAGTTAGGCATTGTAGAGAACCTCGCCCCCTTTCTGAAATGGGGTCATAATAGTCAATCGGGTCAACAAGTGATGACTTATGGTCTCTGGAAGTTGGGCCACCTGAAATGGTAGAAAATAAATTTCCTTCAAAATTTCTGTTTGGGTTTCAAAAGTTATTTTGAGCCAACTTTGATGTAATAAATTGAAAAATAAAATAATTCTAAGTTTGGTCTGCCTTAAGGCCTTTAAACTCAGTTTTGAAGGCTTTAGAGGCCCCAGATGAGGTCAAAGCTTCGGCTGATTGGAGCTTGTGTGAGTTAAGCATTATAGAGCACCTCATGCCCTTTTTGAAATGGGGTCATAGTAGTCAATTGGGTCAACAGGTGATGACTTATGGTCTCCAGAAGTTGGGCCACTTGAAATGGCATAAAATAAATTTCCTTCAAAATTTTTGTTTGGGTTTCAAAAGTTATTTTGAGTCGACTTTGATATAATAAATTGAAAAATAAAATAATTCTAAGTTTGGTCGACCTTAAGGCCTTTAAACTCAGTTTTGAAGGCATTAGAGGCCCCGAATGAGGTCGAAACTTCATCTGACTAGAGCTTGCGTGAGTCAAGCACTGTAGAGCACCTCACACCCTTTCCAAAATGGGGTCATAATAGTCAATCAGGTCAACAGGTGATGACTTATGGTCTCCAGAAGTTGGGCCACTTGAAATGGCAAAAAATAAATTTCCTTCAAAATTTATGTTTGGGTTTCAAAAGATATTTTGAGCCAACTTTGATGTAATAAATTGAAAAATAAAATAATTCCAAATTTGGTCAGCCTTAAGGCCTTTTAACTCAGTTTTGAAGGCTTTAGAGGCCCTGGATGAGGTTTAAACTTCGACTAATTGGAGTTTGTGTGAGTCTAGCACTATAGAGCACCTCGCACCCTTTTCGAAATGGGGTTATAATAGTCAATTAGGTCAACAGGTGATGACTTATGGTCTTCGGAAGTTGGGCCACCTGAAATGGCAAAAAATTAATTTCCTTCAAAACTTTTGTTTGGGTATCAATATTTTGAGCCGACTTTGATGTAATAAATTGAAAAATAAAATAATTCTAAGTTTGGTCGGCCTTAAGGGCTAAATTTCTGGAACCTTCTTGGGTGGTGGAAATTGCCTATATAAGGAAGACTCGTAGTGTTGTCTAGGGCAGTTCTGGTAGAGATCTGGGTAATGATTCAAGGCTTTGTCCTATAGAATATTGTAAGGGAAAATGCCCATGCGGCTTTGCATATTGTAATTTTGAAATTTGTAATTCCACATTTGTGGAGATAATAAGAAGCCAATTTTTTGTTCTTGCAAATTGTTGTTATTTTTTTGTTTCTATTATGTGTTTGTGGTATTAAGGGGAGCACCCTTCATCAGAGGACCACTACTAGACACCTGTTCATAAGTTTGATCTTTCTTGAGAGTAGTATCTTTATTAGATGATTCATTAGGATTTTCAATTTCAATTAAGGCATCATCAATAAGATTTTGAATTTTATGTTTCAACTCCATGCAATTTGAAGTTCCATGCTCGTTATGTCTATGATAGCACAATAGTTACTCAAAAAGATAAAACCACATGAAGTGATTTGAGGCAACGTGATGAGATCATTTTCAAGGAGTTTTTCCAAAGTTGATTCATATGAAATTCCCAAAGGACTAAATGATCTATCCCAAGGATATTTGGATGTATTTGTGTTTCTCAAAGAGTTGTCATATGATGAATATTGTTGAGATGGGACTAATTCCTCTTGATTTCCTTGATCAAAGATGAGATTCTCTTAATATTTTGAAATAGGTTCTTCATCAAATATTGGTTTATCATTAGGATATTTTTGATCAAATATAGGGTTTTCATGATATTCTTTTTGATCAAATTTTCAATTATCAAAGATATGGCATTCATGATGTTTTTCTTGATCATATGGGTAAGGAAACAATGTTCTTAATGAGAATTGGTTGGATGATGTTTCCATTTCTTTTTCCATTTCTTGAATTCTTATGAATAGAATATTCTTTTGAATCTTTGTTCTTAATGAGAATTGTTTGGATGATGTTTCCATTTCTTTTTCCATTTCTTGAATTCTTGTGAATAGAATATTCTTTTGAATCTTTATTGTTAATTGATTTTTGGATCTTAATGGATGTTTTCTTTTTGTAATCAAAGACCTTCAAGCACAACATAATGATTTTATCAATTATCACAAGAAATTCTTCCAAGCAATCTACCTAAGGTCAAATTTGGATTTTAAATGGCTCTAATGAGGTAGGCTTGCTAATTTATCAAGGTATTTAATCAAGATTCCATTCAAAATGGATGTTAAACTTTTTTCCTCCAAGTATATTAGGAGGCTTCCCACCACCATTATGTTGGAGTTTTGCGTAATCCCGTAGGACTACTGAAGGAAGTTCAAAATTTTAACACCCTTTTGTCCCACACCCCATTAAGGATGCATGCATTTCATTTTATAGTGGGTTGGATGATCATGGAAAAGGCAAATGTATCCCACTTTGGGCTATCCCTCTCATTGGCCCTTTTAAGACAAATCTCAGGAGGCGAGCCCAACTAGAGATCTAGCATGTTCATGTGAAAGCAAGGAAATGGAGTTAAGAGATAAGTTTTGGGAATTTGATTCACCAAAAGGTGAAGAGCATATCCCTAGCTATTTCTCAATTCCCAAACATAATTAACAATGTTCAATTACCAAACCCACTAAACTAATGGGATTCAAGTATCGCTACTCTCTTCCACAAACAAGGGGTTTAAAATTTTTAAGTGCTTGATTTCCTTAACCTTTCTTTTAATCAAGAAATGTTGACATTTTTGGCATTCTGATTCACTAAAAGAAGTGAAGAGCATATGCCTAGTGTCACAATTTCTCAAACAATAATAGGCTATTTTTACTTACTAGATTTTGAAAATAACAAAGCCACAATTTAAGTAAAAAAAAATGACTAAGTTTGAGGCTTACCTCGTTTCGATGCTAGCAAAGGCTAGGGGCATTTTTGATGATTTTTGCAATTTTATGCTCACCTAGTGGCAATCATTCCTTTCCAATGTGCTTTTCCTCCAACAAGTTAGTCAACACAAATATCCAAAGTGAAGAAAGTAAGATAGAATTGAAAATAAGGCCTTATTTGTCAAATTTAACAAAACTTGATTAAGGTGAATAGATCCAATTCAATGATACAAAATTTGCCTTACATGATTCTACAACTTTTACATAATGTTTGTATACCTTAGTCTCTTGCTGCGACTCTTCCAAAACAAGTTTAATGTGAGCAATGTTCTCCTCCTTGATTTTCCTTGGTAAAGTTTTGCCTTCTTGATTGAATCTGCTCTCTGGTTTTTTCACTTTTCTCTGATCAGTCATCCTGCAACAACATGAAAATCATTTTCTGATAGTCAAATTATGAAAATTTTCAATTTATGCAAAAATGCTATTAAAATGATTGAAAGCGCTATTAAAATGCTTAAACTTTCCATAATATCCCTTCATCACCTTTAGAGACAAACTTTCCATTTCTATCATCTTTCAAAATAAAATATTTGCTACCAAAAATTTTGAAGTAACTTATAGTCGATTTGTGACCAAACCATAACTCATAGGGTGTTTTGTTTGTGTCCTACTTCAATTGTACTCGGTTCAGAACATAAACAGTTGTGCTAACTGCCTCTCTCCAATATGTTTGATCTACATTATTTTCTATCATCAGTGTCCTTGCACAATCAACAATTGATCTATTTCTTCTTTCAGCAATCCCATTCTACTGAGGTGTTCTCAGTGCAGAAAATTGTCTTTTTATACCATGCTCATTACAATACTTAGTGAATTCATAAAAAATAAACTCACCACCTCTGTCAGATCTCGAGCATTTTAGTTCTTTACCAATTTCTTTCTCTACTTTTTCTTTGTACCATTTAAACATCTTAAATGCCTCTGATTTTTCTTTTAAAAACATTATAGTCATTAATCTAGTGTAATCATCAACAAACATAATGAAATATCTCTCTCCATAGTAACTATGAGTTCTCATGGGACCACATAGGTCGGTGTGAACTAACTCCAGTATTCTCTTTGTTGAATAATCTTTACTTTTGAAACTAGATTTTGTCATTTTACCTTTCTAACATTCATGACACATAACATGATCAGGCTTTGTTAGGCTAGGATGACCTCTAACTTTTTTCTTTCTACTGATCTTAATCATGTTATGAAAATTTACATGACATAACCTTTTATGCCACAACCATGCATCCTCATTTTTCATCATTAAATAGGAAGACTCAACATTGTCAAGATAAAACAAGTTACCTTTCGATTGTGCTCCTGTTCCAACAAGTTTTCCTCCATCATCAAATATCTTTACCTTCTTGCTCTCAAAAGCTACTCAGTGACCTGAGTTGTTAAGTTGTGCCACACTTAGCAAATTGTAATTTAGTCCTTCTACCCAATAAGCATTATCACATTTGATTTTATCATTTATTAGGAAAGATTCTTTTCCCCTAACCATACAAGGTGTATCATCACCCATTTTTACAGATCCTCCATTATATTGCTCAAGATGATCAATTTTTTCTTCATCACCAGTCATATAATGTGTACATCCACTATCAATGATCCATGTATCATTTTTATTAACTTTAGAAATCAGTGTTGTCTCTACATACCTTTCTTCTTCCTCAGAATCATCCTTCATTGCAACAAATACTACTTCACAATCATCATCTGAATCAGTGTTAGTATCATTCTCTTCAGCAATGTAACATGCCTTTTTACCTTTATCATTTTTGTCTTGGTTATCTCTGTTGTAGTGTCAGTAACTTCTATTTTTCTCCTCACATAGCTTCCTTTACCAGATCGGTCTTTGTTTCTATCATCTTCTTTCCTGTTTGGGCATCTAGCAGCAATATGACCAAATTTTTTACAGTTAAAACATGCTAAAGGTAATTTACCCTTATATCTACCTTTACCTTTAGGAAATCTCCTGGCCATAAGAGATTCAAGTTCATCAAGCTCATCATCAATATTACTATTGTATACTAAGAAAAGTATCTTCATAGAATTAAGGTTGAACAATAAATGAAATAGAAACTAAATAAATCACAATAGAGAAACTATTTAGCAAATAATGATCAATTGAGCATCCTATGGCTCTCTAGCTAAGAATGTTAATGAATAGCTCTCATCAAGCTTCCATTAATGACAGTCCTAGAATGAGAATGATAAAGATAAACAAGCTATTGCTAACAATTATATCAAAGTAAATGCTAATTATGCTTTAAAATGCTTTTCTAAGCTCAAATTGCAAGAGGTTCAATGCAATTCTCAGATGTGTGGTTATGAATTATGAAGGAATTAGGCCTTCCTTTTATAGATTTTCCAATGGCAGGGGGTGTACTTGTATTTGATCATGATTAAACTTTGGTTGAGTCCTTGGTTCCACCCTTTGAAGACAATGCAAATTTTGTGTCCTCAAAGCTTGGGACAAGTAGACAAGATGGATGGTCAAGATTATCTTTCCCTTTGAGTGATTGAGATTCAATTTGGCTTGATCCATGTGAATGCCTTTCCTTTACTCTCATTGGTTGATTGATTTCCTCTCCTTTTGGTTTGTTGAGAGTAACTGATATTAATTAATTGATTTAATTGATTTATTTTAGCCATGTACCCCTTGAATGGGTTGAATTTAATTTAATCCAAGACTATACAATTAATTGATTTAATTGTATTTTGATTTGATTGCATTTGATTAAAATACTCTCAATTTTGATTTATCTTGAATTAGGATTTGATTTTGATTTTGATTGGATAATTATGCATTGTGATTCAATTATTTCAATTATGTTCTTGATTTGCTTTGATTTGATCTTTGTCCATTTTTAGGTGATTACAAATGCCCCTCTTTGAGTTGACATGCGAAGCATGTTGATTCAAAGAATTCTCTAATCTTGTTGATGATAGGTCCTGATTCCTTGATGGTCGATCTTTGATGTTCATTTGATGTCTTTGATGGTTGATCCTTGATTTCTGATACGAGATTGACGTAGATATGATCGATATGAAACTCTTAATTGTTGTGGTTCTAATGATCATGCTGATATGGTCGTTCTGATGATGGTCCTTGATATGATGTTTGATTTAATGGTTGATCCTGATATGATACCTACTTTGATGATTAATTTCGATGCGATGCCCCATTCGTTTGATTACGAAAAATTTCTTGATAAAAGATTTCGCTTCGATTTGATGATCAGTCTCTTGATTTTCAATGATGATACTGATGATGTTGATCTGATTATTCGATGGTATGCTCCCTCGAAAATGAAATAAAATTCATATAAATATGACTGTTGATTGATTTTTGGGTAATGTTGATCGTTATGTGAATATAGTTCATATGTATGATGAATTTTATTTAAATTTCCAATATCGATGTTTACTCTGTTCAATTTCAAATGCCCTGGTTTTAATTATTTTGATGATAACATCACTTTATTAGGTCAATTTTAATAAAAATGTACTTACATAGGTCAAAGTTACCTCCTTTTAGGTCAAAAACCTATATAAAGGGGTCAAAATCCCTTTTTACTATTCATTTTACCATTGACTTTTTACTTTTCTCACTATTTTCTTTTTTTACTTTCCACGATGTATGTCCCTATCCATGAGCATCGGTTCAAGAAATGTCATCGATATTAGCGTCTTCCTAGCTCAGGACCTTCGGTGAGTACTTGTACCTTTTCAATTTTTTGTGTACAGTATTCATTTCAATTTTTTCCAATTTTTTGTAGTTAAACGACTAGTTTTTTCCTTTTTCCTGCTAAATAGGCACTTTTGCCAATTTTAAGGGCACTTTTGCCTCCCAATGTGCACTTCCACACTTTTCCTATGCACTTCCATGAATCGCCTTGGCACTTTCACTCGCCACTTTTAAGCCCTTTTGCGCGTTTACCATTCCTTTGTGTGCTTTTGCTTATTTTTAGCACTTTCACAACATCTGTGTGTGCTTTTAATCAAATTTTGCGCTTTCAAACCTTTTAAGAGCCCTTTTGATTTTTATTTGGGCGCTTTCAAAATTTTGGCCGCTTTTACAATATTTATGTGCGCTTTCACCCATTTAGGAAGCGCTTTTGATGTTTTCCACTTTTTCTCAATAAGCCAGTGCTTTTGCTCTGCAAAATTTTAAATTTTTGGATTTTTTGGCCAAGTTGCAATTTGTCGATGTCGTTAATTGATTGTCAGGTTTACGTTCCCAATTTTGATATTTTGTAACAAGTTGTAATGTGTCAGTGAGGGTTTAGTTATAGTTAGGATATCCGTAGTCAATCTAGATTCAAATGATGGGTGAAGATAAAAATTTTGTTCTATCTAAGTAGAAACATGAAATCTGATTGTGGTTTTGATAAGTGTTGATAAATTTTTGATTGACTTAGAATAATCCCAATAATTTATGATTTCCTTTCTGATGTGTTTGAACTTGTTTCTTATAGTTGGATCTCGGATTTTTACATATCCACGGTTCTTATCCTTTGTCCTGGGATATGATACCTTCTTTGAGTGTTGCCGACTGTCATCACATTGCTCGGTGTGGCCTATCTTTCCGTCTATATCTTCCTTGATTCCAAGTGAATCAGGGTCTCATTACTGCTATGGTTGAGCATTGGCACTCAGACCATAACACATTCCATCTTCTTATGGGTGAGATGACCATCACTCCTGAGGATGTGTATCATCTTCTCCAGTTGCCGACTTGAGGAGAGCTTGTATATTATGATACTATTTATGATGGTTCAGCTTATCACCAAGTATTTGGTGATCCTTCTATATGTGATCAGCATATTCAGTGGGCTCAGTTCATCTCGTTCCCTGTGTTACCAGCTATCCTTGGTACATTGATTGGTGGTTTCCTACTTCCTGACCGATGTGGTCATGGGTTTGCTATTGGTTGGGGTCCTATTATAGAGGATTTGATGGTAGATCCTCATCATTTCAATTAGGGTTCTTGCTTGTTAGCATAGTTATATCATGAGCTGCATACTGTCATGTACAGACTTTCTACTACGTTGACTGCTGGAGCTATTTTATTACAACTTTGGACTTGGGAGCACCTCCCGGTGTCACATCCTGTGATAGCACAAGATCATCTGGCTGGTTGGCCTTTTGCATGGATGTATAGTGGTATTATTAGGTAGGCCCATATGGGTAAGCTAGATTACTAGCGATGTCAGATAGATGACATGGATACTATCATTTGGAGGCCTTATCTTGGATGCGAGGCTTGGCTAGAGGATGATGGGGAGATTTCATATATGTTCTATCCTCGTTGGATGATTGGTTGTTCCACCATTTTTATTGAGAGATTCTGCTTCCACCATGTTTTCCATCAGTATGGGCATATTCAGGATATGACACAGGGCATAGCGATGTATGCTTGTGTGTAGGCTGAGAGATCATTATGGGGCCCTTGTGTTAATTATGGTACAGTTGTTCAAGAGATTTGAGATTTGGGGTATCATCCCTGGAACCCTAGGTCATAGGTGATGGATGTCGGCATTACTAATGAGTATGGTGTTTGGCTACATAGGTATCCTTTTCCTAGGTTTACTGATCCTGCTAAGAGGATTCCTAGCATTGAGGAGTTATCAGATGGTGACAATGGAGATGGTGGGGATGAGGGTGATGATGATGATGATGATGGAGATGATGACAGAGGTGGAGTTCATGGTAGAATCAGGGGTCGATGCGGATGATAGGGTCGTCACGGAGCTAGAGCAGGTTGTCTACAGATACCAGTTTTAGCTACTGCTCCTATTCCTCCTAGAGCTAGTGATCAGGATGGAGGTGGACGGGTTGATAGACTCTTACATCAGGTTGCTAGAGTTCTTGCACAGAGGCCTTGTGTTAGACAACAGAGAGTTGTTGATGCAGATATTGTGCAGGTGTTGCTTGATTAGGCACAGGGTCCTCCTGCTTAGCAGGTCATTCCTCATGTTGTTCCTTTTGTTATTCCTATAGCTCAAGCACATGCTTATGTCTCGATGCCTTCATCTTTGTCACATCCTTCTTCTTCTCGATTTGTTTCAATTTTGGGTAATCCCTCTTCATCTACTCCATCTTCTTATACTCCACTTCCACAGTCTTCTGCAGCTCAGGGTTTTGCCCCAGCCTCAACATCGGATGTTGTTGTATGCACCCTAAAATGGTCACCTAGACTTTGGGCCCCATTTCTGCAATTTATCAAATCCCTGAATCAATATTTTCAAATATCAACAATATCAATTATATAAATTTTCTTGATCAAATCATAATCAATTCAATATTTCTTAAGGTTTGAGTCTTATTTAATTTAAAAGAAATAAAAATAAAAATCTTATTTAATTAAGAGAACATGCTCTCTTTTAATTAATTAAAAATCTCTTTTAATTAAATAATAAAATCATTTTATCCTAAACTTTTATTTAATTAAAAGGAATTTCCTCCTCTTTTATTTAAATAAAAAGCTCCCACTTTTCCTCTTATCCTAAGTTGCACAAATAAAGCATTTATTCTTATTTTATAAAAAGGAAAAAGCACTTTTTGTCTCATATGGACATAAAGTCAACTTCTATTTTCTTATTGGAGGATATTTGTGCACAAGGATCAAGCTTCTTTTTTTCTCCACCGTTGATTAAGTCTTTTTCCTCTTAATCACAATGGTCCATTCCTTTTCACTTCATATAAAAGAAGAGCTCTCTTCTTCATTTTCATATCTTAAATTTTCATGTTAATATTATGTTGCAGGTTTTCTAGGTCATTTGGAGCTCTTTGAAGACATTCTACATCCAAGCTTTGAAGACTTGTTATTGCATTTCATTGTAGTTGCATATTTCCTTTCTTAGTTGCATTATCATGGCATATTAGCTTAGATTTCCTTTTATGCAATAGATTAACTTGCATTGTCATATAGATTTGCATTGTATTACATACATTTGGTTCATTGGAGATATTGGTATTCTTTCCCTTGTCTTTGATTTGGAATCTCTCATTGTGTGGTTGACTAGCAAGGTCATGAGTTTATAGTTCTAGCTGAGAGCAATTTTACAAATCTTGAAACTCCATGCATAGAGAGCTATGGATCAATTTGTGAGGGCTCATTCTTGAGTTTTCTTGCATGTAAGGATTCATAGAAGTGTGGTCACATTTTTACCATACATTTTTGGCACCCACTATGGGGCAACTCACCTCTTGCATGCTGGTTTTGATTATTTTTGGAGCTAACCCTTGTGCAGATTTGTTTGGAGACAAAAAAACCCTAGATTTGAAATATTTGATCATATCTCCTAAACGGCTTGGTGTTTTGGTTTAAAATTATTTTTTTTGGTTGGTAACATATCAGAGAAGGTCCAAAAAAAAATTTAGAATTTTCGGAGGTAATTTGTATTTTTTATGATGTTTTCTTTATTTTTCATAAAAAATCAATTTCTGACGCAAATCAGTGTATTTTTCAAAAAAATTTACATTTCTAGAAAAGTCTTGAAATTCTACAGGGGATCCATTCACTATGTTTTTAATTTAGAGGTCATATCATAGCTCATTTGGTCAATTTATAAAAACTAGTCTATTTTGGGAAAGTGGCTCTCTAAGGCACAAATGAAGAGATTTTTCTAAAATTTTTACATTTTTGGAAAGCTCTCTAATTTTTACCAAGGGTCTTTATTTTGCATTTCCATTTTTTTCACCAAAATCATATCAAAAAAATTAGATCTTGTTGACTAAATCAAATGCAAAAAAAATAAGCTTTTGTGATGGGTATGCACTTATTTTTCATTGTTCAATGCATGATATGAGTTATCATTTAGATTATTTTCTGGCTATTATTGCTCCTAAAAAATGATTTTCAGATCTAACCTTAGGGTTTACATAAGTTGGATATACATTGCATATCTTGTTTGCTTATTTTCTTGTCTTGTTCATTTGAAGGTGCTCTTGCTTTCATGGAAAATGCTTAAAACAAAGCGTTGGACTTGAGGTACTTTGTTCCATCTCTACAACATTTGGATTTTGGGATTAAAATTGAACCTCTCATGTATTTGTCTTGAGTGTTTACATACTTTCATAGAACACATTTCAATTGATGCTCTTAATGGGAAATGAAAGAACATAGATTTGTTTTTACAAGTTTATATAAGTGAATGCTTGTGTTTAAACCTTAAGTAATTCTTGGTTCCAATATCAAATATCTCATTGAATGATTGAGGGCATGGATTCATTCCTTGTTTACATGAAGAGTTAAATGCACCACTTTGTGGACTCACTTCATGTTTACTTGGAAAGTTAAATATTCCATGGTTCAAACCTTTTTGCATTTGTGAGTAGTATTGATAAGCAACTTTAGAGTACTTTTGATTGATCTTGTTAGCTAAATTGGATGTTGGACTCGCTTATTTCTAATTTCCCCTCATTACCACCCTTTGGATGCAAGGTCAGCATTCATACATAGGGGAGGGGTCTACTTGAAAAGAGTGTTAAGTGTTCCAAAAAGTTTCCCCCTTTTTATGCTTTCTTGATCTCATTAGTTTTCTAAGGTGTGGACTCACTTTGAGTTTAAGTGAGGAGTTAAATGTTCCACTTTTGGACTCACTTTGAGTTTGTGTGAGGAGTTAAATGTTTCACTTTTGGACTCACTTTGAGTTTTTGTGAGGAGTTAAATGTTCCACTTTTGGACTCACTTTGAGTTTGTGTGAGGAGTTAAATGTTTCACCTTGTGAACTAACTTCACATTCACTTGAAGAGTTAAATGTTCCACTTTTGGACTCACTTCACATTCACTTGAAGAGTTAAATGTTCCACTTTTGGACTCACTTCACATTCACTTGAAGAGTTAAATGTTCCACTTTTGGACTCACTTCACATTTACTTGAAGAGTTAAGTGTTCCACCTTTAGTGCTTTAAATACTTTTGATAGTGAATTACTTAATTTTATTTTTAGAAGGCCTGCTTGGGGACACACCACCTTAAGGGATGACCTTAACTCTTGTGTTTCGGTGGAGTATAAATAGCGGGTGGTGAATTGAAAGACACCTCTCTTGGGAATTGAGTTTGATATCACTCTTGGCTAAGCCTCAAAGAACTTTATACCTTTGAGAAGTGAAGGAGGAGATTTGGGTTACCGTCTCCCCCCGGCTGTGTGATTTTGGATTCTTCTCATCTACAGATTTGGGCCTCATGTACTTTGCGTATATCGAGGACTCCTCTTAGAAAGCCATGTGTATCCTTGTAGATAGCTTGTTAAGGTGTTGTTATGTTCTATGTGCCTGCTAAAACATTTTCAAGAACATACACAAGTAGAATCCTTAAGGAGTAGAAATACTAAGTCACTATTCTTGTTCATGTGCAAGGTTGCTTTGCCCCTTGCTCATTGCTTGAAGACTGTTTGCTTGAATTCCCTGATTTTTGTTCTATGTGCTTGATCATCATTGCGAAATCTTTTGAAAGATCTAATTGGAATATTAAAACTGAGTTCCATCCTGCTATAGTGAGTTCTCCTTAGAAGCTTGGTCTTCCTTGGTCAGTCTAGGTCAGATATTAGGTGTTGTTATGTTGCTCAACATCTCAATGAACGTTATGGTATCAATTGCATAAGATGAATCTTAGTCTTCTTCTTTCTTCTCCATTTCCCATGTTCTTCTGAAGTCTTCTATTCCCATGGGAAATTCTTCTTCCTCTTCTTCTTGATTCTTTTCTTATTATCTAGTCTATTTTCTTTTATTTTATCTCTTCTGTTGCTCCTATGCTTGATTCTTCTTCTTCTAGAACCATGAATCTCAAATATCTAGTTTTGGAACCTTTATTAAGAATAGATGATCTTGAGCTCATTGACATATTTGAAAAGTGTTGTTTCTCCAAAATTTTCATGAGTGATGAATTTATGACAAAAATAAAAGAAAAATCGATTAAATCAGATGCCTTTGCTAGAATCATACTCATGATTTCATCCAAATATTCTTCATCTTCTAAATATTCTCATCATTCCTCACATTCTAAATCTTATCATGATTCTTCTAAACATTATTCACATTCTTCATCTTCTAAATCTTATCACAATTCTTCTAAACACTATTCACATTCTTCATCTTCCAAATCTTATCATGACTCTTCTAAACATTATTTGAATTCCTCATTATCCAAGTCCTCTTCCTACACTAAGTCTTCAATTTTCTCTTCTTCACAAACTCATTCTTCTTCTACTTCTTCAAAGAGTCTTACTTCTCTTCACAAGACATACCATAATGAAAATGTGATAGTCCTTATGATACCTCTTCCACAAAGAGTGATGCACCCACCTATGATGACTATGATGACTATGATGATGGACAATGTAGTGATACCTATGACACCTCTATTCCTAAGAGTCCTCCTAGTCATGTCCTTGTGCTTACTGGAAATGGGTCCTCATATTGGAAAGATCATGATGGGGATCCATATGATTCTGATTTTGAAAGATAATATGATATTTGTTGTGAACAATATGATACATCTACTTCTATTGACGAAGAGAAAGCTTTCCATGCTGATTACAAATGTAGATATTATGAGCATCTCTCCTCTAAGAATTCTCATGCTGAAAATAAAGATGACACTCTCAAGCAAGATCATGTTAATGTTGAACCTTTGTCTTGTGATGGTTCCCTTCCATCCTCTACTTCCTCCAATATCCACATGTCTCCTAAAGCTGCTAAGTCTTCCAAATATTTCACCAATCCTTCATCCAACAAAGATCCTAATACTTTTCATGTGGTTCCCTATAGTTTTTCTCAAAGGCTACCTCTTAAAGAAACTCAAGATAACCTTCACTTGGCTGCAAATACTTTCAATAATGCTAAACCTAGAGAGCCTAAGTCTTTATGCGCTATAATGCCTACTTCAGTTAGTCCTTCACCATCTCTTCCAAAGTCTTCCATACAATCCCAACATACTTCCTTGTCCTTAAAAGTGGATCCATGTCAAGAGGACTCTAAAAATAATAAAGAAAAAAACATAAAGAAAGATCAAGATCAAGAACCCTCCATGTCATCCAATCCTTTTCATAATATCTCTCATATGTTTCATGGTTCTTTCGATCCTTTACGTCCTTCCTCATTTATTCCACCATGTCTTAAATCTTCTCCTAAGCAAGATCAAGCTACTACTTACACCATTGAGCTTATTGATAATCAAAATAACCTTACCACACTTGCGCTTTCCAAAGATGATACTTCCATTAAGGTTATTAAAAATGGTGTTGTTACTTCCAATGTTAAGCCTATTGAAAATCAAGAAAAAAATTTTGCACTTATGCTATCCAAAGCTACTTGTCAAGATCAAAGTCTTCCATCTTCTTGTTCTACTACTCCATGTTCACTTCCACTTTCTACTCTTCCTAAGTCTTTGCAAGCTTTGAACAATCTTATCAAAGAAATTGCTCATATTCAAGATGTTCATGATCCTATTGCAAATCCTAATACTCACTCTAAAGATGCTGATGTCCTTGGTTGTCATATAGATGCTGATGAACTTATTGATTATCCTTTTGCATCTTCCACTTCTATCCTTGGACTTCCTCCACCAATACCAATGGCTTCATGTCTTCCTTCCATCTTGGGCCCTTATGTCCCTTCACTTTCCCCTCCTAACTTTCCTAATTCATCATCCATCTTGGGTCCTTACGTCCCTCCATCTCCTATCTTTCCTCAAGATCAACATAGATACATACCCTTGAATCCTTTTCATCCATCCACCCATCTAAACCAGTCATATCCTCCTTCCACAAGTCCCAAGTCTTTTGGAAGTAACTTGAATGTTCAATACAAGAAAAATAAGCAATACAAGAATCCATAAAAAAAAGATCACCATGTCCACTCTAATCGACATGGAGGCATAAAGTCAAAAGAGATATCTAAGAAGAAAACTACAAGACAAGTATGGGTTCCAAAATCCATATTGAAGATATTCTCTCTAAATCATCAAAAAGAAATGAAAAGCCTAAGGCTATATGGATTCCAAAGTCTCTCTTGAATGAGTCTTATGTTGAACAACAAGTGAAGTTGACATTCAAGCTTCCAAAGGCTTCCACTTCATTTTCTTCCAAAAATATTCTTCAATTCCATGTGTCTGAACCGCAACCTCTGCTATCCATTCACCATATTCCTTCACGTGTTCCTTCATTCACGTTTCCTCCATCCTGTTGTCACACTTCAAGGTGTGTGTTGATGTTGATATTTCCTTCCTTTCCATCTTCCCTTTCACAATCCTTCCATTCCTTATCCGTCTACCTTCTATCATTTTTCCTCATTTGCCTATTCCTCCTGTCTTCTAGCCTCACTCGCTTTACATAAAACTTTATCCTCCATTTTTCTCTTCCATCTTCCTTTCCCTCTCAGCATTTTTGAGCATATCATTTTGAATCCTTGGCATATCATGGTTTATCCTTTCAAGGAGAATTATCTAAAAAGCTTGCCTTCTTCCAAAAAAAAAATTTAAAAAATTTAAAAAATAGAAAAATTCAAAAAGAAAAAAAAAATGATGAAAAAATTGAAAATGTGCCTTGGTGAAAACCTGGAAACAAGTGCCTTGGTAGCAAAAGTAAAGAGAAATAAATTCATCCTATGGTGAAAACCACTCCCTTGTAGCACCTTGGATAAGTACCGTGATGAAAACTTGGCAATCAGGCATCATGCGTAGTTCTTCTACATATTTCATCCATTTCATCTTCTCTCTTTGATCTTGACAATGTTGACCTATACACGAACATTTGGCTATCCTGTGAGCTATCTTACGATGATCTTCCTTTCATTCCATTCATGTTTAGGCTTCATATTTATTTTCCTTCATTCATTCTAGTCTTTCGCTATCTTTTTCTCCTTTGGTCTTGATCTAATAAAAAGAGTAAAATATGATGCTATGAAGTCTCTTGACATGTCTACCCTCTTTGGACTGCATCCTTTCCTTCTTTTGCTTTACGCTTTTGTGACTTATCCTATGCTAGCCTTTCATTACTTATCCAAATGTGCTTTGCATGATAATTTTTCCCTAGCTTGGATACTCTTGAGGAGTTTGACCTTGAGAATTTCTTCCCTCCATTTGCCTTCATTCTCCTTTCCTCCATCTCAGTCACCAGCTTGCTAATCCCTCTTGTTCCCCACCTTGCTAGACACTGAGACTACACGATGTGATCTTGCTTGGGAGTTTGATGCCCATTCTGTCTGGGGGCATCCTTTGTACATATTTTATGATCCTGAAAAAATACCAAAAAAATTGATATATGATGCTAAAAAAATCCTAAAAAGCATAAAAAGTCCTAAAAAAAATACAAAAAAAATCAAAAAATGTAAAAAATTTAAAAAAATTTAAAAAAGTGCCTTGGTGAAAATCTAGAAACAAGTGCCTTGGTAGCAAAAATACAAAAAAAAAAACAAATCAAAAAATGAAAAAAGATTCCAAGTGGTGAAAACCTAGAAACAGGCACTACTTGAGGCCTTTGCACTCCTATTTGTTAGCATGTGCTCTCGACACTTAGCCTTTCTCCATCATGCCTTGACCTTATTTGGCTTGGTCTAGAATTGGTCTTTGTCTTTTTCTAGAGGGCATACCTGTTAGCATAGGTCCTTTAGGTGCATTTGTCTATTGGGGCATTTCACAAATAGGTGTTTTTCAACACCACCCCAAATAATGTTTTTCAACACTACCCTTGCGTCGAGTGTTTCTTAACACTTATCAGATGTCTTACCCAATAGTCTAAGTATGATGTGATATTTCTCATTGATAGATGTGATAACCAGAGTCTGACTCTATGACCAGCACACACGCACTTATACAATCAACTCACTTGAGATATGTTGACTTTTTTTTTTTTTGTGTGCTATCTATGAGGATTTCTTTGATGAGTGGTCTCTCCCTGAGAAGTTTTCGATGATGCATAGCTAGAAGACTGAGGGTATGTGAACATGTTTTATTTCTTTATCTGCTTGTGGGTATATTTCATTGGTCCTAATTGTCATGACCATTTTATGCTGGTCTTACTTGACACTATGGATTGACAAGATATTATCCTTGACTGTTTTGCGAGTGCATGCTTCTACCTATCCTGACTTTCATATGTCTTGATACAAGCATAATCTCGCCATATCAAAATTTAGGTGATCTCACTGCATTAGTCATCTGGATCTACATGTCTTTGATGCCTAGGTGAGATTTCCACATTTCTATCTGATAAAGATCATATTCATATCCACATAGTTATGCTAGTGTGCATTGTATGATCTTACGACGCTACCAATAACACTCGATGATGATAATTAGATGTCTATAGGCATTGTGACCTTGCAAGTCAACCACTTTCATAGTAGCTTGCATTCTTAGGTTCATCATAGTTTAGTTTTTGCATCTTGCATATGGAGAGAGCTCTCCTTTTTATCATCTACGGACTAGTTGGTCAACTGTGCTCATTTTCTGATTCTTCTTGATCATATCTTTCATTTTTGATCTTTCATATCACATCATTTTCTATCCATTTTCAGACTCAAAATCAAAATTTGAGTTGCGTTTCGAAATTTTCTCATTCTTCTACGCAGTTGACTAACCTTTTGAGGCATAATTCTTTGATCTTTGATGGAATTTTTTCCTTTCCATGTCTTCCAAACTTCTAGTCTTTCATTCACCTCTTTCACTTCCTCTCTCTGAGGTTTGACTTAATCTTTATCCTATATCTTTTTTAGTCAAACCTCATCAACCTGGGGCATATCTTCATTATTTGATGGTTATCTTATCATGCTCCATCCTTCGATTATGATTTATTATGACTTGATCAGGTTTATCAATTTGTTGTTCTCCTCTATCTTATTTTGATCTTGATTTCGAGGGGGCAGTACCTATCAACTTTAATCTTTGATTCAACTTTATCATTCAGCTCAGCTTGAGATTCTTATTTTGAGACTTGATTATCACCTAGCAGTGACGGTGGTGATTTTGTCTTTTGATTTTTATCTTCTATTTTTTTAGACTTGATTATTGCCTAGCAGCGATGGTGATAGTTTTGTCTAAGGCTTGATTTGCACCTAGTAGTGACGGTGTTGGTCTTGTCTTTCAACTGTTGTTTATGCTTGTCCTGATGTGTTCCCAAAATGAACACATGTCTGAGTTGTTTTGTGATCCCAAATCGATCTCACATTTCAATTCTTCTTTGACTACATGTGTTTCCAGAATGATCACACATTAGTCAAAGAGGGGCAAATGTATGCACCCTAAAATGGTCACCTAGACTTTGGGCCCCATTTCTGCAATTTATCAAATCCCTGAATCAATATTTTCAAATATCAACAATATCAATTATATAAATTTTCTTGATCAAATCATAATCAATTCAATATTTCTTAAAGTTTGAGCCTTATTTAATTTAAAAGAAATAAAAATAAAATTTTTATTTAATTAAGAGAACATGCTCCCTTTTAATTAATTAAAAATCTCTTTTAATTAAATAATAAAATCACTTTATCCTAAGCTTTTATTTAATTAAAAGGAATTTCCTCTCCTTTTATTTAAATAAAAAGCTCCCACTTTTCCTCTTATCCTAAGTTGCACAAATAAAGCATTTATTCTTATTTTATAAAAAGGAAAAAGCACTTTTTGTCTCATATGGACATAAAGTCAACTCCTATTTTCCTATTGGGGGATATTTGTGCACAAGGATCAAGTTTTTTTTTTCTCCACCATTGATTAAGTCTTTTGCCTCTTAATCACAATGGTCCATTCCTTTTCACTTCCTATAAAAGAAGAGCTCTCTTCTTCATTTTCATATCTTAAGTTTTCATGCTAATGTTATGCTGCAGGTTTTCTAAGTCATTTGGAGCTCTTTGAAGACTTGTTATTGCATTTCATTGTAGTTGCATATTTCCTTTTTTAGTTGCGTTATCATGGCATATTAGCTTAGATTTCCTTTTATGCAATAGATTAACTTGCATTGTCATATAGATTTGCATTGCATTGCATACATTTGGTTCATTGGAGATATTAGCATTGTTGCCCTTGTCTTTGATATGGAATCTCTCATTGTGTGGTTGACTAGCAAGGTCATGAGTTTATAGTTCTAGCTGAGAGCAATTTTACAAATCTTGCAACTCCATGCATAGAGAACTATGGATCGATTTGTGAGGGCAAAGCTTGCAAAGACAAGGACAAGGAAGCATGTTGGGATCCCATGAAATGAAATCAATATCCAACTGGGGCCAATCTACTGAAAAGGAGAAATAATTGTTACCTTACAATCTCAGATATCTTCTATTCAACAACAGGTTGCACATATGAGCTCAGTGATGAATTCATTTATGGCTACTATGAGTCAGCATGGGTTACAGGCTAGTTCAAGCTGTTTGCTAGATAGTGCACCTGGTCCTAAGAATGATGATGATGCTGGTGACTCCATTTCTTGAGTGTTCCTCTATGCTCATGAGCTTTCTTTTCCTTATTATTTATTGAGACATTGGACTTGCATTGTATCATTTTTTATCAGTTGATGTGATTTTATGTTAATACTTTGATATCTGATGGACACTGATCTCTAGATATTTCTTTTTATGATCATGTGATAGACTTTGATTTCTTGTTCATTTATGATGATGGTACTATGGACTCTGATACTTTCTTTGATTTATTTGACTATATATGATGTCATCATGTGTTGGATTTCTTTATGGATGTTTCATATGATATGCATCTATATGATTCTATATGATTTGTTTTATTTTATAGAATTTAATGTTCCCATGTATGCATATGTCCTAATGATGGTTAAATGATTGTCTTAGGTATGACATAGAATAGTTGAATGCCATGTGTAATGATATTAATTTATTGATGGATATTTGGTGGATAATGAATCTATTGAATGCATTTCCTTTGATATGTAAATGTGATGCAATGATGGTCTTTCAATGATATATGTATGAATGGTACTATTATGAATGAGATTCTTTTAATGCTAGATCTTAATGGATGAAATGATTTCTAACTAATGCAATGCACTTTGATGGATGCAATTTAATGTTTCTAATGAACTTTCAAATGTATGTCAGTTAATGATAATGATAAACCTAATAATGTATGATCCTAATAACTCAAATGTTGGACACATCTAAATCAATGCAAGTAACCTAATGCAATGCACTTTGTTTTCGATTTCAAACATACTCGATCCTATATAATTGGTTTTTGATGATCTTTTGATTGTTTGATTTGCATACACCCCCCTTTTTTTGATTTCCCCTCTTGCAATTTTAAGCTAAGTAAGGAAAAAAAATATATACCATGCACTTAATCTAAAAGGAATGCAGCTAACTGTCATTATTCTAAATTTGGAGCTTATAATCGTCATTGAGCATTTTTTGGAATCCCATTGTAGTACAACAATCACTAGTTCAACTATGATGATATGAATACTTTTTGCCTCTTTGTTTGCTTTCCCATCTCTCTTTGGTATGACTATCACTGATTGAAGCCAATCATGAGAGTGTGAATACTGATTTTGTCAGATTCTATGTTGCAAGTGGATTTTGGTAGTATGATATTGAAGATCAGAATAGCCAAGGTATCCGTTTGCATAAACAAGCAAAAATCTCAGTTTTATCCTATATACAAGTCCTCGATGATTCTTTGATGATCACGTATTTAGAAAAATAATACATGATTTAAAACTTTGATTTTAAGACAGTCATTCAAAAATCAAAATATCATCCTTTCATCATAGCTTGTCTAGTCTAAAACTTTCATCGACTTGCTAGAAATACATGATTTCATCAATTGAGTTAACACTTAGAAAAAAAATTTCCATGTTTTTCAAATCCATATGTCAAGTGTAGTTCCATCCATTTCATAGTTTTAATCCTGATAAAAGGTAAGGCCATTTCAGTTCTTGGACCAAATTTTTCATTTTAGGCTCAAATTGGATTGGGATGTAGATTTGATTAAGTATTCCTCTTTCAAGTGTGATGAATTGATTCTCTAATTGATAAAGCTTGCTTTGATGAATCCTTTCTCCTTTTGAGTAGATTGCCCCCAGTTGGATATTGATTTCATTTGTAGGACTTAGGACAATTTTTTGATTAGGTGACCAAAATCTTGAGGTATTTGCAAATTCAACTATGGGGTTTTATTATGCAATATATACAAATGCTGGTGAATGCAATATTTACAACGTGACCTTCTAGGTATGTGACTGACTTGGACTTTCAATGGTGCCTATTTACCAAGTTTTCACTGATTGAATAGATCTAGCTCTTTTTTCTATTTTTAAAGCTTTTTCTCTTCTTTTTTTTGCTACCAAGGTGCCTATTTGCTAGGTTTTCACCAAGGCACTTTTCTTCTTTTTAAATTTTTTATTTTTATTTTTTTGAGGATCATATATGAATGTTTTTTCTTTCTTCATGCTCAATTTTCCACTGTTTTTGATCTTTTTTTCTTTTCAAATGTTTTTGGTATTTTCAGGATCTCTTTTCACTATGTACAATAAATATGATGCTCCTCATCTAATACTCTTTATAATCTTTCATCTACCTCATGTATAGAACTTCTTGAGATGTATGCTATTGATTGGCTCTTGCAATTCTTCACCATCACAATCTACTAGTTTGTAGGTGCCGGTCCCAAAATTTTCAACAACGAGAAATGGTCCTAGCCAGTTTGCTTCCCATTTTCCTTTCTTTTCTCGTTATGCCTGGTTCTTGGGATTTTCTCTCAAAACTAGGTCCCCTATTTGAAATTTTCTTGGCTTAATATGCTTATTGTACACCTTTGACATCCTATTCTGGTACACCTTCAAATGATCAAATGCTTGCTTCTATATTTCATCCAAGAGTTCTGGCTCTTGCAGCCTAGCAACCCTATAATCTTCCTCATTTATCAAACCATGCAGAGATATCCTCAAAGATGGAAGTTCTACCTCTAGAGGAAAAATTGCTTTTGTTCCAAAGACTAATGAAAAAGGTGTAGCCCCTGTTGGCGTTCTTATGCTCGTTCTATAAGCCCACAAGGTCAGGTTTATCTTAATGTGCCAATCTCTCCCTAAGTTGTCCACCATTCTCTTCAAAATCTTCAAGATGTTTTTATTGGTTGCTTTGGCATGTCCATTACCTTGAGGGTAATAGATTGAAGAAGAATAATGAATCATGTGAAACTTGGCACATAATTCCATTAAGTCTTTGTTCTTAAAATGCTTTGCATTATCTGTTATAATAGCATGAGGTATGCCATATCTACAAATAATATGATTGCGGATAAACAAAGAAACCTGCTTTCCAGTTGCAATTGATAGGGGTATAGCTTTGACCCACTTAGTAAAATATTTCATTGCCATGATGATGAATTTGTGACCATTCAAGGATGGTGGATAAATCATGCCTATTAGGTCTAAACCCCATTGGTAGAACAGCCAAGGTTTTATCATCGGATGAAGCTCTTGTGCAAGTGCATGTATCAAGTTTCCATGGAATTGACACTTTCTACAATTTTTGGCAAAGTTACAAGCATCTTTCTCCATCGTAGGCTAAAAATATCCTATCCTTAGAAGTTTCTTGGCTAAGGATAATCTATTTGAGTATGATCCATAAATTCCTTCATGGACTTCTCGTAAGGCTAAGTTTGATTCTTCCTCTTCAAAACATCTAAGGAGCATTCCATCTAGACTTTTTTGATACAATGTTTCAGAAATTATGGTGTATCGGGCAGCTTGGTGAATGAAGCTTTTCTTTTGATTCCTGGTTTGGTCTATGGGAAGGATTTGATCTTTCAAGTAAGTGTAAATTGGTCCATACCAAGGTGATTCATTTGTAGTTGAATAGATGTAAAATGAATTCACCTCTATTGAAATGTAAAGGGGGAAATATGAGATCTATTCTCAAAACCCAAATTCCCCAAAGAAGAGATCTGATTTGATCAACCAAAAGGTTAATGCACAATTGAATCAATTTTATGGAAAAGAGTAGGAAGAGAGAGAGAGAGAGTAAATCCAATATTTCCCTATGAATGGAATTTATGCTTGGAATATGAAATAATTGAAATACAACTACTAACCTCAAAATTAGGGTAGATCTGGAAAATGTTGAATTTTGGTGTCTGTGTACACTTTCAGGAAAATCTAAAACCTGTCCTAGACTGGAAATGTCGAGAAAGAGAAAACCCAAAAATATTTCCTCAAGATGGCTCAGCTCGGGTTTGACCCTCATAAAAGGTCAAATACCACATTCTTTATTTGAAGTCTGATTCAAATTCTATTCGCAGATCTTGGAAGTTTTCTGAAAAGGGTATCCAAATTTGCTCTTAGATCCAAGACTCTACACTTGTACCTACAAGAAAATGGGGGTTTTTGTTGTATGGGGGGTTTGCCTTGGTCAAACCCCAGTTTGGAATCAACCTTAATATTGAAATTGAAATGGAGAATGCTAGCAAGTAGTAGAAAAGGATCTAACAATGAAGCTATGCAATTCAATAGATATGCAATTGTATTTGAAATTTAAACAAGTATATTGATATGAAAGCTTGAACAAAACAATAAATGTAAATCAAACCTTCATGGTTGTATGCTTGGAATTCACCTTGGTAAGAGAATGAAATGGATCTTGAAGATGAACAAAGGATCTTGAAGGAAGATCACACCATCATGATGGCTAGATCTAGGGTTTGAATGATAAATCTTGAATGCTTGAACCTAATCCCTTCAATAGCTTGAATGCTTGAATCCTTGATCTTCAATGGAGAACTTGGATGGAGAAGAAGACTTGAAATGCTTGAATGGATGCGTGCTTGATCACCTTGAGAACTTTATTGAGAGATATGTTCTCACAAAACTTGATGATCCTATCCCTAATTTCACCTAGGATGAAGCAGAAATGAAGTGGAAAATGGGGAGAAAGCTAGATCAAAGAAAAGATCAATTCAAGGCATCCAATATGACCCCAAACCAATTACTCAGAGGGCTAAATTCTCTTAACATGGAAGTGCTTCCATTTTAAGATGATACATTAAGCCCCCACTTTAGCAAGAGTATGGATTCAATGAAAACTCTTGGTAAAGGAGAAGAAAGAGGAGATCCAAGTGGATTCACAAAGAGATAAAATAAAACTTAGCTAAGGGCACAAGCCCCTAGACTAAAGATTCTAACTCAACATACACACACGAGGGTGTGAAACAATAAAACCAAAAGAACAAGGGTTAGCACTAAATAACCCAAATCAATTAGCATAAGAAACCTCACTAAGAAATATTCCTCATGTTAATATCATATTTGGAAAGATATCATAAAAGCATAAATGTTTACATAAGAAATACAAGAGAAACACTATAAATAACATAGCTTCATGATCATGTCCTACTAGCATGAAAGCAAAAAAGAAAGAAAGGAGAAAGTGATTATCTTGCCCAGTAAGATGCCCACCTTACCGTGAATCACCTTGGAGGGAGAGCCCAATAGGTTCACCCATAAAATGTGCTTGTAATTGTAATGTGTCTTCTGATGACTTTTGGAATACCCATAGATCCACCTTCTTGTATCACTATGAATATGAAATGTGTGTCTCCTTAGGATTTAGCAACTTATGTGTGTTACCTTCAGAAGATTTAGCATATAGGTGCGTGTCTTTTCAGGATTTAGCAACTTATGTGTGTTACCTTCAAAGATTTAGCATATTTGAAATTGGAAATACGTTTCCCTTCATGATTTAGTAACTTATGTGTGTTACCTTCAGAAGATTTAGCATATTGAAAATTTTGAAAAAAAATGTGTCTCCTCAGGATTCAGCAACTTATGTGTGTTACCTTCGGAAGATTTAGCATATGGATGTGTGTCTTTTTAGGATTTAGCAACTTATGTGTGTTACCTTCCAAGATTTAGCATGTAAAAAATAAAAAAATATAGTACAAGGGAGGCCCTATATATGCCCCCCTCCTTAATATGGAAAAAACATACTATTTTGACATGTTAAGGAAAGAAAAGAACAAGGATAAAGTCTTTCTTCAACATCAAGACAATATCCACAAACAACACCCAGTCCAAGCCAAGAAGGTCACAGCTCCTATGAGGCCATGGAAGGGACGAATGTAAAGAGATATCATGCAAGAAGTGAAAAGAAAGTAACCCTTATGAGGGATAGCACACTGTTTAGTTTCCAAGGTGAGAGATAGATCAACCATGGGAACCCAATGTCAAGCAATAAAATAGGTTATGATCAAGGACATAGATCCTTAATGCAAACCAAAATTTTCATGTATGATTGAATGTCACATAATAGATAAATACTGCTTACCCAAGGAAAGAGGTGAATCCTAGAAAGATAGAAAAGAAGGATATGGCATCCTTGCCCCCCCAAGCGGAGGACAAAGATGGAAGAGGATACCTACTTCACAATGCAAGGAGAAATCCTGTTTACAATAATGTACACCATATTCTTAGCAAGGGTTATTAACCCCTACATCCAAGAGTACAGATAATCATGAAAAGGATATGTCACTCATGGAAAAGGATCCTCAAATGAAAGAGATCTTATCAACAAGACCCCCACCAAAGAGGAGTGCTTTAGATAAAATATCAGCTTTCAAAGGTGGGAACAAAGATTCAACCATCAAGCCTCTTGCAAAGAAGAGGGAGAGGAATCTTTGGAATGAGGGAAGCAACTCTAACACCAAGCAAGGGTGAAAGTTTATAAAGAACATAATTTGCAACATAGAGAAGAGGTGATGACCTAGGACAACCACTTCTCATACAAGAAGGTTATCCATAGTCAAAACATCTGTCAATATAATGAAATAATATTGCAATATAAACAAATACCACTAAGCTAGAAAAAGTTGCTCCCTAGACAAAGAGAAAAGAAAGAGGTACCTTGCCCCCCAGAGATAGGGACAAGGGATACCTTTGAAAAATAAATGTCTTACAAAAGATATCTTGAAAAGAAAATATAAATTCTATGGATGATTAAAAACATAATGCAAAGCCATAGAAAAAGAAAGGAGAGAAAGAATACCAATTAAGTCTCAATAAAAGACCTAATGGATCCTAGGAGACTAGATGAAGATACACCTCTTGCCCCCTAGTCATGAGACAAGAGGAGAAGAACATTTAAATTATATCTAAAGGAGGGGAATCCCCTATATCAAAATTATGAAGAAATTGTAAAACGGCACGAGAATGAGATATAATTCCTAAAGCAACTCTTTCTCTAACATATGCCTTGAAATGTTTACAATTAGCAAGTGTTTGTTACTATAATGAAAAGGACATTTGTATTTGTATAGAGAATCTATTGGCATAGGTCTAAAGATTTCTTTCTGGAATTCATTAGCTCAACATATACCTTCTTAGCAATTTCTTGTCGAGTATTAAGGTTATCTAGGATAGGCGTGGGGAGAGGAGGACGATGTTTAGCATCACCTACCTTAACTTGAGATTTTGAACACCCAAAACCATACATATTTTGTTTAGGGGGTAGATGAATAGGAAACCTAATACCATGTTCATTAACACCTAGCCCTAAACCTTTATAACCTTGTTTAGTCACCATATTATATCCAGTAGTATACATATTATGTAAAGCTTCTACAGGAGGTGATTGTTTATCATGCTCATGAGTAAAGGTCGTATAAGGTGGAATAATAGGCATTGAAGAAGTTTCTATATCCTTTCCTTTAATATCATCCTGAATAAGAGGAGAAGGTAAATCAAAGAAATCTTGCACATCTACATCCTGAACTATAGCTTGAATCCCATCATAAGTATAGGAAGAACTAGGGATATCAGATGGAGAATCAGGCATTGGATTAGGAATAGGAAGATTAGGAATCAAATTAGGAAGCATAGGATTAGGATGAGGAAGATTAGGAGATGGTGTATCATCTACCAAATTCTTCACATAATCCAAAAGAGTAATAAGGCTACCACATAAATCTTTAATGAAAGTTTTGAATGTAGGAAGACTAGTATCTGTCAATTTCACAAAAGCATAAGCGAGTGCAAAATGAAGAGTCGTCAACATAATGAAGTGAATGATACTCTCATAAACATCATAGGTATGGTAAAGAGATGCTAAAAGAAGGGTAATAAAGAACATGACCACACACCAAAGCATCTTAAAAATCTTCATAGTAAATGAAATGCAAGAAATATTTTTGTATTTTATTGAATATATAATTTATTTATTTTTGTATTTTGAACTAAACCTAATGTAAATGGCAATCTAACACCAAAAAGAAAGAGAGTAAGCTTGTCAAGTTCACCAAAATGAATAGAGAAGGTGAACACACAAGGGAATATAAAGGAAGATCTAACACAATAGAGCATCTAAATCCACAAAAGAAAAGGGGTAAGTATGTTGGGTTCACCAAAATGAATAGATGTAAAATGGATTCACCACTATTTAGATAGAAAGGGAAGGGGAAAATATTGAGATCTATTCTCAAACCCAAATTCCCCAAGGAAGAGATCTGATTTGATCAACCAAAAAGGCTAATGCACAATCGAATCAATTTATGGAAAAGAGTAGGAAGAGAGAGAGTAAATCCAATATTTCCCTATGAATGGAATTTATGCTTGGAATATGAAATAATTGAAATACAACTACTAACCTCAAAATTAGGGCAGATCTGGAAAATGTTGAATTCTGGTGTCTGTGTACACTTTCAGGAAAATTTGAATCCTTTCCTAGACTGGAAATGCCGAGACAGAGAAAACCCAAAAATCTTTCCTCAAGATGGCTTAGCTCGAGTTTGACCCTCATAAAGGTCAAATACCACATTCTTTATTTGAAGTCCGATTCGAATTATGTTCACAAATCCTAGAATTTTTTGAAAAGGGTATCCAAATTCGCTCTCAGATCTAAGACTCCGCACCTGTACCTGCAAGAAAATGGGGGTTTTTGTTGTATGGGGGGTTTGCCTTGGTCAAACCCCAGTTTGGAATCAACCTTAATATTGAAATTGAAATGGAGAATGCTAGCAAGTAGTAGAAAAGGATCTAACAATGAAGCTATGCAATTCAATAGATATGCAATTGTATTTGAAATTTAAACAAGTATATTGATATGAAAGCTTGAAAAAAACAATAAATGTAAATCAAACCTCCATGGTTGTATGCTTGGAATTCACCTTGGTAAGAGAATGAAATGGATCTTGAAGATGAACAAAGGATCTTGAAGGAAGATCACACCATCATGATGGCTAGATCTAGGGTTTGAATGATAAATCTTGAATGCTTGAACCTAATCCCTTCAATAGCTTGAATGCTTGAATCCTTGATCTTCAATGGAGAACTTGGATGGAGAAGAAGACTTGAAATTCTTGAATGGATGCTTGCTTGATCACCTTGAGAACTTGAGAGCTTTGAGAGCTTGAAAACTTGATTGAGAGATATGTTCTCACAAAACTTGATGATGAAAATGAGAGAGGAAGGCCTCCTTTTATAGTGATTTAGGGCACACTCCTCTAGATGGGCCACCTTGGAGAATTAAATTCCAATTAGGTCCTCACCTTTATAAAATATACCTAGATTAAATGCAATTAAAGTATTTACCATCCAGAAATCCAAAATGGCCGATCCGAAAGCGGGAAAATAAATATCCCGAAAGCCCGAAGCCCAGAGATTTTGGAATTTGAAATTTTGGAGGAAGGGGTCAATTTCGAGGTTGACCTTGACCTAGTTAGGGTCAACCTAAGACCTTGACCTAGTCAGGGTTGACCTAAGACATTGACCCTGATCCTAAGTTGACTCAGAATCAAGTCAAGATGTCCCAGGGATGTCCAGAAACCTAGAATTGATGCCAAAATAGTATAGAATGTCAGGAATAGACATAAAATCCTATGATTATTGAGATGAAGCCCAGGAGGATCCATTTCTAAATCCTACCTAGAAAATAGAGCTATGGAAGAGTGAAATTTAAGAGAATCCTTAAGATCCTATCCCTAATTTCACCTAGGATGAAGCAGAAAAGAAGTGGAAAGTGGGGAGAAAGCTAGATCAAAGCAAAGATCAATTCAAGGCATCCGATATGACCCCAAACCACTTAATCGAAGGGCTAAACACTCTTAACATGGAAGTGCTTCCATTTTAAGATGATACAGTAGTTAACAAGCAAATGGTGTGAGGGTGGGTAGGGTCAAACGCGGATTGAATCACTTCTTCTACTAAGAACTCATATCTGGCACTCTGATCAAGCATTTGCAAAAGTGAAGCCAAGGTTTCCATTGCATCTGCTACTTTTTTCTTTTCCCTCGGCACTTGTTCAAATGTGATGAGTATTAAATACTTCTTGAGGCTTTGCACCATGTTTTTATAGGGTACCAATTTGTCATCTTTCATTTGATATTCCTCATTGACTTGATTTATGACTAATTGTGAATCTCCATAAACCTTTAATTCTATCACTTTCCACTCTAATGCTACCTTGATTCCAATAACCAATGCTTCATACTCTGCTATATTGTTGGTGCATGGAAATAGAAATTTTTAAGACTTAGGGATAGTAGAACCTTGAGATGTGATGAGAAGTATGTCTACTTCTGATCCATGGTGAGTGTAGGAACCATCAAAATAAAGCTGCCATGTTTTTACTTCCACCTTCACAATCTCTAAATTCAAGAATTCTACTTGGATGGGATGATCATCATGAAGTGGTGCTTCTGCTAACTAGTCAGCAATGACTTGCCGTTTGATCAATTTTCTATCAACATATTCTATGTCAAATTCACTTAGTACCATCACCCACTTTGCTAGCCTTCCATTCAATGCTATTTTACTAAGTAGATACTTTCATGGGTCAATTTTGGCAATGAGCCTTATCTTGTGGGATAGCATATAATGACATAATTTTTGGGAAGCAAAAACTACAGCCAAGCATTCCCTTTCCATGAATGTATAGTTAAGCTCGTAGTTGACCAAGGTTCTACTAATGTAGTAAATTGCCTTCTCTTTTCCCGCTTCATCCTCGTGTGCTAAAAGTGCCCCCAATAAATTCTCCATTGCTAAAATGTATAGGATCAAGGGCTTGCCTCTGATAGGTGGCATCAAGATTGGTGGATTCATGAGATATTTCTCCAATAGATTAAAGGCTTCTTCACATTTTTCTTCCCATTTGAAGATTGTATCCTTATGCAAAAGTTGGATGAAATTATGACATTTTTCCGCTAATTGGAAGATAAATCTCCTAATGGATTGGATCCTTCCTTGTAAAGATCTAATCTGACTAATATTTTTGGGTGCTTCCATTTCCATTATAGCCTTCACTTTAGTGGGATCCACCTCTATCCATTTTGCAGATACAATATAGCCTAGTAGCTTGTCGGATTGGACTCCAAATGCACATTTCTTTGGGTTAAGTCTCACTTTAAATTCTTCTAGCCTTTCAAAAAAATTCGCCAAAATTGGAAGGTGCTCTTTTCTTGAGTGGGATTTTGCTAGTATGTCATCCACATAATCCTCCATGAACTTATGCATCATATCATGAAATATTGTGGTCATTTCTCTTTGATAGGTCGCTCCTACATTTTTCAAGCTAAAAGGCATGACATTCCAACAAAATGTACCCCATGCACATGTAAAGGCAATTTTATCTTGGTCTTCTAGTGCTATCTTTATCTGATTATATCTGCTAAATCCATTCCTGAGTGAGAACATGGAGTGTCCCGTTGTTAGGTCCATAATGGCATCAATACTTGGAAGTGGGAAATCGTCCTTAGGACATGCCAAATTTAAGTCTCTAAAGTCCATGTAGATTCTGATGGATTTTTCTACTTTTGATACTGGCATTATATTTGAGATCCATTGTGCATAATCAATGGCCCTTATAAATCCCACCTTCAATAGTTTTTCTAACTCCAGTTTGACAAGTAGTGCTATATGAGGATGCATCTTCCTTAGCTTTTGTTTAACAGGTTTGGCTCCTTCCTTGATGTTTAGATGATGCATTATCAGATTTGGGTCTACATCCAGCATATCATCATAAGACCATGCGAAATTGACTTGTCTTTCTTTAAGGAACTTGATGAATTATGTCCTTTCTTCACTAGATAGGGATGCTGCTAAGTGGATGATCTTTGGCTCTGTTTCTGATCCAATATTTATCTTTTCTATTGGCTCAATTAAGA
Source organism: Chamaecyparis obtusa (assembly GCA_027943335.1). NCBI lineage: Eukaryota > Viridiplantae > Streptophyta > Pinopsida > Cupressales > Cupressaceae > Chamaecyparis > Chamaecyparis obtusa. The sequence goes on along the minus strand of BSBK01006201.1, from coordinate 209,566 downwards.
TCGGAGATCTTTCTTCATAATGTTCTGGTAGATCATCTAAACTCCCTTCCTTAGGTGCCTCAATTGGGTTTTCACCTTTGGAAACATCCTTTATTTCTTTATTTTTTTCTTGATCTAATGTTGCCACAACGTGGTTTTCAACATTTTATTCTTTTCTTTTTCTATTTTTTTAATTTTTTTCATTTTTTCTCGGATTAGAATTTTGGATGCTCCCTTTGATCATTTCTTCTTGATATTCTCTGATAGAAGAAGGTTCAACCGTGTTGAGGTATTGGGACACCATGTTATCATTCAATAAAATTGGCAAGGTAGTTGGTTCAATGGCATTCCATTCAATTAGGTCTGGATGGATGAGAGTTAATGGGTCAACACTTGGGTTTGTTTCAATTGGATTTAGGGTGTATATCTCATTATTGGAAGGTTTGTACATTGTATCTTGAAAATCTCAAACATGGGCTTCCTCTAAATGTTCTAAAGAAGAAGTATCAAATTCCTCACTAGACTCCACTAGGGTTTCTGTTGGATAGAACTCATGTGGATTAAACCTAGCATTTGATTCTTCCATAGTAGGTCTCCATGAAGGAATGTATGGTTCACCTACCCATTGATTTATCTCTATTGCTATGCTTGACACATCATTTTGGCTAGAACTAGATGCTTGGTTAGACCTTGATTCTATTTTTGGTCCTTTATCTTTGATAGAAGCATAAGTATGAATCACATCTATACCTTTATCTTTGATAGAAGCATAAGTATGAATCACATCTATACCTTTATCTTGGCATGACTCATCAGATAAAGTCTCCCATTCCCATTCATTAGAATCCTCATCACTATGAGATTCTAATTGTAATATTTGATCATGAAGTTTAGGATAATGTTTTTGGGTGTATCCTTCTTCAAGGTATCCTACTCCTGCTTTCTCCTTGGAATCTCACCATGTACTTTCTAAGGGTTCAATGATCCATTCATTCTTTGTGCCTAAAGGTCCTTGACCTTTGTACCCCATCTTTTTCATGATTGAAAATCCTTTCCCATATTGATGTGTGGGAATGGTTATATTTTGGATATGTTTGACGTGGGCACTTGATTCTTCATCTTTGTACAACCATTTTAGGATCTCATTATCTTCTTCATCCATGGCAGATGATGCAATTTCCCTCACAAAGTTCTCATTATATTTATGGGGTAGATTTGAGGGTCTCCCAAAGGACTTGGGTGATAAAGGTAGGTCCATAATAGATAAGGAGTATTCACCTGTGCCTTTTTTCTTGATCTTACATTGCTTATCAAAATTCTTCATCATTTGGTCCATCTTTTGATAATGGGCCTCTTTGGTGTATACTTGAGTAGCTTTGATATGATCTTCTTTTGGTTCTTCAATAATGTTATCCTCATTAACCTTCTCTTTTCCTTTAGTTGAAGTAGTTTGGTTAATGAGTTTTGTTGTGTCTTCAATAATAACTTCTTCTTCCATCTTTTCTTTTCCTTTCAACAAAGGGGTGTCCTTAGAACTTTTACCTTGCTCCATTTGCTTAGGTATAGACCCTTTAGTATTATGTGGGACTAAGGATTCATTGATAGGCTTGACATTATTACAATATTGGAATGGGTTTAGATCCCCACTTATCATTATCTCTTGCCCTAGATATGGGAATCTTAGGCATTGGTGATAAGTTGAAGCAACAACTTGCATTTCGTGGATCCATGGCCTTCCTAAAAAGATACTATAAGTCAACTTTAGGTCTAACACTTGACATATGGTCTCTTTTTGTATGGGACCAATTCTAATGGGTAGTACTATGACTCCTTTTGAGGCTCTTTCTTCGTCATCATAGGCTTTTATGGTTATCTTCTTCTTAGGGTCAATAGCCTCCTCAGAAAATCCTAGGGCCTTTACCAAGCTAAGGGTACAAATGTTTAGGCTAGCTCCTCCATCTATAAGGACTCTTTTCACCCTGTTCTTATGGATCAACACTTCTATATGTAAGGGCAAATTTTGAGGATGATTAAGGGACATGTCATCCTGTTTGAAAAATGATAGGCAATGAGGTGCAATTAGGTGCCCTACCATATTTTGGAATTTGTCTACCTCCAAATTTAGAGGCACATTTTTTTCCAACAAGGATTTTTCCAAGATATCCTTATGAATTGGTGATAATTTGAGCAGCTCAAGAATAGAGATTTGAGTGGGAGTTCTTTGTAATTGATCAACCAAGTTGTATTGTTTTGATGATGATGTTGAAGCTTGGTTTGATATCACCACTTTTGGAGCATTGGTAGGTAGGATAATTTTTTATGCTTTCCCCCTAGTGACAACATTTGATGATACTTCCCTTGAATTATCTTTCACTATGATAACATTTATGGTTTGATCCTCTTCTCTTAGAGTATTTATCATGTTATCATATGTGTGAGAAAATTTTACTTTCTCATTTCCCTTCTTTTGACTTTGATTCATATTTGATGACTCCCCCTTTTCATGATTCAAAAAGGGGTTCTTGAAGGCCGTAAGATCTCCATTATTTTTTTGTCCTTCAATTTGAATGGTTCTCTTGTCAATTAAATCTTGCACCAAGTGTTTTAACCTCATGCATTCATTTGTTGGGTGACCTCTATTTCGATGATATTCACAATGATGGGACACATTCCACCAATAAGGTTTAACTTCAGGTTCATAATCTTTCATATCAGGTAATGTGATGACATTATTGGCAACCAAGGTCTTTAATACATTCTCCAAAGGTTCACCTAAGTAGGTGAATTTCTTTTTATTATAATTGGAGTAGGATGATTTTGTTTGTCCCCACTAGCATTATTGTTGGAAGTGTTGGAATTGTTATTGGAATTATTGGAATTATATGGAGCTTTGTTTGTTTGATTAACATTATTTGAATAATTTTCTCCATATGGTAGGATAAAAGAGGTTGACTTCATGGTGTGGGCCTCCACAACTCCATCATTCACAAGGTTTTTGTTGTTATTCTTCATCCATGATTTAGATTTATCATTATTATTGTTGGACCCTTGATTATTGAAATACTTAGGCACATAATTATTGTTGTTTCTGTTATTATTGTTGTTTTTGTTGTTGTTGGATTTGTTATCTTTAAATAATTTGACTTCACCTCTTTTGACCAAAACATCTTCAATCTTGATCCCATTTTCTATGAGTTTCTCAAACATTGGGGGACATTGAAGTTGTGATCTATAATTCATTTCCAAGGTCAAATTGTTGGTGAATATTTCCATCTTCTCTTTCTCTGGGATACTTCACGGATACCTTGCAAAAATGATCCTCCACCTTTGTAGGAACCCTAAGAAGGACTCTCCATCTTTCTGTTTGGTATCACATAACTTGAGCATTGTGATTTTGTGCTCAATGTTATAAGAGTAATGGGTTACGAACTTGGAGGCTAACTCCTCAAAGGACTTTATTCTGGGGGTTAGTTTTTAAAACCACTCCATTGCATGACCTCCTAAGCTTCTAGGAAAGAGTCTCATTAGATACATATCATTGTGCATGAACTCTATGCTTAGGGTGCAAAACTCTCTTAAATGATCCTGTGGGTCTATTTTATCCATGTATATCATATTTAGGAAAGATGGTATTAAAAGGAAAAGATACCATAGCTAAGCTTTTGTCAAAAGGGAAAGGACACAAAGCTTCAACGGAAAAGGCCTTAGGTTCAGCTGCCTTCTTCATGGTATCAATTTGTTCTTGGAAGGCCTTTATCTTCCTAGTCATAACATTCATGGGGTCATCTTGATGTTGGTCTTTCTTGAGTTGGTCAATATCAAAATCATAGGGCAGCTTTACTCCCTTTTGGGCTAGGTTTAAGAAGAAGTTCTCCTTATCCTTGTCTATCAATTTCTCCATAACCTCTAGGAAATATAGGTCTTGGGAAGCTTTCTCAACCCTTTCTTCAAGTTTTTCTTTGGCATTATAATTGACATTTTTGGTATTGTGATTATGATATGCCAAATTTCTATACGCCATCTCTCCAAGTCTTGGTTCAAATAGGTTTGGAAAAATTTCCTCTTGATTAGGATCTTTGTAAAGACTTTGGTATTCAACCTCTTGCCCTTGGTTTGAAACAAGAGTGCTATCTCCTTGTAATGATCCTCTATATGTGTGGGACCACGTGGAAACTAGTATCCAACAAAGGTTTGATTGGGAAGGATCCTTGATTCAAAAATTGTTGATTTTAATTGAAGAGATTTAAAAAATGTAAGATGAGTTTTCAATGGATATCTCTCAATTGTTTATGTATTTCAAACACAAAAATCACACATTCACTTGTCACTTTTTACCCTCTTAACACAAAATGTTTGATTTGAAGAACGTTGTCATGGCTTTTGCACAAAAAGACACTTCAAGCACCTACCTATCACAAGATTTGGTTCATAAACATGGCTCTAGAAGGTGGTCTTGCTATTTTATCAAGGATTTAGTATTGATTCTGTTCAAATAGACTTTAATCTCTCATCCCCCAAGTATGTTAAGGGGCTTCCCACATGCACCGAGGTACGATTTTGCATAATCCGTGAGGACTACTAGAGGAAGGTTAAAAAATTTAAAATCCTTTTGTCATGCACCCCATTAAGGATACATGCATTTCATTTTTGAGTGGGTTGGATTCCCGCAGTAAAAGTGAGTGTATCCCACTTTGGGTTGTCCCTCTCACCGGCCTTGTTAAGGAAAACTTGGGAAGTGAGCCCACTAAAGTTCTAGCATTTTCATTTTTAAAGCAAGGAAAATGGAATTAAGGTTAAGTTTTTGGGAATTTGGTTCACCAAAAGGTGAAGAGCATATCCCTAACTTTTCCTTTGGTTCCCAAACACAATTAACAATTTCCAATTGATTTCACCCACTAACTATAGGGATTCGAGTATTTCTACTCTCTTCCACAAACAAGGGGCTTTGATTCTTCGTGTTTGATTCCTTAATCCTTCTTAATTACTAGATTTTCAAAATGCACCAATGCCACAAGCTAAGGGAAAATATTGACTAGTTGAGGCTTACCTTATTTTTTGTAGCTAACTGAAGTTAGGGGCATTTTTTATTGATTCCATTGTTTTTACCTTACCTTGGCAATAGCTCTTTCCAAGTGTGCTTGCCCACCAACAAGTTAGTCAACACCAACAAACACTATGAGGGGAAACTAAATTTAAATTGATGAAGCAAAATTTAGGTATGAACTTTAAGCACCTTATTTGCAAATTTTTAAGGAAAAATTTGAACTAAGGACTAAAAATCCAATTTAGAGAAACAAATTTAGTTTTATAAGCTTCAATAATTGCAAGATAATTTTGGTATACCTGATTGTCTTCCTCTTGTATTTCCTCAAGAACCATTTTGATATGAGCAACGTTCTCTTTCTTGATCCTTTTGGCCAAAGCTTTGCCCTCTTGATTAAATTTTTTCTCTGGTTTTCTTGCCTTTTTATGCCCTGTCATCCTGCAGAATACCAAAAGTCATTTTTCCACAGTCGGATTAATCAGATTATGAATTTATGCAAAAGTGCACCTAAACTAGTTAAAAGCACTATTTTATTGCTTAAAAATGCAGCTAATCTGATTGAAAGTGCTACTTTAATCTATCAGTGAAATGCAAAAGCACACAAATAACTTTCAAAAGTGCTACTAAATTGAGTAAAGGCAATAGAATTAAGGCAAAAGCACTCAGGAAATTGATGAAAGTGCCTAGTAGTCAGGAGTAAAGTGCTCTTTAACTGTGTGGAAGTGCTGAAAGAAAGGACGAATGAAAATAGAAGTTGCAAAAGCACTGCAGATCGGGGCAAAGGCACACAACTTTGCCATAGAAGCGTTGGAACAGTGATCAAAAGCATTGTTTCACCTAGCAAAAGCACTTCTTAACCTGTCAAAAGCACTACTTCCTGCAAAATCTGAGAGTTAATCACATGCAAATTTGAGAATAATGATAAATTTCCATATAGTTAGTAAAGTAGAGCATTATGCCCCATGGTGGGTGCCATTTTGCATACTAAGAAAAGTATCTTCATAGAATTAAGGTTGAACAATAAATGAAATAGAAACTAAATAAACCATAATAGAGAAACTATTTAGCAAATAATGATCAATTGAGCATCCTATGGCTTTCTCTAACTAAGAAAGTTAATGAATAGCTCTCAGCAAGCTTCCATTAATGATAGTCCTAGAATGAGAATGATAAAGATAAAGAAGCTATTGCTAACAATTATATCAAAGTAAACCCTAATTATGCTCTCAAATTCCTTTCTAAGCTCAAATTGTAAGAGGTTCAATGCAATTCTCAGATGTGTGGTTATGAATTATGAATGAATTATGCCTTCCTTTTATAGATTTTCCAATGGTAGGGGGTGTACTTGTATTTGATCATGATTAAACCTTGGTTGAGTCCTTGGTTCCACCCTTTGAAGACAATGCAAAGTTTGTGCCCTCAAAACATGGGACAAGTAGACAAGATGGATGGTCAAGATTCTCTTTCACTTTGAGTGATTGAGATTCAATTTGGCTTGATCCATGTGAATCCCTTTCCTTTACTCTCATTGGTTGATTGATTTCCTCTCCTTTTGGTTTGTTGAGAGTAATTGATATTAATTAATTGATTTAATTGATTTATTTTAGTCGTGTACCCCTTGAATGCATTGAATTTAATTTAATCCAAGACTATACAACTAATTGATCTAATTGTATTTTGATTTGATTGCATTTGATTAAAATACTCTCAATTTTGATTTATCTTGAATCAGGATTTGATTTTGATTTTGATTTTAATTGGCTAATTGTGCATTATGATTCAATTACTTCAATTATGTCCTTGATTTGCTTTGATTTGACTTGATTTGCTTTGATTTGATCTTTGTCCATTTTTAGGTGATTACAACTATCATTATCATCATGTCTACTACTAGACTTACCGATCTTCAGAGAAGACATAAAAGTAGATTCAATAGATGGTACAACACTATTATCAAAGCTTTTAAGCTTAAAAGTTGTTAGTTTACCAATCAGATTATCAAGAGTAAGAGTATTGCTAGGTACAAACCTCATTTCATGTATTGCAGATATTCTAATTGCATATGTAGGCAATAAGGTTCTAAGAATTTTTCTTACCATTGTATCTTCTTCTATAGTACCACCAGATGCTCGGATAGCATTCACTACCTCTTTTATTCGGTTTGTATATTGCACAATGTTCTCACCTTCTTTCATTTTCATATCATCAAATCTCTCTCTTAAGCTTTCAGCTTTGGCTCTTTTCACATTTTCATCTCCACCATAAACTTGAGCATGTTTATCCCACATTGCCTTGGAAGTAAGACAATCCTTGACATCTTCAAATTCTACATCAGATAGAGTAGCGACAATCTCCATCATAGTAATATTATGCTCATGTCTATCTCTTAACTGATCAAGATTCAAAGGTCCAGTAAGCGGTGCTAGGTAGCCATTCTCCAATAGAGTGAGGGAAGAATTCCCAATTCCAGATATATGCAGCCTCATTCAATTTTTCCATATTGTAAAGTTGTCCTTGTTTAGCTTTGGTAGTTCCCTCTTATACATTTTATGATCTTTGTGCTGAAGTCCTTAAAACTTTGTTCCAAGAAACCAATGCTCTAATACCAATTTTTAGAATAACTGAAGGGGGGGTGAATCAGTTAGATCAGTTATCCAATAGTCCCAAATACAAAATGTATATCCATAAACAAATTTAGAAAACTTCTGCAGCTCGGTAACATAAATAGTAGATTGTCTGTGCTTTTACCGATTACTAGTTAATAACTCATAGTGATTACTGACCAAATAAAATATGAAACATGTAAATTATGATAACCAAACAATCATCACAAAAACACATAATACAAAGATTTAACATGGAAACCCTGTAAAGGGAAAAACCACCTAGGACCGGCAACCCAAAATAGTGTTCACTCTTCTGAAGTGAGCTTGGTGAAGAGCCAACCCTATTAAAGGTTACAAAACACACTGTAAGGTGTGACCTTGTAGGGGATTTAAGACTAACAATTATCGTCCAACCAACATTCACTATGGGGTTGACAGGATAATAATGTACATTCTATGAATGACATAGGGCATCACAAAGACATTCAAGTCCACTCGGTTAAGAGATTTATCTGTTACAATCGTTAAATTGAAATAGTAGGTGATCTTATTATAATACAACTTCTTTTGTAGATGTTTAGATCTATTATAAGCCCATTAAAAATCCTCTGATCAATATATCAATTTAGTTCTTCAATATTCAATAACTTACTGTCCCTCAGTAATAGGTCTTTGACACTCAGTAATCTCTGCAGTTCGGTTCTCCTTCAACCAGTCTGATCAAGCATGCATGAAGCTGTGTTCACGTGTATTCTCTACAGTATTCTTTCTTCCAGCATCATTTCAACAATGAAACAAATGTCTCTTAAATAGACATGTAAACCATTTTCTTTTCATCCATTAGATTTTGTCGCTTAATCTCCTTCATTGATTTTTCCACTTAAAATTTTCTCAGCAGATGTGTCAATAACACATTTTATTTCCATCCTTTAGATCTTCTTCAAATTTTGTTAGTCGTGGATCTCCGTAACAAACATTATCTTCAACCTTGAAATCATACACTTTCCAACTCATCAATTTCTATTGGCTAAACTGATCATTTAGTTCCTTTATCCATGCTCGGTTGTAAAGAAATGTGTTGGTGAAAAAAAGCTTGGTTAATATTGTCACTCGATATACACTACACTAGCTCGGTGTATACTAAAGTGCTTCTTTAACCGACCACACTGCTTTGAACATTTTAGCTCTCTTCTTCATCATAGATGAATGCAACAAAATCAAGTCAATAACATAAGGTCATAGAATCATCAATAAGTTACCCAAAGTATTCCTCATCCTCATCTTTCATATCCATCTTCCTCATGTAGATATATTTGTTCTTCATCTCTTTTCTCCTTTCTATAGATGTTTAGGTATTTGTAACTTACAAGATAAGTACTATCAAAACTAGTTGACATCAATGACAACATATTACTGATTTAATCATCTTACATATCTAATCAGCAAATTGGTGATCTCTAATCACTGATCTTCAAGTCATTCACATATTCAATCAATTGTAGTTCATCAATCTCTCCCTTTGGCATTGATGGCAACACAAGCAATATGAAATATTCCATACACATACCAAACATGTATTCTACAACTATATAGTGCAAACTTTCTTCTACAGATTTGATCTTTTCAGCTCCTTCTTAGATTCCTTCTATTCTCAGAAATAAATCTTCAATACTCTCCCTGACTTCTTTAGTTTATCTCTCCCTTAGATAGATGTATCATGATCTTTGTCCATAAGATCTCTCTCCCATTTTCATTTTAGATCTCTCTCCTTATACCATTCTTGTTTCATATTGAGATCTCTCTCCCTTTGACAGCAATGCCAAAGAACAATATAAAACATACAGCTCTATAGTAGCCAAGTAACTCACTATTGTTCGGTGCATACTATGTATCTCAATATACTGATATGCAAATCTATTCTAGTTCCTCAAACCTTTCATAACCTTAGACAGAATCCAAAGTGTAAACTATGTTGCATCAACAAGAATGATCTTCTAATAAGATTAGGCTAATGCAACCTCCAGATCACATTAGTGACCGGTAGACAGGGGACGGACCCCAAGTCTAGTCCTCAAATATTCAAAAGTTTCCTTCGATAGAGGCTTGGTAAAAATATCAGCAAGTTGTTCTTTTGATGTAACATATTCCAATCTGACTTGCTTCTCCTATACTTGTTCTCTTAATTAGTGATACTTAATAGAAATATGTTTTATCTTTGAGTGCATTATAGGATTCTTAGAATATTTATTGCACTAGTGTTGTCACAATATATAATCACTGGATCAGTGATTACCTCATTCATACCTTTCAACACTTGCTTGATGTAAGCAATATTTGAACAGTTTGTAGCAGCAGCAACATATTCTGCTTCGACAGTGGACTAAGAAATACAAGGTTGTTTCTTACTTGTCCAAGTAACAAGTCTTTCACCAAAGAAAAATGCTCCTCCGGTTGTTCTTTTTTTGTCATCTATATTTCCATCCCAATCTGCTTTGGTGTAGACTTTGAGTTAAAAGTTGCCTTCCTTTGGATACCATAACCCATAATCCTCTATTTTCTTCAGGTGTCTCAAGATTTTCTTTGTAGAAACCATGTGTGACTCCCTAGGATTTGTAGAAAATCTAGCAACAATCCCAACAACATGTGCTATGTCTGGTCTACTGTGTACTACATACATTAATTTACCAATCATAGATCGGTACAATGTTTGGTTTACCTCTGTATTTTCATCATCTTTAGTCAGTTTGCAACCTCTGACCATCGGTGTTCCAATTGGTTTAGCATTTTCCATGCCAAATGTTTTCAATACTTCCTTTATGTACTTTGATTGTGTGATGAATATTCCAGCATTCTCCTGAATAACCTGTAAGCCTAGAAAGAACTTAATCTCTCCAAACATAGATATTTCAAATTCTTTTCTCATCTCATCAGCAAATGATTTACATACATGATCTTGTCCTCCAAAAATTATATCATCCACAAATATTCTAGCAATCAAGATAGTATCATCTGAATCTCCTTTCATATACAAATTGTTGTTCTCACTAGTTCTAACAAAACCAATACTTAACAAATAAGTATGCAGCCTTTTATACCGGGCTCTCAGTGCTTGCTTCAAACCATATAAAGCTTTATGTAATCTACATACCATGTCTTTCTTGTTTGGATCAACAAATCCTTCTGGTTGTTTTTTGTAGACCTCCTCTTCTAGTATCCCATTCAAAAAAGAAGACTTAACATGCATTTGATAGACTTTAAACTTCTTGTGTGTAGCATATGCAAGTAACATGTGGACTCCTTCTAGTCTAGCAACAAGTGCAAAAGTTTCACCATAATCTATAGCTTCCTCCTGTGCATATCCCTTGCATACAAGTCTAGATTTGTTCCTTGTAACCTGTAACGCCCCGCCAGGGAACCCAAAAGAAACTAACCTAAAACATGATATTAAGTTTGGTGAATAATTTTTTTTTTCTAAAGTTTACAATCAAGATATACAATTACATGAATGCATTAACCATTATCTCACATAACACACATCATAAACACAGGTTACAAATCTAATGGGTCCCATGACGTAGTATTACTTACCAACATAACACATTAAATAACATCAACAAATGATTCCATAAATTAAATACAATAATTACATCAAAATGATTACATCTCATGAATATCCATGAATCCTAATTAAACATACATCCACTGCACATGTCGCAGGGTATGCAATAATCATTCTAACAACTAAATTACAATATCTAGATTAGGTATCACATGTGATACCCTAATACAAGATTTACAATAAAGAATAAGTATATAAGAACATCAATGAAGAAGTAACATAAGGAATCGAACTATAAAGACACCATCAAGCACTGGTACCAGGTCATCGAATCTTGAATGGTAAAGAATCACTACCACCCATCCATGTAGAACCACAAAGGTCTACCCCACCGTGCTGAGGAGATAACATCGAACCCCAATCAGATAATCAAGACAAATCAGGAAATACCACTAGGAAAGGAATCCTGATAGCTTACTAACTCAAGGTCAACAAAAGTAGTGAAAGGTATGACCCACTAATCCAGAGGCAACCAACCATGTAGGATAACTACACTATGTGTAGGAAGGTGTCATCATGTACATCTAACCCATGAGTCTCGTCTTGGTAATCTCTCTGGATACCGGCACTCAAGTGACCATACATGGAATCAATGACTTCTCGTACTAATGAAGCCACTAACTATGCTAGAAAACACACCTCAATAGGCGGCAAGCATCATCTCATCCTCATCTCAATCTGTACTAGCACTCAAGCATGGGAGAGGAAACTATCTTATTAGGTTCATTTATTTCCCCTTAATTTAATTAAGTTATCACTTGTTTACAATAACTTACAATAAGTGATCCACAATAGCCACTTGTGGGCCCTAGCGCTTATTGCAAGCCACCTCCTAACACATATCTAGGTAAACTACCCTAGGCTAATAGATCTCACCTAGATCAAAACTCAGATAAAACAGCTAGTCACACATCTAGATTCATCACAGAAACTAGGATTGACTACATAATCATAATCATTGAGTCACATAAACAACAAGAGCCTATAAGGTCAACTGAAACATAATAGTACACACTCACGCCAAACATGATAAACAACATGATTAACAGATAATTCCCAAGCCTCTGTCTTTCCTAGGTCATCTAATACCCATAAAATTGATAAACCCAACATGTAGGAAAGATAGAATCATATTGAATTAAACAGCTAATTTCAGTATAAAAAGACACATAAACAGATATAAGATCACTCACACATTCAATGATCAATTAAAGGTCTAATTTGAACACATATCTGCAACACATAATATTCTGCACACATAGACCAAATTTAATAAGAAACCCAAATTCAATCAATTAATTAAACATAATTTATTGTCCATATCTCATAAGGTTTAACAACAATGATTTATTCCAATAAAATAATTATTATTTTAAATAATAATTATTAACATGCTTTACCAAATTTTAAAGATATTTACTAATATAATTTATTATTATCCAATAATAAATTATAAATAAATAAAAAATTATAAATAAAATTAATTTCATTTAAGAAAATAGAATTTATTATATAAAGCTCATAATAAATAAATTATTTAATAAAAATTTATTATTAAATAACTATTAAGAAACAAAACTTATCATAGCAAATAAAATTCAATAATAAAATTTATTAAACTATTTAATAAATTTACTAGTGACAAAATTATTATTAATAAAATTTAATAATAACAAAATTTATATAAACTAAATTTAATAAACTAAATTTAATAAACTAAATCAAATTTTAATTTATTAAAAACAAATAACAAAGCGAATTAAAAAAAAAAAACTGGGAAGGGGGACCAAGGGTCTGCACCCTGTCCCAGGCTACACGCGGCAGCCCCAGGCCTGCCTCACGACAGCCTAAGCACTGTCGTCGACAGTACTTAGTCTGTCGTGTGGCAGCTGTACCGCTGGCCATGGGGAGATGGGGGGTGGTTGGCCCCACTCTCCTCTAAATCATTTTAATTTTTTTTTTATATATTTTAAAAAGAACACTTTTAACATGCTTTTTCTTTTAAATATGTGTTTTTAACACTTTTCCACAATCTCGAAAATAACAACAGGTATTTTTTACACAATAAATAAATACATAAAATTTTATATATATATATATATATATATATATATATATATATATATATATATATATATATATATATATATATATATATTTCACACACAACTTTTTTTTTATAAGCAAATAATCAATTTTCGGAAACGGAAAAGTACCAGACCTATGTCAATTTTCCAGAAAAGGAAAAAAAAGGTTCTTTTTTCCATATCACATGAAATTTTGTCCTCTCTCTAATTTGTTTTTCTGTTTTTGTTTTACACTATTGTATTGTAAATACATCTACATTTGCTAATGTTGTTTTCCTGTTATTTGAATGCAAATTAATTTACTCGGGTAATTTTTTTTTAAACTGTCATTTTTTTATAGAGAAAGGAATTTTTACACAGAATAGTGAATTTTTACCCAAAATGGATTTTTGAAGACAACCTATTTATTTATTGTGTCTACTCAATAGTTTCAACTATAGCCAGTTTAATTTTTCATTTTCTAGGTGATCTGGGATGAGTTTTCTCTCAAAAATTCAGCAGCATAACCCTACTATGCCAAGTCTGTATAAAAATATGAAAAGAAGGATCTATGGGTTATCTAACACCCAAAAATTCTAATAAAACAATACAGATACAATGAAACCAATGAAATAAACCAGGCACAATGAATTTACCAAAATTTACACAAAAAGAATTGAATAGAATTTCTTCAAACCCTACCTCAATCCAATGCTAGATACTGAAATAGAATGGCTGTGAGATGAGTACAATCCAGAACTTCCAATAGAGAGGCTCAACCCGCAAGCTTTGAGTCACAGTGCAAGAAATTTCCAAATCCAAAGCAAGCAATCTTCACCTAGAAATCATGCACAATCTCCAAAAGCTCAAGAACACAAAGAAAGCATAAAACCCCCAAAAGCTCTCTCCAAAATTGCTCTCCCAAAACTGATTAACTCCAAATGAATGCAAAATCCCCCTATTAGGGATTCAACTCCACTAAACAAGCAAAACCCTAGATGACTCACACAAGGACTCCTAATCAAACTCTCCCACTTTGTTGAGAGAAATTCCTATTTATTAATTAAAAATAAATATTTTTATGCACAACTCATATTAATCTCCAAAAGATAATTTGACTCCTTTTTGAAAAATAACATATTCAAACTTAATATAACACATGCTAATATTAAAATCCATTATTAAATAAATTTAATATTTCAGCATCATTAAATCGTGCAATATATATTAATTAAATAACTAATGGACAATTCAAATATATTTTCACCCAATTAATCAATTAATATCAAATATCCTAATATTTGATTTTTAATTAATTAATAATCATGAAATAACTTAGGAAATAAATTTAATATTATTTTCCAATTTTAATATTAAATTCCATAATAATGGAAAACCACATATTCAAATAGCAATAAATCAAGATCAACCAACAAACATGCAGACTCAAAGAAGGGTATCGTGAACTGTCACCTTGACAAATCCAAATAGGGTAGTCAACAGATACTTCTCTGATAATCAAGATAAATAGGCTAAGGATTGGATTTTGGGTCCATCTGTCATCTCCCCTCTTTACAATTGAGATGAGTATTTATGGGCACACTCACTCCTGCCAATTCAGGGAAGACGATGCCCTGTACCTGCAAACCTGTCATCACAAAAAAAGCATGTACATACAACATACAACAAGCAATGATAGGGTACGGTTAGTCGTGTGGATCTCGACAAAGTGAGTAACTACGTCTCCACCCTCTACCATAAAGACACATAAAATAGATACATACATATGAACACCATACACATGCTAGTATGGGGTAAGTACATCATAAACCAACTAAAACATGAAACATCTCAACATAATATATATCAATATCCAAACATGACATCACATAAACATAAACAAAACCATAATTCAAATCATCAATAGTCACTGACATAATAAAATCTGCATACAACAATGTGGCCTAAAAGAGTATGGCATCTGAAGAACTGAAAGCAAAATATGGAGGTACTACATAACCTCTCCATTTTCATTCAGCTTATTTCTGAAAATCCATTTAGTACCGATAAAATTCTTATCTTTTGGCCTAGGTACTAAAGTCCATGTCTTTTTTTTCTCAATCTATTCTATCTCTTCTTTCATTGCATTTACCCATTCATCATTCTCCAGTGCAACATTTACATTTTTCAGTTCAAACTCACAAACTAAGCATGTACCTTGTCTTAACTTACTTCTTGTCATCATGCCATCTTGTCTATCTCCAATGATTTGGTTCTCGGGATGATGTCTTCAGACAAATCTTGCCAGCACTTGGTCTCTTCTTTGTTGTTCATCCTGTGCGGGTTCATTTCCTTGCTCGGTAGCTCCTTCTTGCTTATCGGTTTCCCTTTGTTGTTCCTTGATGTTGTTTTCTTGGTGCTTGGTCAACTCAGCTCGTGGCTTTGGTAGGTACTTTGGATTCTCAATGTAAGTAAATCTATCATAATCTTCTAGCTCCTTAGTGCTTTCTTCACCATTCTTATCATCAAATTCATCAACTCTGACATTTGCACTTTCAATCATTTTGTTAGTAACTTTATTTAGACACTTGTAAGCTTTTCTTTTAGTGGAATATCCAATAAATATCTCTTCATCACCTTTAGAGTCAAACTTTCCATTTCTATCATCTTTCAGAATAAAACATTTACTACCAAAAATTTTGAAGTAACTTACAGTCAGTTTGTGACCAAACCATAACTCATAGGGTGTTTTGTTTGTGTCCTTATTCAATTGTACTCAGTTCAGAACATAAATAGCCATGCTAACTACCTCTATCCAGTATGTCTGAGCTACATTCTTTTCAATCATCAGTGTCCTTGCACAATCAACAATTGATCTATTTCTTCTTTCAGCAATCCCATTCTACTGAGGTGTTCTCGGTGTAGAAACCTATCTTTTTATACCATGCTCATTACAATAGTTAGTGAATTCATCAAAAATAAACTCACCACCTCTGTTAGATCTCAAGCATTTCAGTTCTTTATCAGTTTATTTCTCTAATTTTTCTTTGTACCATTTAAACATCTTAAATGCCTCTGATTTTTCTTTTAAAAATATTACAGTCATTAATCTAGTGTAATCATCAACAAACAAAATAAAATATCTATCTCCATAGTAACTCTGAGTTTTCCTGGGACCACATAGGTCGGTGTGAATGAACTCCAGTATTCTCTTTGTTGAATAATCTTTACTTTTGAAACTAGATTTTGTCATTTTACCTTTCTAACATTCATGACACATAACATGATCAGTCTTTGTTAGGCTAGGCTGACCTCTAACATTTTTCTTTCTACTGATCTTAATCATGTTATGAAAATTTACATGACATAACCTTTTATGCCACAACCATGCATCCTCATTTTTCATCATTAAATAGGAAGACTCAACATTGTCAAGATAAAACAAGTTACCTTTCGATTGTGCTCCTGTTCCAACAAGTTTTCCTCCATCATCAAATATATTTACCTTCTTTCTCTCAAAAGCTACTCGGTGACCTGATTTGTTAAGTTGTGCCACACTTAGCAAATTGTAATTTAGTCCTTCTACCCAATAAGCATTATCACATTTGATTTTATCATTTATCAATAAAGATCCTTTTCCTCTAACCATACAAGGTGTATCATTACCCATTTTTACAGATCCTCCATTATATTGCTCAAGATGATCAATATTTTCTTCATCACCAGTCATGTGATGTGTACATCCACTATCAATGATCCATGTATCATTTTTATTAACTTTAGAAATTAGTGTTCTCTCTATATACCTTTCTTCTTCCCCAGAATCATCCTTCATTGCAACAAATACTACTTCACAATCATCATTTGAATCAGTGTCAGTATCATTCCCTTTAGCAATGTAACATACCTTTTTACCTTTATCATTGTTGTCTCGGTTATCTCTGTTGCAGCAATATGACCAAATTCTTTGTAGTTAAAATATGCTAAAGGTAATTTACCCTTATATCTACCTTTACCTTAGGCAATCTCCTAGCCATAAGAGCTTCAAGTTCATCAAGCTCATCATCAGTATTACTATCATTATCATGTCTACAGCTAGACTTACCGATCTTTAGAGAAGACATAAAAGCATATTCAATAGATGGTACAACACTATTATCAAAGTTGTTAAGCTCAAAAGTTGTTAGTTTACCAATTAGATTATCAAGAGTAAGAGTACTACTAGGTACAAACCTCATTTCATGTATTGCAGATATTCTGATTGCATATGCAGGTAATAAGGTTCTAATAATTTTTCTTACCACAGTATCTTCTTCTATAGTACCATTAGATCCTCAGATATCATTCACTACATCTTTTATTCAGTTTGTATATTGCACAATGTTCTCACCTTCTTTCATTTTCATATCATCAAATCTCCCTCTTTTCACATTTGCTCTGTCTCTTTTCACATTTTCATCTCCACCATAAACTTGAGAAAGTTTAGTCCACATTTCCTTGGAAGTAAGACAATCCTTGGCATCTTCAAATTATGCATCAGACAGAGCAGTAACAATCTCCATCATAGTAATATTATGCTCATGTCTATCTCTTAACTGATCAAGAGTCAAAGGTCTTGTAGGCGGTGCTAGGTAGTCATTCTCCAATAGAGTGAGGGCAGAATTCCCAATTCCAAATATATGCAGCCTCATTCGGCTTTTCCATATTATAAAGTTGTCCTTGTTCATCTTTGGCACTTCCCTGTAATACATTTTGTGATCTTTGAGTTGAAGTCCTTAAAACTCTATTCCAAGCAACCAGTGCTCTGATACCAATTTTTAGAATAACTGAGAGGGAGGGGCGAATTAGTTAGATCAGTTATCCAATAGCCCCAAATACAAAATGTATATCCATAAACAAATTCAGCAAACTTTTGCAGCTCGGTAACATAAATAGTAGATTGTATGTGCTTTTATCGATTACTAGTTAATAACTCATAGTGATTACTGACCAAATCAACTATGCAACATGTAAAGTATGATAACCAAACAATCATCACAGAAACACATAACACAAAGATTTAACGTGGAAACCCTGTAAAGGGAAAAACCACCTGGGACCGGCAACCCAAAATATTTTTCACTCTTCTAAAGTGAGCTCAGTGAAGAGCCAACTCTGTTAAAGGTTACAAAACACACTATAAGGTGTGACCTTGTTAGGGGATTTAAGACTAATAGTTATCGTCCAACCAACATTCACTATGGGGTTGACAAGATAACATTGTACATTCTATGAATGACATAGGGCATCACAAAGACATTCAAGTCCACTTGGTTAAGAGATTTATCTATTACAATGGTTAAATTGAAATAGTAGGTGATCTAATTACAATACAACTTCTTTTTCAGATGTTTAGATCTATTCTAAGCCCATTACAAATCCTTTGATCAATATATCAATTCAGTTCTTCAATATTCAATAACTTACTGTCTCTCGGTAATAGCTCTCTGATGCTCGATAATCTTTGCAGTTTGGTTCTCCTTCAACGAGTCTGATCAAGCATGCATGAAGCTATTTTTATGTGTATTCTTTGTAGTATTCTTTCTTCTAGCATCGTTTCAACAATGAAACAAATGTCTCTTAAATAGACGTGTAAACCATTTTCTTTTCATCCATCATATTTTTCCTCTTAATCTCCTTCGGTGATTTTTTCGCTTAAACCTTTCTTAGTAGATGTGTCAATAACACATTTTTATTTCCATCCTTTAGGTCTTCTTTGAATTTTGTTAGTCGTGGATCTCCGTAACAAACATTATCTTCAACCTTGAAATCATACACTTTCTAGCTCATCAATTATTATCAGCTAAACTAATCATTTAGTTCCTTTATCCATGCTTGGTTGATAAAGAAATGCGTCAGTGCAAACAAGATCAGTTAATAATGTCACTCGGTATACACTACACCAGCTCAATGTATACTGAAGTGCTTCTTTTACCGACCACACTACTTTGAACATTTTAGCTCTCTTCTTCATCATAGATGAATGCAACATAATCAAGTCAATAACATAAGGTCATAGACTCATCAATAAGTTATCTAAATTATTCCTTATCCTCATTTGTCATATCCATCTTCCTCATGTAGATATATCTATTCTTCATCTCTTTTCTCCTTTCTAGAGATGTTTAGGTATTTGTAACTTACAAGATAAGTACTATCAAACTAGTTGACATCAATGACAACATATTATTGATTTAATCATCTTACATATCTAATCAGCAACTCGGTGATCTCTAATCACTAATCTTCAAGTCATTCAGATATTCAATCAGTTATATTTCATCACTCAAAATCATTGTTTCAAGTCTCAGAAGCATTGTTTCACTACAAAACCGAGAGTTAAACATGCAAAAAATTGAACAAACATGAAGATTACAAGATTTTTAGAAAGTTAAGCCTAAGGCCGCATAGTGGGCACCATTTTGTGTAGGAGAATTTATACCTTCATAAGGTTAGTATTATCAATAAATCAAATAGAAACTAAATAAGCACAATATAGCAATATATTTAAGCTAGAAATTGACAATTAAGCACTCTATGACTCTCTAACTAAGAGTGTTAATGATGAAGCTCTCAGCAAGCCTCCATTAATGACAGTCCTAGAATGAAAAATGATATGATAAGAAAGATAAATTGTTCAATTCCAAATGAAATACAACTAATTATCCTTAATTTGTCTTTCTAGCTATAAAATGCAAGAGGTTTGATGCAATTCTCAGATTTGTGGATTCTTTAATTATTGATTTTAGCCTTCCTTTTATAGATTTAGGAAAGGGTAGGGGGTGTATTTGTGTTGATCATGATTAAGCTTGAGTTGAGTCTTTGGTTCCACCCTTTGAATATAATTTAAATATTGTGTCCTCAAAGCTTGGGACAAGAAGACAAGATGAGTGGACAAGATGCTCTTTCAAATTGAGTGATTGAAATTCATTTTGGCTTGATCCATGCAAGTTTCTTTTCCTTAAATCCTATTGGTTGAGTCTTTTTCCTCCCATGTGGTGTTGAGAGAAAATAGAATTTAATTAATTTCCTTAGCCATGTGCACCCCTTGAATGGGTTAATTTGATTTAAATTGAACTATACAATTAATTGGATTAATTGCACATTGATTTTATTTATAATGATTTGATCAATTTAACTTGAATTTATGGCTTTGATTTTTAATTAAATTGAATTAAAGCTTGATTTTAATTTTGATTGGCTAACTGCTTGTTTTGATTCAATTGCCTTTATTTTGCTTTTGTTTTCCTTGATTACTCACATGAATTATCCTGTCCATTTTTTGGTGATTACAACAATATGCATGAAATGTGTGATGGGAAAACATGTGAGGAACTCATTCAAAAGAAAGAATGAACAAATTGGATCTAGTGCATACAGACCTATGTGGACCAACTCAAACCAGATCATACTATGGTGAAAATTACTTTATCTTGTTTGCTGATGACTATTCTAGAATGATGTGGGTTGTGTTCTTGAAAGATAAATCAAAAGCATTTGATAAGCTCAAAATATTCAAAGCTAAGGTTGAAAATGAGTCTGGATTAAAGATAAAGTGTCTTAGATCAGATAGAGGAGGGGAATTCACCTCTGACAGATTTTATGAGTACTATGAAGAACATGGGATAAAGAGATAGTTAAGTGGACCTAGAACCCCTCAGCAGAATAGGATTGCAGAAAGAAGGAATAGAATCATTCTTGACATAGTGCACACCATCATGATTGAAGGAAAATTTGCACACACCTATTGGAGAGATGCAGTCAATACTACAATCTATACTATCAATAGAATTCAATTGAGGCCAGGCACAGACAAGACACCTTATGATCTATGGTTTGGGAATGTACCTACCATGAAATACTTTAGAATCTTTGGAAGCAAGTGCTACATCAAGAGGGATGAACCTATTGGCAAGTTTGATGCAAGAAGTGATGAAGGTATTTTTCTTGGTTACTCTACTAAAAGAAAAGCTTATAGATGTTTCAACTTAATATTGAAGAAGATCATTGAAAGTGCTCATGTTAAGATTGATGACAAGTTTATGATTCAAGAAAGATGTCATGATTATGCACCTATGATTGAAGAAGAACCTAAACCTACCAATAAAGAAATAGTTGTAGAAGAAATGTTTGACAGCATTGATGTATTATTCAATGACCCTAAAACTAGTGAAGAAGAATCTCAAAAGTTAGATGAGAGAGTCACACCTAATGTTCCTAAGTTCACATCTAGATACCATTCAAAGGAAGACATCATTGGAGATCAGAACAACAAAGTCATGACAAGATTAAAAGAAAAAAGTTCCACATCCAATGAAGAGGTATGTTTACTTTCATAGATTGAACCTTTAAGTGTTGAAGATGCATGCAATGATTCAAATTGGGATGAAGCAATGAAAGAAGAACTAGATCAGATAATAAAGAATGTTACTTGGGAACTGGTCCCAGGCCTAGTGATAAGAATGTGATTGAAACCAAGTGGATATTTAGAAACAAGATGAATGAATATGGAACAATAGTAAGAAACAAAGCAAGATTAGTATGTAAGGGATATGCGCAGAGAGAAGAAATTTATTACTCTGATACATTTTCCCCTATAAGAAAATTGGAAGCCATAAAGTTTTTTTAGGCCTATGCTACATTCAAAAACTTTAAGGTATATCAAATGGATGTAAAGTCAGCATTCTTGAATGGAGAGCTGAAGGAAGAAGTATACATAGTGCAGCCTGAAGGATTTACTCCATCAGACAAACCTGATATGGTATGCAAACTAAAGAAATCCCTCTATGGACTTAAGCAAGAACCTATAGCATGATATGAAAGGCTAGATGGTTACTTGAAAAAGATTGGATTCAAGAAAGGAGCAGAAAACTGTAATTTGTTCATAAGAGAAACACATGATGGATTACTACTTAATGCTATTTTTTTTATGACATTATCTTTGGAAGTAATGACAAGATAAGTGCAAAATTTGCTAAGGAGATGCAAAGAAAATTTGAAATGAGCATGATTGGACCTATCAAGTACTTTTTGGGATTGAATGTGTAGAAGACAGACAAAGGTATATTCATTAATCAGAGCAAGTATGTGAAAGAGATACTGAAGAAATTCAAGATGGATGATTACAAGCTAGTAAGTACCCCCATGATTACCAGATGCAATCTTTCAAAGGATGATGATTTTGCATCAGTAGACATAACCCTATATAAGTCTATGATTGGTAAACTCATATATCTTAATCAAACTAGATCTAATATTTCCAATGTAGTTGGTATTGTTGGAAGATTTGTAGCAGAACCTAATAAAAATCACCTCATGGAAGTAAAAAGGATATTTAGATACTTGAGAGGAACTATAGACTATGATTTATGGTATCCTAATTCAGAGAATGTAGAGCTTCATGTGTATACAGATGCAGATTTGGCAGGCTACATTGATGATAGAAAGAGTACATCAGGAGGAGTAGTATTCCTTGGAGATAAACTTGTTACTTGGACAAGTAAAAAGCATAATTGTATCTCTCAATCAATAGTAGAAGCAAAGTATGTAGTAGCAGCATTAAATTGATCTACAATTGTATGGATCAAGTAGATGATAAAAGATTTTGGTATTCAGATTGATTGTCCTATTGTCATTTATTATGATAACACTAGCACTATCAGTATGTCTAAGAACCATGTGATGCATGCAAAGACAAAACACATTAAGATAAAATATCACTTCCTAAGAGAGAAAGTTGTAGAAAAAGAAGTAATGGTGGATTATGTGAGTACAAAAGAATAGCTAGCTGACATTTTCACAAAGCCTTTTCCAAAGCATACTTTTGAGTATCTCAGGGAGAAGCTAGGATTAATTCTCTTCCCTAAATCTGATTAGAGATTGCAAAAGTGCATCAATCCTCAATGACTGATGAATGGTTGACTACTCTACCTTAGGAGTAGTACCAGTGTTTAATTGGTTTTTCACCCTTTTCCATTGATGTCAAAGGGGGAGTATATATGTAGTCATGAAAAACAAGATAGAAAAGGGAAGTATACATTAAGAGGGAGCATATTCAGTAATGAATATGAAGTAAGGAAGAGTTGCAGCAGTTGATATTCAAAGCATTCAACAATAGATGGAGGATCCATCCTTGGGGAAGTTTTGTTGAGGAAATGGAGAATGTTATAAAAGAATTTTACATTTGTATTGGTGGTGTTTTTTATTTCATATGTTGCCATCAATGCCAAAGGGGGAGATTGTTAGAGATTTTCTAGCAAGGCAGTTTGTTGACTGTATGTTTGTCATTGATGACAACATATGGTAAGCATCATGTGTGAAAGCTTGATGGAGAGATCCTTGAGCATATGGTTCCTAGATATGTTATCAGCATGATATCATAGATGTAGAGGTTGATTCTAAGTGAAGACAGTAATACAGTTGTTTGTATCAATGGTGTTCCTGACAAGTCCCATGAAGAGTTTTGTGTGTGATTTGCAGTACAATTGTAGTAGAGCCTTGTGCCTTTATATTTATGTTGTAGACATGTGTATGATACTATGTTCATGGATGCAAAGTTAGATATGCAGTTCAAGTTGAGTTATGAAGTCTCCAGTTGATAGTCACAATTTCCTGAGTTCATCTCGTAGAGCCGACAATGTTTATATGATTATAGTAGTTTCACATATCATCTCAGTATGCGCACTTGGATTTATGTTAAGAGGAGAGTTAGAAATGTTTGTTTAAGAATGCATGATGTAATTCAGCATGAGAAGGAAGTTGGAGTTAATTTGGTGGAGCCAACTATGTGGAGCGATGTGTCTACTCATATGGAGTTGTGCGGTCTTAATTTGTGTTGTGTGCTTAGTAGAGTCGACTGAGATTTTATTGGAGAGTTACATTGTTTCTCTAATATGATTTCAAGATGGTTCTAATAGGCTGACTTGATTATATCATTTAGAGGAAGATATTTATAGGCAGTCATTTGTGATTGCTAATCATGGTAGATAGTTATAAGATAAGAGCAGAGTAGAAAGTGTGAAGTACTATGCCATCAGTAGAAGGTCTATGTGACAAAGAAGAAAGTGTATGCTATTCATTGGAACTGATCAAGATAGCAGGTCTACCTCATAGTTCACCAAGATCCAGATATAGTGTGTATCTGTTAAACAGAAGGTTGCAACCTTCACCCCTTTGAGCAGTGTTCTCTCAGACAGTGTGTCCTCACCCCTAACAGGGTTAATTGTAAAAGACTCCTAATAGGGTCTGACCCTTGACCAGGTAAATGTACTAAATGCATTGTAAAGAAAAACTTCTAACAGGGATCATAATACACTAGTATAGTTCTTAGTGGGTGTTAATTCCCACCGAGGTTTTTACATATTTGGGTTTCCCCATAACCAAAATTGTGGTGTTGTGTTAAGTGTTATCTTGTTATGTTTATGCTTAGTTTTCTTCTATACTTAATTGGATAAAGAATTGAATCTTGTAGATAACTGATTCACCCCCCCTGTCCATGCATCACACACTTGTCCATCGAAATCTTAATGTTCAAATTATAATCATATGAATTCTTTCCACTTATCACTTTTTTTGTGAGTTTAATGACACAGAATCTTTTAGAACCACCTGAAAGCTCTTTTTCAATCATCTTCTTGCCTTTAAATTCAAGCTTTCACCTCCAATCAATTGAGCTGTAGTCTTTTTCTAAATACTCTCTTGGCTCTTTCACAAAAAATATCTTGCATTGTCTTGACTCTCTAATCTATATTGCTCTCAAACTTGCTACATCAAATCTCTTATAGTGATTCAGTAATATCTCTTCATTCTTCTTGTGTCTTTGATCATCGTAGGATTTCACGCATCCCTTATTTATCATTTATCTTGTGCAATAAGGGATTTCCTCTCTCAAGTGAGGTTTGTTTCTATTGCTTCTCTTATGTAATAGGGTTTTCCCTCTTTTTAGAGGGGTTTGTTTCTATTATATTATCATTTATTTATTTATCTTTTTGATCTTATATTTGGTGAAAAGGGAAGCAATGGGGAAGATAGAAAGTCCAATCCACCACACCCTTTTCACGGGGGACATATACCTTAGAAAGGCCTTAGAAGGAATGAGACATTTCAAACAAGGCCCAAATCAAATCCAAATAAGATTAATGCCACCAAAATGATGTAGGGGTAATAATACCAAATATGGATCTAATTAGGTGCTAAGTAAAAGGTTCACTTCTTCTATAAGCCTAAAAGATTTAATTTGGAAATCAAGAATAATGAAGTGACTAAGGAAATATATCAGAGCTGGAATGTAAATAGAAAAAGAGAATGCCAACTTGCGTTGAAGTATGAAGATTGGTTTTGGATCTGATTTTTCTTCCCTCAGAACAGCTCAAAACAACAAACACAAACAAATTCAATATTGAAACTACAAGATGAATAAAACCCAAAAATATGTTCCCTCTAGGACAAGGCCTATTTTTTAGGTCTATGCCAACTTGGGGTCAAGCTTGACCCAGGACTAGGATGAAATTCAGCATAAACCTAGCCAAGAAACTAAATCCCAAAGCTTGTGTCCTAAAATATTCTATTCGGAAACCCTATACCTGTAATACCCCAAGATAGAGCCAAAATTTAGCCAAGTCTTGATTGTGTCTGAATAGAAACCTGATTTCATATCTGTAATTTTTAGCCAAATCGGTATCCAAATCTACACTCTAGTCTTCTCTTTAAAAACCTTCAAATCTAGAAAAGTGTGTGTTTGGGTGGCTATATAGGGGTTTACCTTAGTCAACCTCTTGTTTTGGTGATTCCCACATCCACAAATAGCTATTAAGAAAGAGTATTATGTGTATGTAGTTCTTGTATGTATAGATATGTACGTGAAATGCTAAGATATAATCCTTTAGAATGACACCCTAGCATGTAAATATAAATGTGTATGTAAATATGAAGCAAAAATGCATAGATTTGAATACAACCTAGAAATCACACCAAGCTCCCAAGGCTAAAGTACTCCAATCCACCTTCACAATCTATATTTTCTACCCCGTGTTGATGTCTTGTAATCTTTATCAATGTTGTTGAATTCTTGATTTGGAAAGGAGAATGAAAAGTGAATAACTCTCTTGCTTCAATGTATGTTTCCAAGCTTTCTTGTTTCCACCTTGCAATTGCACTATGTCAAATCTGGATGTCCATGCGAGCTTGTCCACATGAAGTTCACATATGATTCATGGATACCAAATGAATAAATTGAGTGTGTTTTTATAGTCATTTCAATATTAAACCCCATAAAATATGACTGCACAAGGCGGGAGTGTCTTGGTGCTTGAACCGGGCCCAGGATCTTGAAATGGGAGACCCAAAGAAGAAAGGTTAGGGTCAAAATTCAGCCTATTCCTTAGGTAAAGGCCCAAATTAGGCCTACACCTAAGGTCGGGGCTGAAATTCATCCTAGACCTAAAGGTTAGGGCTGAAATTTTGCCTAGACCTGAGGCCAGGATCTTTTCAAGTTTCCCTGAGGGCCCAAAACAACATTCGATTCAGGGTAAAAGAATGAGAAAGAACAAGAAGGGTCCAATTTAAGGATGAAAATTAACCTAGAAAGAAGAGATATAAAAGGATGAAACCTCTTAATTAGGTCCTACCTCAATCTTTTTACAAAAGAAGAGGGAACTCAAGGTAGATTTGTTAGATCCTACCCTAATCTCACCTAGGAGAGAGAAAAGAACACATGCTAAATGCAAGAGTACTATGAAATCACACTAAATAGTTACTAAACCATCACTAAATTAAATTTATTCAAATTTAGGATGATACATTTATCCCCACTTTAGCAATATATGACATTTCATGAATATGCAAGCTAAAGTAAGAAAACCTTTAGTAAAGAAAAAGGATATAGTCAAGTCCATAATGCATAGAACCTGCAAGAAACTATCATTAACTGCAACTAAGAGAACACATGTCAATGATAATCAAAACCACCTAAGACTTACTAAGGGATGATCCTGTGAATTTCATGGGTACCCATATGCCCTCCTGTTACAGCTTGCTAATTTTGAAAAGATGAAACGGGGTGATATGTCTACCACGACAAACTGGATATGCATAGTGATGAAAAAAATTTCCAAAACCATTTATAAAGTTCCCTAAACTTTTCTAAACACATTTTGGGATAAATTTTATTGAATCACAATTCCAACACCTATTACATGACCATCAAAATTAGAGTTACCTAACTCTGAAAGTTATGAGTAAATGAGTGAATGTCTATTCTAAATGCATTAAAAGAAACCCTAATTTTACCCTAATTCTACTTCAAAAAGGTATAAATAGAGCACTTACCATGTTCATTTTTTACCTTTGTATCTTGGAGGAGAGGAGAAGAAGGAGAGAAGATGTCGATGAAGGGAGAGCTTGTATCGATATGAGTGGAGGTTTTGAGATAGACATTAGATTATGGCGAGCCATTATCTGAGGTAATCTTCGATATCATGCCAATTTTATCATTTTTCATTATTCACTTTTTATGATATTTTTTTAGGCATTTTAGCATTTTTTTTTCATCATATAGTACTTATTTTTTCTTTGTTTTCATCACCGGGAGACCTTGCACTAGGAAGGAAACTTCCACCTAGGACCTAGGTCAAACTAGACCTGGAAAGTCAGCCTAGACTAGGGATGTTATCCTAGACCTCCTAGCTTAGCCTAGCCCTGAGAAACTATCCTAGACCAAGGAGGTCAGCCTAGTCCAAGCAGGCCAGCCTTTTCACTAGTTTCAGATCTAATTGTTGAGGCATGTTCTTGTGTTGTTATTATAGGATCTTCCAATGATGAGAGAGCATACCATGTCAAGGTTGATGCACCATATTCAAGAGAGAGTTCAGGAACTAGCACCATCTAACATCATAATGGTAAGGGATGTCATTCTATACTAGGTATATCAGCTTCTTTACATTTGCTTCCATAGAGCTATGTTAATATCCCTCGTAGAGAGATTGGATGAGGATACTTGTACATTCCATCTTCCCACTAGAGAGATGACAGCTACATTAGAGGATGTCTACTACATACTACACCTTCCCCTCAATGGCTTGATAGTCAGACCAAATCCAAATAGACGGGTTGATGAGATTAAGAGAGATGTAGAGTTTTGTCTAGGTCATCCCCCACAGGTGAGGTCTCAAAAAGCTAATAGATGTCTCCACAATACACTATTGGGTCATACACCATTATTCTAATGTATCATGTTTTTTTATTATATCATGTGTGGTGTCCTCAGACACCAAGGGTACAATGTTCATTTCTCCATACACACATCTAATATGCCATATGGAGAGTGATAGAGTAGTATATACATGGGGGAGGAGTATCCTAGCTCATCTATATTACAAGATCAACATGATCCTTAAATTTTAAAGAGATAGCCTATTAGTATGCACACTCTTACAGTTGTGTATTCTTGAGCATTTCACATACACCAGGATGACATAGTACCTAGTGATAGTTGATGTAGGTACACTGAGAGCATTTGCATATTCACTAGGGGGATATGGTCATTCGAAGATACACTCTACTAGAGAGTGACTCTTGATCGGATCCCTTCCACACAGATAGTCTAGAGACCATACTTCCTAATGGAATATCTGCCTCACACAACTTATCAGATCATGAGATACATGTAGAGGAGGATATTTTTAGAGGGGTACCATATCTAGATTGTGATTCACTACTACTATGATCAAGTACTGCAATAATTTGGCCTTCAACAAGATCATATGAGAGTTGTACCTTGATACGCACATGCGATGAGGTACATTCAGAGACCTAGAGCCATACCATGATTAATAGTAGATGATATCATAGTGAGAAACATAGAGGATGCAGATGACATCAGGGTCTCTCTTGCAATATAGGATGTAGGTATTATAGACACCTAAAAATGGTTCACACCTATGTGTCCCCTTTTTAAATACCTTTTATCATGTGTCATTCGGTATTTGATCAGTTACTAACATTTCCTTCATTTCGCATCATAGTCTCGGTCTCCTTGGCCAAACCAATCAAATCTACATCTCGATCCTAATCATTCCTAAAATGATCCTAAACATTCCTAATCTTTCCTAAACTGATCCTAATCATTCCTAATCTTTCCTAAACTAATCCTAATTGTTTCTAAATGTTCCTAAACTAATCCTAATTGATCCTAAATCATGTCAAATCAGTCCAAATCAATCCCAATTAGTCCTAATCAATTCAAGACCATTCCAATCACATTCAAATCAATTCAGTCTCAAATCAACCAAGGCATTGTCAAAGTTCATTGATACCTCATCATCATCAATCAATCCCTCGGTGCATTGTCAAAGTTCATCAATGCCTCGTTGTCATCAATCCAATCCCGAGCACATCGTCAAAGTTCATTGATGCCTCGTTAACCAATCCAATTCGATTCTAAATAGCATTGTCCAAGATAATCAATGCTATTTCATCATCATCAGTCCAACCTAATAGCATTGTCAAAGTTCATCGATGCTATCTTATCATGTCATCTTCAATCGCACATATTGTCAAAGTTCATCAATGTTGCATTGATCCCTAATCAGTTTTTAATCATCAAGATCGGTTTAATCCCTAATCAAATCTTTCAAGAACAATTCCCTTTCGATCATACATCATCAATCCAGCCAATTGTTTTACTAATTCTTCCCTTGGGATAGATAACCCATAGTTTATACATTTCCTATTAATCTATTTATTAAATTAATTACCCTTATCCTAAGTCTCCTACAATTAATTGATTTTGAATTAATTAATTTTTCCCTTTTTGAATTATGGGATTTTCTAAATTCCTAATTAGCCTTTTTGAGAGAATATTGATTTTCAAATATTCAAAAATGTGACTCTTACACTTTCCCTTAAATTTTGCTTCATGACCTCCTATTAATTAGCCTCCATGTTTCTTCCACTTTCCCTATCCCTTTTCACTAATTTGGCTTCCAAATTCCTTACTAATTAGCCTCATCTTTCTTCTTCCATATTCCCTCTAATTGTGCATTAATTTGTGCATTCCCTTTTTTTCTTCTAATTTGTCATAATTATGACAAATTTCCATGTTGCACACTAACTTGCCTTTCTTTGCATTTTGGCTCTCAACTCTATAAGTTGAGCCTTTTTCCACTCTTTTGGTTTACCACTTTGAATGCTCAATTACTCCTAGTATTCTCAATTTTTCTTTCAAGTTATCATATTTCATTTCAAGATCTTTTCAAGAGCTACATCCATTCATACTTTCGAGAGGAAATGAGAACATGGGAACAATTGCTTGAATGGGTTTTATTGCTTTTAATTACTTTATTTTTAAGTAGTTTTCATGATGAGATTGAATTAGGTTTTTGCATATTGTTGGAAGTTTTTGGTTGATTTTGATAGTCTCTCTAACCCTAATTTGGATCTTACAAGTATGACAAGAGATTATCATAGATACATGAGCATCAAGGGAGTGAGAGCCATCTTCCCACTAAACTACCCCAGAGGCAATCCTGGTCCCTTTTACATAGCGTAGTGAGGAGTAGATAGGGAGGAGGAGGAGGAGGAGATCAAAGATGAGGAGGAGGAGAGACCAAAGGAGATGTCCTTGATGGGTGATGTTGTAGAGATGGAGCATGTATTCATTATGCAAGCTACTCCCGTATACATGATCACGACCATCAGACTGCATACTGAGACACCACCTCCTAAAATGAGATATCGGGAGCATGGAGAGAGAAGCCACTCCATGCCCCCACCATCTTCACAATGGAGAGGTCCTAACTACTAGGAGGGAGATCCAGGTATGTTAACATATTTTTTATTTTAAGATTAAGATTTAGAAATATAAATGATAAAAAACTAATTAAGAAACTTATCTTGTAGTGACCATCCAGGACTGGAGGATCTTTGTGAGCGAGGTCCTTAAGAACCTGACCATAGCTTCTAGGATTCCATCCACCCATTAGCACTAGTATAAAGGAAAATGAGATCTAGGAAGGTATGAGGATATCTTTGCATCTATAGCCTTGGAGTTTGAGACTAAGGAGAGAGAACAAGGAGCGACTAGAGGGACACCTAGCAAAGAAAAATAGATGGCTAGCAGAGCAGGAGTCTGGAGATGGAGCTATGAGTATTGTGAGACCACCTATATGAGCATAGCTCATCAATAAGTCATGCATGCACTAATTCATCTCACATACTATCATCCTCTCACCATAGATTAGAGAGATTTGGGAGCTACAGTCTTATGGAGGGGAGAGAGAGAGAGAGAGAGAGAGAGAGAGAGCATAGTTTGTATAATGCCTCTTATGTACGAAAACTTGTGAGATATATATATATATATATATATATATATATATATATATATATATATATATATATATATATATATATATATATATTATAGATTTTATGCTTATTAAAACATCACATAACTTGTAAAACACAAACAATACTTTATAATGAAAATATTAGTACATAAAAGAAGAAAAAAACTAAGAATAGTAACGTTGCAGATGCATAATATTAATAGGTTCCTTGAATGGTACACCATCCATGTCTTCTATTCTATATGCACTTGAGCCATATAATTTTGTAATAACATAAGGACCAAGCCAATCAGGACTAAACTTTCCATTTTCACCAAGTAGGGCATTAACATTTCTTTGATTCTCATAAAGAACAAGATCACCAATCAAAAATGAACATTCAATCACTTTATTGTCATCTTTCTTCTGAAGAGACTTGTGATAAGATTTTATGTGTTTGAGATAATTTATTCTTTATTCATCTAACATTGCAAGCTCTTTCAAATTCTATTCCCTTAAAGTATCACTATCAATGATTGTATTAAATGAAACTCTAAGGGAAGGAATCTCTAACTCTAAGGGCATAATAACATCAGCACCGTTAACTAGGTTATAGGGAGATGTACCGGTCATAATGCGAACACTAGTCCTATAAGCCCATAAAGTGTAAGTTAATTGTGTATGCAAATCCTTAGCATGCTTATTGACACTCTTTTTAAGAATTTTTTCAATAACCTTGTTAGAAACTTTCGCTTGACCATTAGATTGAGGATAATAAGGAGTAGAAAAGTGTTGATGAATTCGGTATTTCTCCAAGAACTTCGTGACTTCTTTATTTTTGAAAGGAGTGCCATTGTCTGAGATTATCATTGAAGGAATACCAAAATGAGTGATAATATTTTGAAGAATAAAATTGTAAATGACATTAGCAGTAGTAGAATGAAGAGGGACAACTTCAACCCATTTAGTGAAATAATCAGTGGTTGTCAGAATATAAGTATGTCCTTGAGAAGGACGTGAAATTTCCAATAAGATCCAAACCCCATATGCTAAAAGGCCATGAAGCTACATGAATGCATAGTTCATGAGCAAGATCACGGATAATATTATTGTGTTGTTGACACTGCAAACACCATTTGACGAAAGTAAAGAAATCTTGTTCCATTATTTTCCAATAGTATCTCATTCATAGAAGTTTATTTTCTAATGACTTTCCACCAAAATGCCCTCCACAAAATCTCACATGACCTTCCTACAAAGCCATTGGAATATCATTTTAACCAAAGCATCCAAGTAAAAGGTCATCGTAGGAACGTTTATAAAGAGTGTTAGAAAGAATGATATAACGAACTGTTAATTTTTGAATTTGATTCCAAAAATTTCTTGTTGTCAATTCAAGAAAAGTACCATCTCTCAAATAATGAAAGATATGTGAATACCATTCATTCTAAATGCATATTGAAACAAAAAGAATTTACAGTGTTATCCTCAAAAACCACAGGTTCAGCAAGAGTGTGAATCATGAATTAAAAATCTTTAACATTATCTTCAAGATAGATAAGAGATGTTGCACTTTCCAAAGTGGCAACATGTTGATTATCTTTCCTAGGCAATATTTGAATGTTATAGGAGGAAAATTTAGAAATAAAATTGAGATCCAACTCACGGTATTGTGTCATTTTTTTATTTTTAGCTTGATATGAACCATTTATTTGTTGTACAATTAACTGTGAGTCCCCAAAAATCTTAAGGTTCTTGATTTGAAGGGGCAAAGCCACTCTTAGTCCAGCAATAAGGGCTTTATATTCCTCTATAATATTGATACATGAGAAATTAAGCTTATAAGAAAGAGGAATAGGTTTCTTAGAAGGAGGAATCAGAATAACATCGACACTAGAACTATGTTGATCTCTAAGTCATGTTGTCTATAGTGTCCAACACTTAGTCATTTTCAAGGTAATGTTGGTCAGTCATCACTATGACTGAGTCATCCTATTAAGGCCGAGTAATATACTAGACTTGTATTGTGTATATGTACCGAGCAGTAGTTATTGCCGAGCAAGTCAATGATTTTTGAGTACTTCACCAGTTACCAAGAAGTATATATGTCGAGGTGTATAGAAGAGTCAGTGTTGAGCACCAGTATATGGAGAACATTATTGACTAAGCATCAGAGACTTCATATGTTAAGCAAGCTAGTTTTGATATATGTGTTTGTAATGGCACAAACACCTAGGTAAACTATTTTGGCCGACTTCTATGTGTAATTTAATGATTGTTGAGAGAATTAAGGAGTTGATTATGGATCATGATTTCAATCATTAATCCCTATGAAAGAAATGTAACCAATTAGAAAAAGGGAATGCTTAAGTAGCATAAGTGATGAATCTAGATCATTGATCTTGATCTAGAAGCTTGATCAATTGTTTATATAAGGTGATATCAAAACCCTAAAATTTTGTAACATAGGAGATCTCATGTATGGAGATAGAAGTATTGTTTTGATTGTTAGATGCAGATATCAGGCAGTATGACCAAGAAAAGAAGTGAAGGATAGAACATAACAATATTTGATTTTGAGATCTGATAAGTATTGTAAAGAGGAGATCTATTATTAGCATTTGAAGTGAAAACTGAAGGATTACGTACTGATACATTCTAGAAAGTAAATTAGCATAAATCTCTTAATAGAGTGGTCCTAACAGACCTTTGTAAATCACTTAACAAAGTGCTTACTTAGTTGTGAGTTTTAAATCCTCTAATCAAGGTAGATTGTATAAGTTTTTAAGATCTTAATAGAGGAGACCCCTCACAAGGTAGATCACCAGAAGTGATCAAAACTTTGTAGCCCTAACAAGCACACTTTATTGCTGCATTAGTGAATATTTTTGGGTGTCATCCCTACCCCAGTTTTACCTTTCAAGGGTTTCTAGTTTACCAAATCTTTGTGTTATGAGTTATATTTTATGGATGTGATTAGAATGTTAGATTCATTTCAGCATTGAAGTTCATGATAATAATACATATCTTGAATTGATATGAAAGTGAAAGTTTTATCGGATAACTGATTCACCCCCCCCCCCCCCCCCCCCCTCCCCACTTTCCCATATAAGACTTCCAACAATTGGTATCAGAGCTTTGTTCTCTTAGAAAACTTCTAACCACTTGAGAATTAATATCTTGGAAATTCAGGATTATAAGTTGGGAAAGATCACAGAGACTCACAAGATTGACATCTAGCTTGCTTTGCACTAGCTTGAGGCAGCAAGACAAGAACTGAAGAAATCCTTGAAAAGAAGGAAAGAAATGGAAATTCAACTAAATGACACTCAATATCAAGAACATGATACTAAAGGCCTATCTGATAATTGAAACTACACTAAAAGTGATGCACCAATAGAAGATCTAGTAGAGAGAAACAACACACTAAATGAAGAAGTCTGAAGTTTGAAAAGAGAACAAGAAATTCAATCTGTTAGACTATGTGAAGTGATTGAACAGAAAAATAAAGTTGAAGAAGACAAGATAATGGCAGAAGAAGATAAGATACAAATGGCTACAAGACTTGATGAAAGGACATGTGATATGCAGAAGCTAACAAATAATCAATTAGACATGGTAAATCAACTATTACTTACAAATCAATATTTGAACAAGAAAGACATGGAAATTACAAATCTGAGATCAGAGAACAATCAATTGAAGAATGAGTTAAGATCTGAAAAGGAACTCAATGAGAGGATGAAAAAACCTAATGAGGCTGTGAAATATTTTGAGGAACTGATGAGGTCACCAAGGAGATCAAGTGACACTTCTCAACTGGGACATGATGGACACCTATCATCCACTGAAGAAGGAGAATTATCAAAGAGTGGAGAACAAAGGAATGCTAAGCCAAAGAACAAAAAACCTACATGTCATCATTGTGGGAAGCTAGGACACACAACAAACATCTACAAAAGCAAGAATGGTAAGTCCAATCCTAAGCCTAAATTCAATGAAAAAAATTTTAACTGTAAGAAGCATGGACATCAGGCACATGAATGTAGGTCAAAGGTTAGCAATGCACCTACTGCACCTAGATTTCAAGGATATTTTTACAAC
The DNA here is from genome assembly GCA_027943335.1 of Chamaecyparis obtusa. Lineage (NCBI taxonomy): Eukaryota > Viridiplantae > Streptophyta > Pinopsida > Cupressales > Cupressaceae > Chamaecyparis > Chamaecyparis obtusa. The sequence goes on along the minus strand of BSBK01006201.1, from coordinate 173,789 downwards.
TGTCAAAAATATGTTCATAGAGCACAAGAATGCAGATCCAATGCAAAACCTAAGTTGACATCTAAGAAAAAAGTTAATGCATCTAGCAAAGGTAACACATACAATTGGGATTACAATAAATGGTATAGTTGTCATTATTGTTGAGAATATGGTCATATTGGATAAAATTACATAAAGACACATTTTAGAGGTAAATCCAAGAGTTGGATGAGTGGAAGTTTGGTCTATTACAAATGCCACAAGATTGGTCATATAAAAAGAGCCTACAGAGCACAAGCACCAAGTAATGATAAATTCAAAGGTGAAGAAATTGTTGAATAGATAAGGGACCACATGAGTAATACATGGAAAAATTAAGAGGAAGCAAGAAGTAGTAGATCCAGTGAACTTGAGATCACCCAATCCAATGGATCAAGTTATCACACTACTTCTAACTAAGCAAAGAAGGTATGTAAGGAACTGAATTCTCAAATGTTATATTTTACACCAGTTCCTGACATTAGATGTGTTAAATTCCATATCTGCATGACTAAAAGATACATTAGGATAGATCTAAGAAAAGATTCAAATTGCATAATTGTTGTCGAGCATCAATATTTATATCTATAGTAACTGAGTCACTTAAATATGTGTCGAGCTCCTATGATAACCGAGACGTTACATCTACTGAGATAAAGTGGAAATGTTAGCATCGACCAAGCCATGGTTTCAATCGAGTATGGGTACATGTTAGTTGAGCTATCATGCAAAGGCTGAGACAATTATATTTCACCTACTAGTATATAGAGCATTTAATGAAGACCTAAAAGTGACTGTTTGAATCTATATAGAAAAAATTTACCGCTCATTCTCATTTACCCAATGATTTGAGAATTTACAGAGATATTCTAAGGTGATTAAGAAGAGAGATTTGTGTGAAGTTATTTTTTGAAGATTCCTACAATGTTTTGTTGACAAACATCGTGAAGAAATGTTGAAACTGATTATTACCGAGCTACTCAAATTCATCTTTCGAACCTAAAATTGGAAAAATGGTGTCAAGTTCATCTTTTGCAGTTAGGAATTAAGGAAAAGATGTACTAAATGTTCAATTAGTGAGAATTGATGCATTTAAACCACCCAATTTTTGGGTTGTACCTGAAAGCATAGTGAAAGGAGATCTCTTGGGAGCCCTGTCATCGATCTCTCCCAAAGTGTTAATGATACATGATGTACGTGCATGCTACATGTGTAAGATCAGTGAGATCAGAGATTACGATTTGAGGGAGGCTTATAACAAGTTATGTGATAACAAAGTGTTGAAGGCAGAGCATCAACACATTTCTGAGAAAGGGTTAGTGTGTGCCCTAGACTTCCCTTGAAACTTCAAAATAGAATGGATCAAAGATAATTTTAAGAAGAGTACACAAAATGCAATTGTGGTTGGAGAATGAGTCGGTGAAGATCACTAAGGACATAATTCACCGAGTTACCGGTTACCCTACTCTTACCGAGAAGAATATAATGAGGTGCCAGAGAAAAGAAGTGATCCAAGAAAACACACTGGCGGTATGAAATAAGAGAGGAATGACTATCTCCACCATCATAGATCATGAGATCAATTTTTCTATTACAGTGATTGATCACAAGTTTTATCAGTCAAGAAGGATGGATAGTGTTCCCTGCATAGGAGTAGACCAAGCATGGAAAATTATGAAGAGAGATTATACTTATGATCGTGTTGAGCTACAGGTGACACAACTTGCCAAGAACCTAACATCAATCAGAAAGGAAAAGAGCTCAATGTGTAAGTTTGGTTCCCTGATAATTTGTATATTTTTCTATATGCAAAACACTTTTCTTGCAATAGGAGATGTAGTATGGAGTCAGGACCGACTTGTAACCCAACACATAAATGAGTTTATTCAACAATTAGGAGATAATTTTGATAGTGTGATGGAGAGTTATTTTGTTGAGTTTAAGAAAAAGATGAGAAAGAAAAGTAGAATTCCAGCATCCCTAGTAGAGAAATTTTATGATGATGTATATTTTCTAGTGGATATTGATAACACCTATGTTCAAGTTGTTACACCGAGGGTATCATGGCTGAGGCCATTTCCCTATGAAGTCAACATAGATGAAACTTTAGCATCTATAGCTACTTTACTTGTAGAAGAGATTGATAGACAAGCTAAACATTTTGGAAACTATGGGGAAGCTAAGTCAAAAATAACAATGGGCCTAAAGTCTGCAACCCTGGAAAGAAAGAGAAAGAAGATAGTTAAAAACCTTGAGAAAATACTAGGCCAAGGAGAAGAGGAGAATGCACCTCTGGAGATTGCACAAGGTTAGGGTGAGGATAATTAAGTGATTATGAAGATAGTGAAGAGGATGAAGTAGATACACAGAAGAAGGGAAAAGAGATAATGGTTGTCGAGCCTAGTAAAAGGAAGAACCAGAAACAAAAGCCTACTTCTCCTGTAGCATTAAGACCTAGAAAAAGGGAAGCTTCAACTGCCATAGCTACCAAGCCACTAAAGAAGTCACTAGTAAAGAAAACGGAAGGGGAGAGCTCAGTGAAAATGAAACAAGCTCAAACTAAGGTTGTGCTGAGAAATCCTAAGAAGAAGCCAATAAGAAAACTAGTGCTACAAAAGGATGATGATGAAGAAATGATTGATACAGATGACAACAGTAGATTGAAGGTGGCAACACATAGACATCTAACCAGTGTGGATGAAATCTTCCAGAACATCAAGAGCACAACATGATTAGCAGGATTCAAGTTTATCAAATTTGAAAGATTAAGCAAAGATGATAAGGAAAAGATTGAAGAGGCAATGATAGATATGTTATGTATATTTAATATGACGCCTTTAGAGATAGGGAATTTGATCACTGATGATTTATTTAGTAAAACTAAAGAAAGATAGAAGTATGTTATTATGACTAAGAGACAAATTAGAGAAGGCACTCTAGTATAGATTATGCCTGAATTGACACCAAAGTAGATAGAAATTTTTTTGGAGCAACATAGAAATAGGTTTATACCTAAGCTGAGGGCTTACTCCATATTAAAGAAAAATGTTGAAGATTTTTTCACTCTAAGCACTTGAATATGGAAAATGATCTTTGGATTAACAGTTGATAAGAGTGCACAAAAAGATGAAGGCACATCCAGACAAGTTGAATTGGATGATAAAGAAGATATAGATGAGCCACAAAACCTTGAGGAAGAGGTAAGGTAGAAGGTAGAAGAGAGTGAACCATAGGAGGTGATCACTATAGAGGATGTACGTGAGGACACACAAGTGAACATTAATGCCTTGACCGAGGAAGAAACTAAAAGTCAAATTCTTACTGAAGCAGCCTCAGATCTATTTCTACCATGCACCAATCCAGTTCTCATACAAGTGCATGATTATCAAAAGATTGAAGGTACATAAACTGTGGACTCTAAACCTACAAGCTCCCACACAGTCACAGTTAAAATAAAAGATACATAAGGTACAAGTGTAGAGGAATAGGGAAAGCTGGAACCAACAACAAAGAATACACCTACCGAGTCAAATGTTGAAATCATTAAAGGAAAAGGAGAGGAGAGCATAAAAGCACAAGCAGATAATTCTGCAATAGAAGTTTTAGGATTGCATAGTAAAGAAGAAAAGGAGACTGGGGAGAGTCATGATCCTAAAGAGAAAGAGGTTATTCAAGCCTTAGTACAGCTGTTGAGTAGCAACACACTGGAGCCAAAGAATAAGAAAGTACATAAGAAGAAGGATAAGTCTCCCAACACACAGGTCACAAGTTATAGTGATTCTGAAGTCGGAAACTAATAACTTAACATATGAACAAATGCAAATATTGTAAGATCTATTGAAGAAAAAGAAAAAACAAGAGGAACTTAGAAGAGAACATCAACAAAAGAAAGTACTCCATGAAATTAAGGGTATATTTTTAGATGATTTTGAGTTAGATGATGTGAATGATACTTTTCATATTCTATAAAAATTGGTACATATTGTCAAAAAGGTGAATAGTGATGAGAGTGAAGCTAATGAGAAGCTAATGCAGTAGTCTGAAATAAATTTTGAGACCAAGGTACTTGAGAGGGTCTCAACAAATATTGCAGTAAAATAGGTATAACTTTCTGACCTAGTGAACAACTTAGAAGAGGTTGTACAAAAATTTTATTCATTGTACAGAAAACTATGCAATATTGAAACATTCTATAATCAAGAACTTATTGAGAAGCTTCAATTAGACTTGAATTCTACAGGTCACTCATTGAGCATGAATGCAAGTTCTATCTCTATTCATTTCACCATACTACTTCATGCACAAGGAAGATTAGCCGAGTTGATGGCCAATGATGGAAGGATAAGAGCCAAGTTAATCTCAATTCAAACAATGTTGACACCTCATCTGGAGGTTATGCAGAGAGAATTGGCATCGAAAAAGAAGTTAGTACAAAGAGATCCTCATCTGTTTATTGCCAAGAGTTTGGTTGATCTAGCTACTCTTCTAGAGATCAAGATACAACTTTTGGAGTCTATCAAATTTGGATGGGAAAATGCTTTAGCAATGATTATGCAGCTTCAAAAACCTTTTTTGGATAAGTATTATCTAACCCCTACACCCCAACATCTCCAAGTGACAAAAACAAGGTGGAAATGAGTAAAAAGGGGGAAATGAGTAATGCACGTACAGAGATCAAAGGAGATATAGAGTAGAACGTGAAATGTATGACATATTATTTTTTAAATTGAAATGTAATATATACTCATTGTATGTCAGGGTCATGTATATATAGTATAGTCTTTATGAAGACCGAGTCACAGTCTTAGGGGGGGTACTCAAGCACTAATTATTATTTTGATTATGTAATGAAGAGTCATGAAAAAGTGTTTTTTCCACTAATGTCAAAGGGGGAGACTATTTATCTCTAAGTCATGTTGTCTATTAGTGTCCAACACTTAGTCATTTTCAAGGCAATGTTGGTCGGTCATCACTGCGATCGAGCCATCTTATTAAGGCCGAGTAATATACTAGACTTGTATTTTGTATATGTACTAAGCAGTAGTTATTGTCGAGCAAGTCAATGGTTGTTGAGTACTTTAGTAGTTACCGAGTAGTATATATGTCAAGTTGTCTAGAAGAGTCAATGTCAAGTGCCAGTATATGGAGAATAGTTTTGACCGAGCATCAAAGACTTCAAATGTCGAGCAAACCAGTTTTGATATATGTGTTTGTAATGGCACAAAAACCTCGGTAAACCATTTTGGCCAACTTTTATGCATAATTTAAAGATTGTTGAGAGAATTAAGGAGTTGATTACAGATCATGATTTCAATCATTAATCCCTATGCAAGCAATGTAACCAATCAAAAAAAGGGAATGCTTAAGCAACATAAGTGATGAATCTATATTGTTGATCTTGATCTAGAAGCTTGATCAGTTGTTTATATAATGTGATATCAAAACCCTAAAATGTTGTAACAAAGGAGATCTCATATATGTGGATGCAAGTAGTGTTTTGATTGCTAGATACAGAGATCAAGCAGTATGACCGAGCAGATTAGTGAAGGATAGAACATAGCAATATTTGTTTTTAAGATCAGATAAGTATTGCAAAGAGGAGATTCGTTATTAGAATTTGACGTGCAAACCAAAGGATCGGGTGTTGATACATTCTAGCAAGTGAATCAGGGTAAATCTCTTACTAGAGTGGTCCTAAAAAACCTTTGTAAATCTCTTAACAGAGTGCTTACTTAGTTGTGAGTTTTAAATCCTTTAATCAAGGTAGATTGTATAAGTCTATAATCTCTTAACAGAGCAGACCCCTCACAGGGTAGATCACCAGAAGTGATCAAAACTTTGTAGCCCTAACAGACACACTTTATTGTCGTAGTAGTGAAGATTTTTGGGTGTCATCCCCACCCCAGTTTTACCTTTCAAGGGTTTCTGGGTTACTAAATCTTTGTGTTATGAGTTATATTTTATGAATGTGATTAGATTGTTAGATTCATTTTAGCATTGAAGTTCATGATAATAATACATATGTTGAATTGATATGAAAGTGAAAGTTTTTAGTGGATAACTAACTCACCCCCCCCCCCCACCCCCCCAGTCTCAGTATCTCACTTTCCCATATAAGACTTCCAACAAACTACTTTTACACCTAGATGCATCAAAATAGATTTCCCAAACATCATCCATTTGTATAGGTAAAAAATTCACATTGGGAAATTCAATACGTACGATCAGGAGATGATGAAGAAGGGGCCTTAGATAAATAATCAGTTAAGGCTTATTCTTTAATCGACTTTTGAGAAATAAACTTCAAATCAAATTTAGTTAAAAGCATAACCCATTTTGCAAGACGTCCTAATAGATCAGTTTTGGAAAAGAGATGCTTCAAAGGATCAAATATGACAATAACATTAACTTCTACATTAAGCAAATAATGTAAAAAAAATTGACAAGAAAAAACTAATTCAAGACATTTTTTTTCTATATATGTGTATCATGTCTCATAATCAACCAAGGTATGATTGATGTAATACAAAGGTTTGTCTTTCTCTTTATCATCATGTTGAGCCAAAAGATCACTTAATGCCTTTGAAGAAGCTAATGTATAAAGATAGAAAGGTTTATTAGGTTGAGTAGATTGCAAAATAGGAGGATTAGCAAGATACTCCTTAAATTACGCATTGCTTACATTCTTCATTCCAAGAGAACATTATATCTTTATTAAGAAAGGAAGTAAAAGGAATAGTATGATCAACCAAGTTTGAAAAAATCCTTTGTATAGCTTGTATTTTCCCTTGTAGGCTTCAAAGTTGTGAGATAGTTCTAGGAGGCATGTTAACAATAACATCGATTTTTTCAGTATCAACCTTTATGCCTCTATTAGAGATTATAAACCCAAGTGAATTTTTCCACTATCTACCTCAAAATATCATTTTCGGGGATTCAACTACATATTAAAGATCCTTATCCTTTCAAAAACCTTTCTAAGGATAGGCACATGATCACCATGTTGAATGGATTTAGCAAGGATATCATCAACATAATCTTCAATAATTTTATGAATGTAATCATGAAAATTCAATGTCATAGTACATTGATAAGTTGCACCTACATTCTTCAATCCAAAAGGAATCACCACCCAAAAAAAGGTTCCCCAAGGTGTTATAAATGTGGTCTTATATTGATCCTCAAGAGAGATGAAAATTTTATTGTATCTAGAAAAATTGTCCATGAAGGATAATAAAGCATGTCCCATTGTAGAATCCACTATCATATCAATGTTAGGAAGAGGAAAATCATCTTTCAAGGATGCTTTGTTCAAGTCTCAAAAATTAGTGCACATCCCTGTCTTATTCTCTCCTTTAGAAACAACAACAATGTTTGAAATCCAAGGAGAATAATTAATAGAATGGATAAAACCAGAATCCAAGAGATTTTCAATTTTATCTTTAACAAGAAGGGAAAGACTTGGGTTCATCTTGTGTATATTTTGTTTAACCGGCTTAGCATTAGAAGAAAGCACAATATTGTGAGTAACAATCATAGGATCAATACCAAGCATATCAGAATAAACCCAAGAAAATATGTATGTGAATTCGAGGAGAAGAGAGATGAGTTGTTTTCTTCATTCAAACATTTCCCAATTTTAATAACTTTGTCAAGATCACTAGGGTCTATTTGCACATCAATTGTCTATGTGATCAATAAGTTACTCTTCGTAGATTGTTCCATAGGTAAAGGAGAATTAGAATGATTGTCAAGATCAACATTTTCTCCAAATAAAGCTTCAGCATTCAAACAATAAGGCTTTATATTTTTATGATGAAAAGGATGGAGATCATCATATGCCCCCAAGAAATACACCAAGGCATAATCATCAGTAAAGATATCCATTATAGAATTTTCATCAAAATCCATGAGAGTAGGATTTAAAATCTTAAGAGGTCAGCTATAAATGTGATTAAAATTCAGAGTAAATGTGGAAGGTTGATTATAAGGGTTAAAACCAAATCCCTAAGTATGTCCATAAATGTCATTATCCAAAGGCACTTGAATCCCTTGTTAAAACTTTCCTCATCCTTTACCATTAAAACTACATTTTGTAAGAAAATTGTAACCAAGACCATAAGGATTAGCCATATCTGAAGGAGTTGATGGTGCTTCATAAGTCACTATGTCATAACAATTAGGTTTAATAGTTTCAATGGTCCCCTCAACTGAAGTAGCTACAAAGTTATTACTTAACTCACTAGTAAGAGGAGTAGAAGTAAAAGATTGTTATTTAATTTCTTTTTTTTCTTCATAAAAGCAAGATCAGAGACTCTATATTCCCTAGTAAAGGTAGGAGTAAAGTCAACTCTTCCCCAGTCATCTTCCGAAAGAGAATAAGGTCATTTTGTTGGTTTAGGTTCATCTTTAATCTTAGGTTCCTTTGTCTCTTCACTAGGTTCAGGAGCCTTAGTGGACTCCACATTTGAAAAAGGGTTTGGTTAATCATCCACATGAAGAGTATACATTAGATTGTTATGAATAAACTTAGCCTTGCAGTGAAGATTTGAAGGAATAGCATGCACGTTATGTAACCATGGTATTCATAAAATAAGGTTATAATTGAGAGGTGCAGGCATCACATGAATAGGAGTGTCTAAGATAACCGGACCAACTTTAAAAGAAAAGTTATGATACCCAATGTCTTCTTAGTGATGTTATCAAAGCCTCAAATAATTATTTTATCAAGACGAATAGTTGTAAGATCAGTTTTTATTTCCTTTAATGTGTCAAGACTACAGACATTCAAGATAGATCCACTATCAATCAAGGTTCTCCAAATAATGATTTTGTTAATAACAATAGAAACCATAAGAGAATTGTATTGATCTACACTTCTTGACGAGGTAATTCTTCTTCAGTAAAGAGAGTCAAAGGGATGGAAGGTATAGCATGCATACACTCCAAAAAAGAGTTATTTTTATCTTGATTAGGTGGAGAATATAAAAGAGTTGATAAAGCCTTTTGAAAAGCTTCATGATATATTGGTGAGGTTTTAAGAAGCTCCCATAAAGAGATCTTATCAAGAGTAGCACACAATTATTCAACCAAATTATACTCATTTCCAAGGGAAGTAGGCAATCTAGGTGCTTGAGGAAGAACATGTTGAGAAGGTGGTAAAGAAACCAAAATAGTAGATTGAGAGTTATTCCTTGTACAATAGGTACGGGCTACTGAATCTTGATCATTGAAAAAATATATAGGGTCCCTAGGTTTACCTTCGGTTTTTATTTGAGGACAACCTTTGATAGTCAGCAAGGGTTTAACATAAACTGCCTTAGGTGTCTCAATGTTGCAAATAGATTCACAAGAAGGAAGCCAAGCACATAACCTATTGTAAAGGTTTGTAGGAAGCGATGTAGAGGAAGATGAATTAGGGATAGGATCTTGTAAGACCTTATCCAACATAAAAACATCTTCATGTTCATGCACCTCACAAGAAGGAAGCCAAGAACATAACCTATTGTAAAGAATTGTAGGAAGAGATGTAGAGGAAGATGAAGTAGGGATAGGATCTTGTGAGACCTTATCCAACATAACAACATCTTCACGTCCATGCACCTCATTAGGGTTTCTATCCTCACACCTAATGAATCTATCATCAAAATACTCATAAAAGAAATCAAACATCTTGAAAGTAAACTAAACTAACAAAATAAAATGCAAGAAAAAATATGTATTTTCTTAATGTAAATGACATGCAAGAGAATAAAAGAAAACTAATCTATTATGTAAGAAAGTAAATGTTTTTTTTTCAATATAAATGTAAGATTTATCCTATCCACAAAAGGAAGATATAGCATATAATCTAACACCCAAAAAAAAGATTTGTCCCAAGCGGGTTCACTAAAATGTATATGGTGAAAAGGGAAGCAATGGGGAAGATAGAAAGTGCAATCCACCACACCCTTTTCACAGGGGAAATATACCTCAAAAAATGCCTTAGAAGGAATGAGACCTTTCAAAAAAATCCCAAATCAAATCCAAATAAGATTGATGCCACCAAAAGGATGTAGGGGCAATAGTACCAAATCTGGATCTAATTGAGTGCTAAGTAAAAAGTTCACTTCTTCTATGAGCCTAAAAGATTTAACTAGGAAATCAAGAATAATGAAGTGACTAAGGAAATATATATCAGATCTAGAATGTAAATAGAAAAAGAGAATGTCAACTTACCTTGAAGTATGAAGTCTAGTTTTGAATCTAATTTTTCTTCCCTTAGAACACTTCAGAACAGAAAATGGGGGTAGATTTGGAACTGAAACAGCAAGATGAACAAAACTCATAAATCTTTTCCCTCTAGGACAAAGTCAATTTTACAGTTCTATGTCAACTTGGAGTCGGCCTTGACCTAGGACTAGGCCAAAATTCAGCTTAGACTAGGCCCAAAAACTAAGTCTGAAATCCTTTTCCCTGAAATATCCTGTTCTACAACCCTGTATCTGTAATACCCCGGGATAGGGCCAAAATTCAGCCTAGTCTCGATTTAGTCTGAACAGAAACTTATTTTCAGATTTGTAATTTTCAGCCAAATGGGTATCCATATCTGCACTCTAATATTCTCTTCTAAAATCTACAAATGGAAAAGTGTGTGTTTGGGTGGCTATATAAGGGTTTGCCTTAATGAACCCCCCATTTTGGTGATTCCCACCTCCATGAATAGCCGATAAGAAAGAGTATTGTGTGTGTAGTGCCCATATTTAGAGCAATGTATGTAAAATGCTAAGATGTAATCCTTGAGAATGAAACCCTAGCATGTAAAGGTAAATGTGTATGTAAATATGAAGCAACAATGCATAGATTTCAGCACAACATGGAAACCATACCAAGCCTCCAAAAGCTAAAATACTCCAAGCCACCTTCACAATATGTATTTTCTACCCCATGTTGATGTCTTTTAAGCTTGATCAATGTTGTTGAATGCTTGATTTGGGAAGGAGAATGTAAAGTGAAGAACTCTCTTTCTTCAATGGATGTTTGCAAGCTTTCTTGTTTCCACCTTGCAATTGCACCATGTCAAATTGGGATGTCCAAGCAAGCTTGTCCACATGAAGTTCACATATGACTCATGGATACCAAATGATGCAATTGAGTGTGTTTTTATAGTCATTTCAAGATTAAACCCCACAAAAGATGACAAAATAAGGCAAGAGTGCCTTGGTCCTTGAACCGGGCCTGGGATCCTGAAAGGGGAGACCTAAAGAAGAAAGGTCAGGGCCAAAATTTGGCCTAGTCCTGAGGTTAGGGATGAAATTAGACCTAGACCTAAGGTTAGGGCTGAAATTTGGCCTAGACCTAAGGGTCAAGACCAAAATTTGGCCTAGAATTGAGGCCAAAATCTTTCAGAATTGCCCCGAGGGCCCAAAACAATATTCAGTTCAAGGTAAAAGACTGAGATGAGCAAGAAGTGTCTAATTTAAGGACAAAAAGGAGCCTAGAAAGAAGAGATGGAAAAGGAGGACATCTCGTAGTTAGGTCCTACCTTGAGCTTTGTACAAAAGAAGTGGGAAATCAAGGTGGATTTGTTAGATCCTACCCTAATCTTACCTAGTTGAGAGAAAAGAACACATGCAAAATACATTCCAAATGCAAGTGTACTATGCAATCACACTAAATAGGTGCTAAACCATCACTAAATTAAAGTTCTTCCAATTTAGGATGATACAAATCTATCTATCTATCTATTTGACTACTGTGGAGATGGAAACACCAAAGCAGGGACTTGGCTGAGGCAAGTCTCCAAACAACCCCAAACATGTTTCCTCTCTTGTGTGTGTGTGCGGGTTCATTGGAAGCACTTGAACGCACGAGGGTTTGCATATGTTTTATTTATTTCATTTTTATTTATCTTTGTTAATTACTATATTTTCTTTTGTTTATGACTTTTGGGTTTTGCAAGTTATTTAAAGAAATGGTCTGAGTTTTTACCACTTTCTGGGTATTTTTTGTTTTGGTCCATATAGGACTATAGTGCGCCACATACACATCCATACATCATGCTAGTGTCCTTGGCCAAGATGCTCAAATTTGGATCAAAGACTCTTTGTCATCTAGTCTTTTCATTTTTGGAACCAAAATATTATTTTCCTCATCTATAATAGGATATTTCCACTGGTTTATCTAGCTTGGAGGTATCTAAATGTGTGTTATGAAATTATCTCTCAAGGGAATATAGTTTTCTTTTGGGAGGGTCAGATTTACAACATTATAGATATGCACACTCAACTGGCACCATGACCAAGAGTAAGGATATGTGAATGATCTGAGATGTGCTACATAATCCACACACAACCATAAAGCTCAAAAGGGAAAAATATTAACAAAGGACAATCATTCCTGATAATAAACAGCTAGGTGCACAAGCCATAAAATTAGTTTAAAACCCAAAGTTTGGATCATGGTAACAAGAAACCAGAATGTCCTCTTTTCATTCTAACCACATAATCCAACTACAATCATGAAATACAACCAAGTCCAATTCCAAACAAGAGATTACACAAAACGAGGCACACAAAAATGCTCAAAAATTAAACTCAAAATATCATGACAAAATTAAAACTCATTGGTTCTCACATACCCAGCAACATTTTTTAAATAAAATTTTTGTTTTGAGCACACATGAAAAAATGGGCAACATAAGAGCATAAAAACTTACATTCCAAAAACATGAAATACTTATAAACTTGAATTGGCACCAAATCAAATCTAATAAGTGGGTGATTACTACACATGGGATACCAACATTCCTAAATGATCTAGAAATGTATCTCACAATAAAATCCATAGCATAAATATTTCAAGCTAGAATCTCACAAAAGGGAGATCAATACCACCATATGGCTCATTGCCAAAACTCAACACAAAGGCAATAAAAATAACATGCAATACGCACACTTAATTGGCACCATAACCAAGAGTAGGGATCCTTAGATGATCTGAGATGTGCTACATAATCTGCACACAAGCATAAAGCTCAAAAGGGAAAAATATCAACAAAGGACAGTGATTTTCGACAATAATCAGCTAGGCGGACAAGCTAAAATCATTTTAAAACCCAAAGTTTGGATGGATGATACCCCTGCATGAGAACCTCTTGTAAATACTTTAGACCATTTTTTGGTGCATTTCATGTAAGTTTCTTATTTATTGGTATGTGTCTTTGATCGATGTCTGCAAACAGCCAAATATTGTGCATTCGATCAACGTCCTTAAGTGACTAGACACTTACTTACCTTCAATCAACATTCTTGAATGGCTAAGTAGTCATTTTAATTCTTGTTAATGTGTTTAACCTAGTTTATTTATTTAGTTTTCACTTGATTAAGACTTTCCTCTATGGAGAACCACTCCACTCTACACAAACACCATCAAGCTCATCATATTTTAACAATGAGGCATTAAACAACAAATGTAGTACAAGCACAATACAAGAAAAGACTCTCAAAGTCATAACCAAAATGAAGCGAGGCCAGCTTGATTAGTCTCTGTATCATCTTAAAATGGAAGCACTTCCATCTTGATAGGTTTAGCACCCTCTTTTAGTACATTTATCATGATAGACTTGCATTTAGGGTGCATTTTGCACTTGATTCATTCATTCTAGGTGAAATTAGGGTTAGGATCTCAAGGATTCTCCTTAATTTCCCTCTTCCATGGCTCTATTTTCTAGGTAGGATTTAAAAATAGGTCCTCCTAGCCTTCATCACAATCATCATAGGATTTGTGCCTCTCCCCGGCATTCTATCCCATTCTAACATCATTTCTAGGTCTCCGAGCATCCCCAGGACCTCCTATTCTGATTCTGGCAGGATCTGGGCCCACTGGGTCAAGGACAACAAGGTCATCCCTGACCTAGGTTAGAGATGAGGTTGTTTGTGACTCCTTCGGGAGTGGGTTCTCCTTTTCAAATTTGGTCCCGGGGGCCCCGAAATCAATGTCGAGCCCTCAAATCCGAGTGCGAAAAGGTTTTAATTCAAAATTCATTTAATTATTTTCCCTCCTTAGCTGTTTATTGTTATTGGACCATAATTCAAGGTGAAATTTGAATTATGGGTCCTCACATTGCCCTAGGAGCCTCACCTTGAAACCTCTATATAAAGACTCTCATTTGCATTCATTTTCACCAAGTGATTTCACACAACAACACCAAGCAATTTCATGATCAAGTATCCATCAAGTGGAGACATAATTGATTCAAGCAAGCAAGGAATGGTGAAGTGAAGATGCAAGATTGCAAGAGGATGATATAGGAGATCAAACCATTGTTGATATCGAGCATCTTTGTGAGCACACCATTGTGAACAACTATTTGGAGCAAGAGAGAGATCCTTTCTTCCTTGATCCACCATTGCCAACATTCAAACATTCAAAGATACAATCATGGGGTAGCAATTACAAATTCTGAGTTTGGAAGGAGTACTTTAGCCTTGGGGGCTTGGTATGCTTTCCTATCTCATTCAAATCTATGCATTGTTTTCTCATACATATTCATGCTAGGGTTTTAATCTAGAGGGTTAGATCTTGGCATTACACTTTCAATAGACACGCACACATTCTATTTCAATCGGCTATTCGTGGAGGTGGAGATCACCAAAATGGAGATTTGACTAAGGCAAAACCCTATATAGCCACCCCAAAACACCATTTTTCATATATCTACAGTCGTTGTTTCGAGAATTGGAGGACGGATCTGAGTACCCTTTTCGGTGAACTTCTGAGATTTGCGAACAAAGTCAAAGTCGACCTTCAAAATCTTGAGGTAGTCTTTGACCTTTTATTGGGGTCAAAGACTACCTACTGCCAGAAAGATGAAAGTTTTCTGGGTTTTCTCTATTACAGTTTTCTGGTCCCAGATCTGGTTGCAGAATCTTCTGAAACTCCGTACAGACTTCAAAAAATAGGTATTTCTAAATTTTTTCCATAATGAGGTATGTATCTTATCTTAGTTAATTTTCAAGCATTTCCAAATTTACACTACTTATGCTATTCCAATTCAAAACATATACAAATGAATAGTGGTGAATGATAGGTACATTATTAAGGTTCCATTTTCTTACTATTCAGTCTCAAACCAAGAGCATGAGTCTCTCATAGATCCCAACAAGCAAGGATAACTTTAGTGGCGAATTTCACTCATCGGCAACCCATAATTTGGTGAAAAAAATTGGACTTTTGGGGTGGCCATGTCGCCTACGCTTTATAAAAATTGGGTCCCATGCATAGGCCAATTGCTAATAGTGATATGGAATTATTTTTATTTCAGTGATGACTTCGCCAATAGAATCTATTTTTTCCACAAAGTAAATTGAATATTTTCACCTATAATTTCCAAAGCTTGTCTTAATCGATGGTCATATTCGCCAATATGTGGTCAAAATTTAAGTTAGGGTACGGGTTAAGTACATAGATTTGACATGTGTCTATATTCCACAGACTTTTCATGGAAATTTTTATCCTTTTAAACTTTGGCCCGAAACAAATTTGATTGTGGACACGTCTTTATTTCGAAGACTTTCTCTGGAACTTGGTGTCCTTTAAAAGTTTGGCCCGAAATAGGATTTATGTCATTGATTTAGGATCATCCAACGGTTATAAAAAATAGGTTTACTATATGTCAGATGATATAAAATTAACTTAGGACACCTTATTAAAATATTAAATGTCGTTTGAGCTTTTGAAAGCGCTGCCCCAAAACCCAGATTCAATAATTTGGAGGGAAATTGTAGCGATAAAAGTGGGGAAAATTTAATCTTCAAGTCTAATAATTAATTAGGATCCATGTTACAGTAATGGTGAAATGATGGTTGCTAGGTATGTGTACTTCTAGCTATGATTTTCTTCAAAAATGAAAGATTCGTCAGGATTTTATAGAATTTTCATACAATTGAAAAAAAATCGCCAGTTAAATTAATATTTTTTCCTTTAAAATTAAAAAATTTGCCAACAATATTATTTTTTTCCACCCAAAAAAATATAGGATTCGTCGGGATTTTACACATTTTCTAGGGAGGGGGTTTCTTAAAGTTTTCCCTGCCAACGAGGCACAACTCAATTGTGCTCATGATGCAGTCTCAACACCAACAATGGTGAATCAAGATATGATCTCAAATCAAGCATCAAATAACTAAAAAACCAAGACAATAAAATAGTGAACACACACACTCTATTGGCCTCATCATCAAGAGCACAAATCTCCAAGTGATTCGACATACATTACACACAGGATACCAACATTCCTAAATGATCCAAAAATGTATCTCACAATCAAATCCATAGCATAAAGCTTTCAATTCAGAATCCCTTAAAAGGGATATCAATAGCACCATGTAGCTCATTGCCAAAACTAAGCACGAAGGCAATAAAACTAATGTGTGATACGCTCACTCAATTGACACCGTGACTAAGAATAAGGATACGTAGATGATCTAATATGTGCTACATAATCCGCACACAAGCATAAAGGGAAAAATATCAACAAAGGATAATGATTTCCATCAATAATCAATTAGGTGCACAAGCCATAAAATCTGTTTAAAATCTAAAGTTTAGATTGCAGTATTGAGTAGTCAGCATGTCATTTATTCATTCTGAGTGCATACTCCACAACTACAATCACAAGATGCAATCGAGGCCAATTCACAAAATGAGGACTATTGGAAACAAGAGATCACACTAAATAAGGCGCACAAAAAAAATACAAAATGAAACTCAAAATCTTGTGACAAAATTAAAACCCATTTGTTCTCACATTCCCAACAATACACTTTTCAAACTTTAAAAAAAATGGGCACACAAAAATAAGCCACATAACATCATACAAACTTGTATTCCAAAGATATGAAATACACATAAGCCCGAACAAGCACCACATCAAATACATGGAGGATAACTATCATCTCATCCCATGATCTAAATGCAACAAGCATCAAGTAAAATTTAAAATGACAAAGCAAGATATTAATGCTTTCCTACCTCAAATAGAAAAAAAATACCAAAATGGATGAGAAAATTTGCACTCTGTGGAATCAAGAAAGCATCCATACAAACTAAAATAATCGCAACACGATTCCAACGAGTCGCTACCCACAAAAATCCTACAAGTGAGTCATTCCCAATCAACAAAAGATCAAATTCTCTCCAAGAGAGCTTGAGAGCCAATTTTGAATTTCAAAACCCACGAGTGAAAAAGAAGTCTAATTTGACATTATAAGTCAATTTTTACTCCCAATAAAAAAGGCTAAATTAAAAATCAATAAATTAAAACCCAATAAAATAACCAAAACTCAAAGCATTGATTAATAAAAAATTGTCAATAAAAAATGAATTGGTCATTTAATCATTAATAACACTACAAAAAATTTGTCAATAAAAAATGAATTGGTCATTTAATCATTAAAATCAACATGCATAATGATCCAACTCAACTGCGACGATTGCGAGTAACTCTAATACACAAACAATTACTAATATAATCACATTAATGCAAATGAAATCCAAATTTCACCCGCATGGTACTCAAGGTATAATATATCAATTACAAATACATCTTCCATACAGGCATGATATTGGCTAAGTGATGAACAGCCAATATAACTATCTCCTATGCCATTGTCAGGGATAAGGCACAGTCAAACATGTAGTTCAAGCAAAGACGATGTCTTGTACCTATTCACTAAAACATGCAGACATCAAGTGCAACTACACAATATATATAGTTGAAGCACATGCATATAATAACTGAATTACACCTAATGGAAGAGGACACTATAGTGGCATAATCTTCCATATGTATTAGAATATTACGAAATAGGTCTTTTCGTTACTAATCCTCAATGTATAGCATAAATAAACATCTCGTTTAAATTAAAACATTAGATAATCACTTTATAGTATTTAATCATATGTCAATGAAAACTCTAAGTTTAATTATTCTTGATCTAGATAACATCTAAACATGATAAACAATCATAATCTGGTGACCACTAGCACATACATGATTGAAACTATCAAATCACATCATAAGCCATATAAACAAGATACCATCATAACCTCAATAGTATAAAAAATGAACACAAGAATGATCTAAATCAAGTGCATCTCACAATGCTAGCATACAATCATAACATAAGAACACTCACCAAATCACTTGAAAGAATCAAGCTCAGGACCATATCATTGAGAAGACAATGAATCCACGTAACTAACAAAAAGTCTCAGGAGGTCTAGCATCCCAAATCAAGTATGCAACAAGCCAAAACATAATGGTTCTCACAACCAAGCATAAAGACATAAGCAGCTTGTTGATGCAACGACATAAATCAAATCACTCGAACGTACCAACCTCTCACATGTCCAACATGGTCATACAATACAAGCATATATCCATCCAAGCATATGGTGAGCTCTCCCAATCACAAATAGCAACAAAGAAAACATTCAAGGCCAAAACTAGGCATCACAAGAGATTTCATCCAACAAAACAAAGGCATCACCATAACATAATGTTGAAGGTACACCCATAAGGATGTCAAACAAAAAGCAAATGGGAGAGACACTACAACTTCCTATGTCTAGAAGAAGGAAATTTACTTGTTTTAAAAAAAAGTCAGTTCCCAACCATATCACATTTCCAACTAAGCTTGAAATTTTATGGCCTAAATGGTTGTTTTTCCACTTTTGGACCATAAAAGACAGCTTCAATATTTATTGGACCGTATGAATTGACATGTATTATATAACAATTATATGTAATATTTTAACTTATATTGTAAAAATATATTATAGAATATTTATGATAAAATAAAAATTTATTTAATATATTATAAAATAATAGAACATGAATGTTTCTAGTTTTAAAATAGTTTATAAGTGCATTTAAAAACTTGATAAATTTAACTTTTCTAATATTTTTAATAAGATTGCCTATAATATGAATTTAAAAACTTCTCATAATAGTTACAATTTGACATTTATTATTAATAATAATTAACTAATTATCACTATATAATATAAATTTATAATTTATTATATATTATATTAAATTAGAATCTTCATAAAATCAATTTAGACACTTGTTTAATAAATTTGAATTTATTAAAACATGTAAATTTCCTTCTTTTAGACATAGTAAGTTGTCTTGTCTCTCCCATTTGCTTTTTGTTTGACATCTTTATGGATGTAGCTTCAACATTATGTTATGGTGATGACTTTGTGTTGTTGGATGAAATCTCTTATGATGCCTAATTTTATATATTACTATTATATAATCAGTTTTTAATTTAACATTTTTTATCTTTTTAACATCAATATTTTTCTTAAAATGTAAAATAAAAGACATTGAAATGACCAAACTATCATTAAAAAATTCATATGACAAAGGGGCGACCAACAAACTTCAACATTGAAAAAACCCTACTCAAATGTTCAACAACACAAAAAAATTAAAAAAGCGTTTTAACTTTTCTTTTCTTAGTTAATGATAATGATGATATATTTAAACAACGACCACACCAATTTATACATAAAGGCTAATCAAATAATTTGAATTTGCAACTTTAAAGTTCAGTTGATGATTTTACTTAAATCAAATTTGTCCAACTATAGAAGATCCAGCAGCTCCTTCCAAGTGTTGATTTTCTCAGTACTCTTTGTTAGTACACCTGAAAGAAGAATTATCATATATTTCAAACAAATTCGTATTTGTAATTAACACATCAAAGCTCATCTTGTGAAGCATATAACCATAAAGCAACACTTGCCTCAACACCCTGCCTCTATTTGTCCACAGTCAGATTTATAAAAATAAATTTATCTAACTACAATAAAGAACCATTTAAAAACTTGGAAGAGAAATGTATTCAGAACTTGGAAAAACAATCTACGTTTATATTGCGGACCTAACTTATTAAAACAATACCAAAAGAGCCTCAATACTAAAATACTAGAATGTTAATATATCTTGAAGTGGAATATCAAATTTTTCTATGTATCTGTAATTGACAGTCACCACAAAAAAGGATGCCTGATTTACGAGAACAGTGCCCCAACTCATCTTGTGAAACCGATGACAACAGCAATATATGTGTTGCCTCAACATCCTGCCCACATCTGTGCAGAATCAGATAGGTTTGAGGAAATGAATATACCTAACTACAACACATGGAACCACTTAAAAAGAGAAATGTATCCTGAACTTATTACTAAAAGAGCCTATGGAAATAGTCCATTTCTTTGGAGTTCCAATAAAATTCATTGGTCCAAGTTCATTTCTTGGGATTGGATGTCATATGCAGGAATACCTGAAATTCATCCCAAAGTTTGACGATTGGATTGCAATTTTCCTTGATTCTTTTTCCCTCTCCACGTGCATGCCATTCATCCAAGCCTTTATACTCTGCATTAAAACCTAAAATCTCGGAGTGCACTACTTTATCATCTTGCGTCAAATCAGCACTAAAATTATTTTCTGCAGCATGATTCTGATTCCCGTTAGCAAAACGACAGTTGTAATTACAATAATCCGTCATGTGATGCTTCCAATTTTTCATCTCAACTTCTGGCTCTATCAGTAATTCCGATTTCCCAGCATTTTCAAAATTGCTTTCAATTTGAGTGCAATTACCACGAAGACAATCCTCACTTGTGCAATAAAGACAGTCATCTTGTGGTCCATCATACAATTTTCTGTTTGCTGGCGGCATGCTACAGATGAGATACGCCTGGCAAGAGAGGAACTATTTATCAAAAGATAGCAATAACAAAATTTGGTTAAAAAAAAAGTCCTTACAAGAAAATCAATACTAACAAATCAGAGGAAATTGCAAGCCTGCAAAACATCTCCAGCTATTAACAACATTCAGCATGAGCCCTTGATACTTAGTAAATAACATTTAATGCAGTAAATGAGTCATTCTGGAAACTCTAAAAAGTCTGCTAAACTCAGAATCTTGTGTATAATAAAAACTAGGATGTTCAAAGAATGAAAGCTGCCTTGCACCTCGCCAGTTCGATTACTGCCAGGAGGATTTATCAGAATTGCATATTCTTCCTCTACCTCTCTAACCTGCATCTACCAACCCATATGTATCAAGGACATAAGCTCAAACAAGAATCCAGTCGAAGAGAAAAAGATATAATTACATAATTTTCCAGAATGGAATCCTTAAATATATTTGTTGGCAGCAGTCATCCATGTTAAAGATGTTACCAGGTGCTTGAAAAAATCTGGGTCGTCTTGAGTGAGAGAAGCAAAAAATGGTTCCATTAGCTTCCAAATGGGTCCTGAGCATGCAACATCTGCCACAAGTACTTATAGGTCAAGCTACCAAACTGTGAACAGAATTATGCTTAGCAGCAGAGATAATTTTCAAAAACCCTGGCAAACGTACAAGACTCTATTCACCTCAAAGAAAATCTTGAATTAGGTGAAACTTCTCAAATTTTCCAATCAAACTAACTCCGTTACAAAAAATTAGAAATTGAAACAGAATGGTGGTGTCCAACTTTTATTTTCCTCTGGGGAAAGTGAAATTTAGCAAAATAATGAATCATAGCAATTAGCATTTTCAAATTCAGGTCTAACTATATATCCATATTCTGAATTATTGCTAATTTGCTGATCCTTAATCCAGTAAGACTTGAAATCATACCGCTTGCATTGTTAGAAGCATTTACAGCTGCCGGGTGTTCTTCCCTATCATCTAAATCCCCTACAAGAACAGCCAAACATTAATATCATATGACAACATAGAACAATGATTCTCAATTTTCATAGAAAGACAACACTCAATTTTCAAAAGTACAATAGCAGCATGCCTGTAAGATCTGACAATCCACTGTTCATTGGACACCTTGGCCGTGTAACCAGTTTTTGATCCAATAAGTTTTTCTTGATTGGTTGTCGAACTGTCTTACTGAACAAAACCAACAGCCTGTTATCACCCATGCATATTCTTTTCAAAGATGCTTGTAAATATAAAACTACTCACCTTGCTACTTTATCAGTTCCAAGCCTTGTGCTTCTTGGTTGCTTTGTTGTTGCGGGATTTTCAAGTTTTTCACTTAAAGGAGCATTCATTCTAAGAAGAGAGCTAGCCCTCCCACTACTTCCTGGCCTCTGGATACCATCTCCACTTTGTTCTTTGATGAGAGTTTTTGGCTTGACTATAGGTAAAACTAATGATCCAACATCTTGACACACAGTTGCAGTTTTTGCATCTACATCTCCTTGTTTCTTGATCTTGTTCTTGCACTTGTCACCATCACCTGATTCCTTGCTCTCAGAGAAAGCAGCTAAAGAAGACATATTTTCAGTCTTTGATCTGCTCGGTTGTAAAGCCCTATTGTTGGAGATATTTGACCTGAAAATAAAATAACATAAAAATATTGAATGTTAACACATAACAAGATAAAATTTAGGAAGAAGTCTGGTATTGACAAGAAAACTGGTGAAGTGTATAGTCATTTTTTCACACCCTGCCAAGATAGATACTGTATCGAAACAGAATCCATGTCCAGAATCAAAATTGGCAGATTCAGCAACTTAGATTATTAAGATTATTAAGAAGTAAAAGTCAATATTGATATTTTTGAGTTCATGATGATACAAGGACTTTTCTTTCTGTTAATAGCTAATTCTTTTCAATGATTCTTGTAAATATGAAACTACTCACATTGCTACATTATCAGTTCCAAGCCTTGTGCTTCTTGGTTGCTTTGCTGTTGCAGGATTTTCAAGTTTTCCACTTAGAGGAGCATTCAATCTAAGAAAAGAGCTAGCCCTCCCACTACTTCCTGGCCTATCGACACCATCTCCACTTTCTTCTTTGATGAGGATTTTTGCCTTGATTTGAGCTAAAACCAATGATCCAACATCTTGAGACACAGGTGCAATTTTTGCATCTACAAGTCCTGATTTCTTGATCATGTTCTTGCACTTGTTACCATCACCTGTACCCTTGCTCCCAGAGAAAGCAGCTAAAGAAGAGATCTTTTCAATCTTTGATCTGCTCGGTTGTAAAGCCCAATTGTTGGAGATATTTGACCTAAAAATAAAATAACATAAAAGTATTCAATGTTAACACATTAACAAGATAAAATTTAGGAAGAAGTCTGGTATTGACAAGAAAACTGGTGAAGTGTATAGTCATTTTTTCACACCCTGCCAAGATAAGATACGGTATCGAAACAGAATCCATATCCAGAATCAAAATTGGCAGATTCAACAACTTAGATTATTAAGATTATTAAGAAGTAAAAGTCAATATTGATATTTTTGAGTTCTTGATGATACAAGGACTTTTCTTTCTGTTAATAGCTAATTCTTTTCAATGATTCTTGTAAATATGAAACTACTCACATTGCTACATTATCAGTTCCAAGCCTTGTGCTTCTTGGTTGCTTTGCTGTTGCAGGATTTTCAAGTTTTCCACTTAGAGGAGCATTCATTCTAAGAAAAGAGCTAGCCCTCCCACTACTTCCTGGCCTATCGACACCATCTCCACTTTCTTCTTTGATGAGGATTTTTGCCTTGATTTGAGCTAAAACCAATGATCCAACATCTTGAGACACAGGTGCAATTTTTGCATCTACAAGTCCTGATTTCTTGATCATGTTCTTGCACTTGTTACCATCACCTGTACCCTTGCTCCCAGAGAAAGCAGCTAAAGAAGAGATCTTTTCAATCTTTGATCTGCTCGGTTGTAAAGCCCAATTGTTGGAGATATTTGACCTAAAAATAAAATAACATAAAAGTATTCAATGTTAACACATTAACAAGATAAAATTTAGGAAGAAGTCTGGTATTGACAAGAAAACTGGTAAAGTTTGTAGTCATTTTTTCACACCCTGCCAAGATAAGATACTGTATCGAATCAGAAATCCATATCCAGAATCAAAATTGGCAGATTCAACAACTTAGATTATTAAGATTATTAAGAAGTAAAAGTCAATATTGATATTTTTGAGTTCATGATGATACAAGGACTTTTCTTTCTGTTAATAGCTAATTATTTTCAATGATTCTTGTAAATATGAAACTACTCACCTTGCTACTTTATCAGTTCCAAGCCTTGTGCTTCTCGGTTGCTTTGCTGTTGCAGGATTTTCAAGTTTTCCACTTAGAGGAGTATTCATTCTAATAAAAGAGCTAGCCCTCCCACTACTTCCTGGCCTATGGACACCATCTCCACTTTCTTCTTTGATGAGGGTTTTTGCCTTGATTTGAGGTAAAACTAATGATCCAACATCTTGAGACACAGGTGCAATTTTTGCATCTACAAGTCCTGATTTCTTGATCATGTTCTTGCACTTGTTACCATCACCTAATTCCTTGCTCCCAGAGAAAGCAGCTATAGAAGAGATATTTTCAGTCTTTGATCTGCTCGGTTGTAAAGCCCAATTGTTGGAGATATTTGACCTAAAAATAAAATAACATAAAAAGTATTGAATGCTAACACATTAACAAGATAAAATTTAGGAAGAAGTCTGGAATTGACTAGAAAACTGGTAAAGTTTATAGTCATTTTTTCACACCCTGCCAAGATAAGATACTGAATCGAATCAAAATCCATATCCTGAATCAAAATTGGCAGATTCAACAACTTAGATTATTAAGAAGTAAAAGTCAATATTGATATTTGAGTTCATGACAATACAAGTACTTTTCTTTTTGTTAGTTATAGCAAAGACTTAAAAATCCTATATCTTTGACACCCCATTACAACAAAATTTAGTGTTATGCCAAACATATGTATCTAAAATCATTTGAAATGCAACCTCATTGAGAATTTTATAATTTAATACATATCATCTCTGAATCAATATCAGATGTAAAACAGTTACACAACCTCATAATGGAAGTGATAAAAATCTAATACAAAGCAAAGGCAAAGGCCCCTGCATATTTGATACAAGTTGTGCAGAGACCAGACAAGTTAGATATCAGCCAAATCTGATCATGAGATCGGGAGCAATATAAAACTACTTGTTTTCACCGTGTGACCAAAGTGTTACAAGTGTGGTTGCTGTTGCACCAAAAGATCGACCTATCAATGCCCGATACAACCACTAGACTTATAGAATCATAGAATCCACATGAGGCAGTTAATCCCTTGACACAAATCGCGAGGGGAGCGCTGACCATTTTGCCAACAATCTCCCCCTCAGCATCACCTGAGGTGATTTGAACTTGTGACCAACCTCTAATACCACTTGTTACAAGTACAGATGTCGTTGCACCAAAAGATCGACCTATCAATGCTCTATACAACCACTAGACTTATAGAATCCACAAGAGGTGGTTAGTCCCTTGTCACAAATCCTGAGGGTAGCCCTGACCATCTTGCCAACAATCTCCTGCTCAACATTACCAGAGGGGATTTAAACTTGTGACCAAGCTCTGATACCACTTGTTAAAAGTGTGGTTGTCGTTGCACCAAAAGATCGACCTGTCAATGCCCTATACAACCACTAGACTTATAGAATCCACATGAGGCAGTTAGTCCCTTATCACAAATCCCGAGGGGAGCACTAACCATTTTGCCAACACAAAGTAGGTATGACACAATAAGCGTTGCATAGTTTCTCTAAACAAACTATTAAAAGCACTGCACTAATCCAAAAACTCATTTCCATTATATACTTGAAAGCTAAGTTACCGGTTCAAGTTTCGTTCTAAGTTTCGGTACGAAGAACCGGTTCGCAAGTTCAACAAAATTTTAAAAACGGGTATGGGTTCGTTTGGATTTGTTAGTACAAAAACATGTAAGAATTATATATGTATATATACAAATTTATGAAGCCTAGAAGCATGAGTTAAAATTAGAATGTTACATAATATCATAAAATCAACAAAAAAACACCATAAACTTGTAATCATAGCATCATATCAACATCAAAATATTAAAATAATAATATTGAGTTCAATTATCATTGTTTTGACTTTCAACAATTGGAACTTTATACTAAATTTCAATCATCTAATGGATTATCTATTCTTCTTCTTCTTCATCATCAAAGGCATTAGTTGATTCAGAAACAGTGCCAATGCCAATGGGATTACTGCATCAATAACATTCTCGCTTTCCAAGTCCTCAAATGCTTATTACTTTTTCACTGCACAAAGAGCTTGTTTGTTTGTAATTATTAATTAACATCCTACTTGAAAAATGTTAAAAAAGCAGCTGGCAACTCCCTTCACCTATTGAAAATATTGTTTAATGTTTAAAATATGATTTATCACTATAGAGAGCTTCCAATTAATCGGACAGGGGTCATTATTAGCAATTGGATATAGAAATTTCACTGGAAGAAATCGTGAAGGCTAGTTTAATTTGATAATATTTGAACTTCAGCAGATTTTGTTTTGTAATGCTAAAGATCTTATTCAAATTCCGTAATAATTGTTTTCCGCACTAAATTATAGAATGTTTCTCAGTGGAAATGTACCTGGTTCGCACTTGATCTGCCTGGGTCTGCCCTGGTTCAACCCTAGTTTGACCAGGGTTCGGCCCGGACAAACCAGCTTGCTTGGGTTCAAACCCACAGGCGAACCGGACCAGAACCAAGCACCAGTTCAAACCCAACCCTGGTCCGGCCCTAATACAGGGGAACTGGGTAAAACTAAGCTTAAAAGTTTAAAACCATACTTTGCAAACTCTATGAGCACTCTCCAAGTTGTCGGGTACTCTATTATTTTTGTTGGGAGAGATTTCACAAGTTTTAACTCTTAACAATTTTATAGACACAAAAAACATGGGTAAAAATGTCCATGCAAGTAAAACACTCGTTAAAATGAGCTTTTACATGATGTTTTTGGTATAAAAACTTGCATTTTCTCTTTCAAGATGTCAATTTTTAATTTAATACATTTTGTCGAAACTGGGTTTTTAAGTACTTTCCAAGAAACTGGGTTTTTGTCGAGTATTTGCCAAGCTGAAAATTTGGGCTTGCTGAGTACCCTCCAAGTCTGAGTTTGTGAACTATGCTTAAAAGTTAAAACATCACTAGCATGGTTTCACCCTATCAATGACATGAACAAAAAGTACCAATAGTGACAATTGAAAATGCTACCAAATAATGTAAAAATTTAAGCAACTAGTGACTTCTTCCCTTATCTAAAATATGTTTCCCACTTCATCAAGATTTACCTTCAACACTTGAATTCTCAAAAAAATGCCCTAGTGTATAATTTCCCTAATGCTTCCATGGTGATCAATAGCATGTGCCATTCCCCTACCATTTTCCAGTAATTACGTATATATACTTTTTTCTCCCACAAGATAATTGTCTCCATTCAAAATAAATATTTTCTCGAATACTTCTCTTTGCTGTTTCTCAATATCCAAAACACCATGCTTTTATGATATCTTTTATATGAAGTAATCAATAAACTCTTATAATGTAACCAGAGGTGGCAAGCATCCATGATAAGGATTTACATTATCATCCATGCATGACCACAATTTTGCAGTACACAAAGAATTCAACATAAAACATGATCAGCTATTTTTATAATCATCAGAAAATTATTAAGCGTGGTGAAAAACATTTAAGTGGATTATCTACGAGCTTCTGAATGTACTAACTTAGATTAACTAGATTATTAAAACAACTTCTGTACATCAGAGGCTGTTCAACTAATAACCTCAAACTTCTGAGCACAAATATATTTAGATCCTACAGAAAATCCTCTCATTGTCTTCCCCGAAAAGTTAATACTCAAAATTTGAAGCTCTGACAACATCAATATTTGTGGTGCTGTTATGTTGACCTATTAACTTAGAATCTAAACATTTTAGGAAAAATAAACAAGCATCCTGAATAAAGAGATTCAAATGAGTCAATCAGAAATCCTACCTAAAGCCATGGCTTCCACTTGGTCTCGTGTGCCTCTCAGTGTTGGGCCGTTGCTGTATACCTTGTTTATAATCTCTATATCCATCAAACATTTTTGCTACTGCCTCGACAGAAACATCTGACATCTGTCCAGAGCACCTTCCTGTCATTTTTGTCTTTTCCCAGCTTTTAATTCCAGCTGGTAAGATTTGATCCTGGTGTTTTAACAGACCTCCTGGCTTTACAGACCCCAACATATATTTTGATTGTTTAGGCATGTTGTTAGGGCAATTTCTAGACATCGGTATAGATGTTTCTCTAGATATCATTTCAGATGATTTAGGCATATTGTTGGGGCACCATTCCACCTGAGACCATTCATAAAGCATCGAGCAATAGATCAGATATAAGCATATTGTCTTTACTAGAGTCCTTCCATCCATGGCAGCATGGACCAGTTCAAAATACTATTAAGAACAATCCTGAACTTAGCAAGCTCCTTTAGATAATGTGAGATTCAAATATAGCAAACTAATAAAAGCACTTATAATAACTTTTGCTTTCTCAGAAAAACTGAAGCAATCATAAACCTTAGAAATTTTATCTAAGCATCCATCTCTCTTTCTCTTCTTATATCTCGCAAGCAGCAGTGCTTGTCAAAAACACAAGAAAATTCTAGAAAAGAAAAAATAAAGTTTACAGCATAAATTAAGATACAAAAGAGGAAATTTAAAAATTTGAAAGTCAATCAAAACAATTGTTTACTGAAATTGCTCAACATTCTTACCAAATTCTTGATCTCCTACAATCAACAGATTTAGTAAGGAAAATAGAAAATGCAATGAAAACAGAAAAATGCAAGGATAAAAAATTGTACTTCTGGAGACTCATTTCTGATGCAAACTTGTTTATTTGGAACAGGTGCTGGTAGTTCTATCCGAGTCCTCTTTCTCGGCAACATTGATCTAGGACATCTATCCAATTTATATGGTGTTTCATTTAAAAAATTTACCGGCTCTCTGCACCACAGAAGCTTCATGTTAACTATCATAGTAAAATGCAGACCAATGGAATTTACATACAACCCATGCAATGAGTACAAATTTTAAGAAAGACCCTTGCTACAATCAACCATAACATAGTATTTTTGTCTTTGGAGGGTATACTACCTCATTTTGAGAATTTTTTCAGTGATAAAACTTCTTCCTTTCTTCAGCTCTTCTGCTCGAAGAGAAGAAAGAGGTTTAGCTTGCAATGGACCCAATGATGGATCTTCTGCTACTGTTCCCACTACAGCATTAGTCATCCTTTTCGGTTCTCGATGACAATTATATGTCTGATCTCCCATTGATGGTTTATCCAAAGGTAGAACTCCATCTAATGATGTACCCCTCCTGGAAAAATTTGATCCATCTGGGCTAGTAGAGTACATCTCAAACCTCAGATTCCTTGCAATTTTTCTCTGATCTGTTCAAGAACTCAATATCCTCAAATTTTAATCTAAACATATAAATTCAAAGATCGAACACCAAGTAACTGCTGTAGTTTTACGCAGCTAGGGCTTCGTTCAAGTAAACATTTGACTAAAGCTTTTAATTAAAAACCTTGTCTACACATTCACGGAAACATCTAACATCTTGTCTACATCATAATAATCAATTTGATAGATACTGAGAACTGGCACATTGGCCAACATATTTATCTATGCAGAGGATTGAAAAAATGTGTCCCAACAGTGATACGATGCAGTTCTCAGATAAGGTTGTTCAGTCTATCAAAATGTATGAATCTTCTGGATAAGATTACCTAATTATGTTATCCTGGAAACACATTATGTAGTCCTTCCCAGAAAACACATACACAAACATTAATGCAGAAGGATCAGAATATAAAGTTGATTAAATGTAAATGAAACATCAAGATAATCAAAGCACATGCCAAATGAAATAAAAGACAGAGACACACCATCAGTTACAATTTCTTCATTGGTAAATGTGTATAGAAAAACATACCTAAGAACTGCCACCAATCACTGTATTGGAATTGTTGCCATATGAAGTGTTTTTCCTCTAGGTAGAGTGCAGATCTGTCAAACAGGACCTTAAATAAAAAGCACAAAAAAATACTAGAATATATCCCTTCCCAATCATATGCATTTCAGAGCATGACCAAAACAAAGGCCCATTTCCCAAGCTTGTAAGCCAACATCTAAAACTAGATGATTCCAAGATTTTTGGCTAGTCATATTGTATCTGAATAATGACAATTTGGATGAAGCATAAATGAGCATAGGGACGCATGGTGGCTTCTTTCCCAATAGGAGCCACAGACATCTGAAACCCACCACATAAAAGCATACAACTCTTTGGCATGATTTATGATTGATGAAAATGCAAATTTCACTTAAACTTGTACAAAAGCTGTAGAGATGTATAGATATAAACATTGTAGACACCGAAGACATTTTTATCAAAATTACAAGCTCTTCCAGCAACCAAATAAGCAAAAACCAAGACCCAATAAACAAACCAGCTGCTAATCAGCTTCAAGAATGAAAATGAATCACTAAGTAGAGCCCTTTCTAAGCAATAGGAGCTGTTAAAAAGTCCTAACCTAAATAAGTGGTAAACACAAAAATAAATTCACTGTAACGAGTTTTATTATTTATAAAAAAATTGCTGCTAGCTTGTAAACCACAGCCAATGATTAAACAAAAAACAAATTGGTCAGAAAGAAGCTACATAATATATATTAGCGATGTCCTGAAAAATACCAAAAACAATTCATCAAGCCACTGAGAGCTGTATGTACAATAAAAGAAAAAGTTGCAGATGAACTCGTAAAATTGGGAATCACTGGTTCAGTTACTTCTCTTTTACCAGTAAGAGTTAAAAACAATTTGCACCTCAGGAAATAGAACAATAAAGATAGTTATCTAATACTGACAATTGCTTTAGAAGATAAAAACAATTAGTGGAATAAAACTATCAAGTCATCAGCAAAAATTCAAGCTAATATAAACACAGAAACAAATACATTATCCCTATCAGCGTACACATGCAATACCAAAGATCCTATATCAGAAGTATAAGCTCAAGACAGCTATACACGAAAAATAGAATAATAACATCTTTAAGATTAAAAGGCCAATTAAAGCATTCTTTTGCAGCCTTTTCGGCAAGCATAAGTAAGAACTTATGCAGTGAACATAATGGTTAGCATGGCGTCTCTGCTTGTGCCATTTTTTTTGGTTTTCTGCCTTCAGCTGGGGATGGCTTAATGTTTTGGTCAGAAGTCTGATCCCTCTGATATTGTTTCTTGACTTTGTAACATATAATGATGATCAATAAAACTTTTCTTTTATAATTTTAAAAAAATGGAATAGTAACAATACTTATTTAATACCAGAAACTGCTCAAGAAGATAATAGCAATCAATACAATCCGGACATAGACCTAGATTCAAGCTCATCTAAATCCAAAAACAACTAAATCATCCCTATCAGCATACCCATGAAGTATCCATCTCAAAATTATGAGATCCTGCCCACAGCTTTGGGAAGCCTATAGATTCTAAAACAGTGAAAGAAAACAGTTGGATTTCATGATGTATGCACCTTACCTTTTTCATGAGCAGCAGAGAAAAATGCCACCACAAGAAAAGAGAAAATAAAAGTAAATAAGTAATGACAATTGTTTGGGAAGATTAAACAAATGGGTGCAACCATGTCGTACAACAAAGCTCAAACTCATAAAATCAATCAACAATTATGTAAACTTATCAGCATACAAATCATGAATAACAAAGGTAATCAAAACTATAAACTCTAGCAGACTCTAACAGCAGTATAAAGCATATGCATTCATCATGCCAATAAACAGAGGCAATGTAGGTGAACCGCCTCCCTTTCTCAACAGTTTGAGGAGAAAAATAATCAACCATGAGAAAACAAATAATGAGAAAAACCAATAGTTGAAAAAAATTCAAAAATATTTAAGGAGTGGGACTGCATCTTCATACCCATATGCAAATCTTTTGGTGATTATACTAATATATTATATGGCCATAGACCTTAGTTTGAATGTTGTACCTGTCCACATACCAGTACACATACCCTAAATCTCCAGTTACCATGCAATAAGCTGATAATAACAATTATGTTAAAAGATGAAAAGAATGGGTGCAACCAAGTCATAAGATAAAATTCAAACTCATTACAAGCAACTACATAGTAGCTATCAGCATAAACACATTAAGTGTGAAATATTCTAGCTAAGGATTTTTAATCAATATAAGCCACACAACTTAAAATTTCCAATAATTAACTTTCAACCAGTGTATTTTTCTATATGCAGCATGATATCTAAATTTTCTAATCACAGATAGGATTTGTTTCAAAATAAGTTAACCAATCTCCAACTCTTAACACCATCAACCAATTACAATTTATCACCTACTATGTAACTATCAGCATAAACACATTACAAGCAACTACATAGTAGCTATCAGCATAAACACATTAAGTGTGAAATAATCTAGCTAAGGATTTTTTATCAATATAAGCCACACAACTTAAAATTTCCAATAATTAACTTTCAACCAGTGTATTTTTCTATATACAGCATGATATCTAAATTTTCTAATCACAGATAGGATTTGTTTCAAAATAAGTTAACCAATCTCCAACTCTTAACACCATCAACCAATTACAATTTATCACCTACTAATAAGATATTAACCAGCTCGTTTCCATCACCAGTTCCCTTGATATTTGCATCATTTGATGAGCTTCATAGCTGCTACAGGAAATGTCGGCACCTGAGAATGCTCAAATCTTCCTTGCAGACTCGATTGCAGCGAAGAATATCTTCCTGAAAGTCTCAGCAGAAACAAATACACTAACCCCCACGAACTTCAGATTTCACCTTATCACTTCTGTCATAAACTTGCTGTTTCACTGATTAATGCGACTGCCAAAGCTGACTGGGGCTACGTCCACGCAACCTACAGGGGTATCGTCCTGTGAAAGCAATTCTGGTTCGAACTTGCAGAGCCTCAAGAAAATAAACAAGATTCATCAACATAACATTTCTCTCCAAGCGAATTCCCTTAAATCAACCCTCCAATGTTCAAAAGACTGATTTTTGCTTTCTTCCAGATTGGAAGCCCATCTGATGGAAAGTTTCTAATTCGAACTCTCAATCACCATGTCAAGAAAGCCGACTAAGCTGAAGGATAAATTCGGCTAAAGAAAGTGGGGGCTGAAAATAAGCAGCAACTGTTTATTGAAAAATGTGAGGTGGCTTCACATATTTCTTTCTTTCTTTTTTTCTTCGCATTTTTTTCTTCCAATTTTTAAGTACAAAAATAATTATTACTAATTTTATTCCAAAATACAATTGAATATAAAATAAACAGCAAATTTAAATGTTCAGGAGTCACTGACTCCACAAATTGCTTCTTAAAATATTGAGCAGCCGCTGCTAACCAAAATAAGCTAAGCAGCAGCATGGAGACCTTACAAAATGCAGAACACACATTATCAAAATCTCCAACAGCCACTAACAACCATAGACAGGAGACAAATCGAAAGAATGAAACATTGCTTATTGGTAACTTCTCTTTCTAACATACTGAAGTTGAAAGAAAAAGGAAACAATAAACAATATTCAAGAAAAAGGTTTAACTTGCAACAACCAAGATCCAATAAACAATATTCAAGAAAAAGGTTTAACTTGCAACAACCAAGATCCAATAAACAATATTCAAGAATTAACTAATACTGCTGATGGTCTAGGAAGATGAAACAATAATTACAACCAATTCATAGACCAAGACTTCGCCTAGATTGAAGATCAAGATTTGAGGAGAAGGAAAATTATTTTATATTTTTATATAGGCAAGAAAATGAACAGATTAACTCAAGTCCTTTCATCTGAGTATGCACATTTTAGATGAAAATCCTCTATATTGCATTTTGTCAATCTTTTCTTTTACATTAATATCAGAACAAGGTTGGATGAGAAGTTCAAGTTTACAAGCTAAATTTTAAGCGCATTCATTCTTACTTTGAATGTCTATAAAGATTTCAATATGCAATTTCTAAGTTTATTTTGAAGCAAAGCGCATTTCCAGCAAGTTGCTGATCTATTTTTTATTAAAAACGGTACTCATGTAATCGTCCCTTTCCAGAGATGTCAGCAGAGTCTCCTGTCTCATTCAGCGCGAACAGAGCACAGTTATATCGTTCTGTGTATGCAGTACAGGGAATAACTATTCTGTCCACTTCCGTTTTTGCCTTAAACTTTCCAATTTCTTGATTTTCAGCACCCTTCCCTTCTTCGAGCCTTTGAAAGAATCATTTCCCCTTTCAACTTGGTTTGCAACTAAAATGTCGGGATGAAAAAATACCAGGAAGAGTTATCACACGTCTTGCATGTAAGGTGGCGTCTGCTTCTGGAGACAATAGCATCTGCTAAATGCATACCTGTTTGCAAATTTCCAGCAAGACCTGCAGCAATCCGTCCGCCCTACCCAACAAAACTTATGTACAATCCCCTACGATTATCAGTCCTAGCCTGAGAGGATAGCGTGATCTAGCTCTAACAGTAAAAATCATTGCCAGAAAGGGTACTGCTCCCTGGAGGTTAGTGTCGAGTTATTATTACTCGAGCAATACCTGCAATACTCACGCAAGACCTGCAACAATCCGCGCGCCCTAACCAACAAAACTTATGTCCATTTTCCTGCATTTTGCAGTCGTGGCCTGAGAGGATAGTGTGCCCAAGTGCTAACTGTAAAAATCATAGCTAGAAAGGGTAGTGTGTCTCAATGTCGAGTTTTTTCGCTCTGGCAAGAGCTGCAACAATCCGTGTGCCCTAACCAACAAAACTTATGTCCATTTCCCTGCAGTTTGCAGGGCTAGGGTAGAATGCCCTAGTGCTAACTGTGAAAATTTCTTTGCAGATCGTGCCCATCTTTCTGCAATTTTTACCAGCGTTTTCCATTACAGACCGAACAGTAAAAGCCCGTTTTGGATCTTCGCCTCCCATAACTGCTCCGGCTTCGCGACTCGCATTCATTTCACAAGGATTTGCGTTTAGACCTTCATTCTTCGCCCGTGACACTTCATATGACGATTCGATTCATGCCGATATATATATATAGGTTGGGGTCTTACGGAAGGGGGGCTGATAGCAATGTTTGAGAGGAACATTGCTAGATGAAATTTTGTCCATCTTTATAGAGGGCAATGTGTCTTTAGTGCAATATTTTTTTAGGGTTTTAGATCTATTGCTCACAGGGTTGTTGTGGCTATTGTTTGAAGGGCTTCTATTCCTATTGTCATGAGGTAGTAGATTATTATCGAGGGTGAACCTTCTTGCATGGAGGGTGGGTTTGCACTATTGTTCAACAGAGATTCTTTTAATCATTTCTTATTAGATTATATTAAGGATAAAATAGAAGTTCTATGTCAATTTAGTTCTCTGAGGATCTTATGTATTTCATTATGTGTAATATCTTCAAATAGAGATAATAGAAAAACAATCATATATTTATAAACAGGGTATAAAAAATCTTCTGAATTTTTATTTGCATATAAGAAATCATTCAACAAACTCAGATTTGTATTCAGATTATTGATCTCAGTTTTCTGCTAATATGAATAAATTTCTGAGTATTTCTAAATATAGAAAAAGTACATAAAATCATTCTAAATCTACTAAGAAAACTCCAAAAATAATCCACATTGACTTACTTTTACTTTTCTAAGATGAAGGTAAATAACAATATGAAGAATTAGATGTAAATACCTCATAAATGTCTTCAAGCTCTAGTTGTCCTTGGCAAAACACTCAGAATTCAGAACTAGGTTTGTTCCACTTGTTTTCACTTATTTTTGCTAATGAAGCTCAATCATAGAAGAAACCTTATTAAGGATAATTCAGATCCAGATCTATTGCTTGAATTTCACCTTCAGAAAATGTCCTCTAAACTTAATAAATAATTACAACTCTGAAAATAATGTGATAGAGCATCATAGACCAAAGCCCTTCCACTGAAATTCTTCAAAACTAGAGATACTCAAAGATTTCAGAACTTAAGACAAAGATAGAAGCAATAATAGATAAAATGTTATTAACATAATGAGCTCTAAAACACCCTTAACATGTTATATAGCAATTTTCTAAAAAGACGATCTAACCTTAGCCCTTTGATCCAATACCAACCTAATCTAATGGTGTACATTAAATCACTAAAAATGAACCAATAGGCTTCTTGAAATTTGAAACCCCTTTAATATTTTAGACATGCTTAAATTAAAATCACTTAAAATAAATGTTAAAAGGGAACGACATAAATATTTAGGATAGAAATTACTTAAAAGTAGCATAAAAAGATGTGTCCACAACTTAAGAATAAAATAAAGTCAAAGACTTCACACTTACCCAACAATGTTCTATGTCCTCTTCCTCTTGGGCAATATAAGGAAAGGAACCAATGCATTATTAAGCTTGTGGCTTGAGTTAGAGACATCACATTATGTCATTTAATCATATTAATATATACATAAAAGAGATTTTCAGTTCTTAGTATATACATAAATTTTAGAAAATATGTGAGACAATATTTACTTCATTTCAAAATGCATCCATTCAAATCTTTAATATAAAACTAAGTGATATTTTTATTAAATAAAAAATCTATTTTATCTTGTAGCATATTTCCTTTTTCTTCATGTAACCTCATGTTAATTTGAAATAGGTCTTAAAATCACCCATGGACCCACAAGCTTAAGGTATTGTTTGATATATTTATTTTGTTTAAAAGAATATTGTAAAATAGTGAATTAATTTTATAATATTATAGAACATTTGTAATTTTATACTATTTTCTATTTTATGGTTAGATTTTGAGGGTATGAATATTTTCATCTAATTTTTTTCAAATACATGCAAGACTATTGTATAAATAGTAATATAGATGGTATTGATCTAAAAATAATTACTAAACTAACTTAAAAAGGTTAAGTTAAACATCATTTTTATTTTAGTACTATTAAATATTTAAAGTAAAACATTATTTTTGTTAAAATTTAAAAGTACAAAATATTTTTTGTTAATTCAAAGTAAATTGTAGCATTTGGTATATATGTACAACTTAAGTCATTGTAACTATTTAGTGTTGAATCTAACATTTATCATAGTTGAAAAAATGACATATATAGCTTTGTCCCTATAAATTGTCAAGGATAAATAAGTCTCATTTAATTTTTATTTTCCTATATTACCCATTCATTACTATAGTAAAATGTAAATAGTAACAAACATAAATTTTGATTTCTTTATAAGTAAGATTTGTTCATATGAATTTTTTTTTTTTACAAACTACTTAAATATCATGTAACTCCATTCTCTTACATGCTTTAACACCTTTTCATGTATGTATGTATGTATATACGCATGTATATATATGTGTATATATATGCATGTGTGTGTATACATATATATGTGTATATATATATGCATGCATGTATATATATACATACATGTATGTACACACACACACATAGATATAACAATAGGTTTGATATAACAATCTAGTATTATAGAAAAAAAAAAACTTTTAGAGTGATGAAGAATGAATCCCTCTGCATTAGATTAAAAAGGTGACAAGGATTTATTCATTAAATAGTGCCTCTAATGATTGTTGATGGAATTTTACTCAATGTATGTATTGAATCCTTGTAATAATATTCACATTCTATCTCAATGTCAGGTTATCCGTGCAAAATTAATGTCAATAGTAAATAAAAGAAAAAGATTGCATATCAATGTTGGCATCAATATGAACTTATTTTCATGTAGTTTGGAATAGATTACAAGATCAAACACCTAATGCCTCAATATAAAAGAAATTTTTTTTAAGAAATGATGTTCTTTTTTCAAGTAGTTAAGACCCCTACGTCACACAAAAATATTGAAAGAACTTATAAATTTATGTTTGTTCATTGGGTACAACTCAAAAATAAGGAAATGTCAAGAAGTCTAGTAAAAAGGATTTTAAGACCACTCTTATGTCATAAAGAAAAATTATGTAGATAAATTAAATTATATTGTCAAAACCAAGCATGGATACAATACCTAATAGTCCTTTTATTGTAAGTTTAAAGATAATAGAATATATTAAACATCATATTGATCTAGACTATATAGGTCTTGTGAGTTCTATGTACTAGAATATTCTAAGCCTATCAAATTTGTGTTTGAAGGTATTTTGAACAATAATCGAGTTAAGTCTTCACTTGTTGGTCAATCCTAAAAATTTAACAAGTTGGATCAAATCACTAAAAATCAACTTGCACAAAAACTTATTAATTTTAAATCCATTGTCATTGTTAAAGTACCTTTTATTTATCAATGGCCAATAAGGAATTGTTGTTATAGCATTATAAAGAGCCAAAAGTATTTGTAGAAAATTGTGCAAAGGTCTTTAGAAAATCACACCCAACAAATAAAAAATCTTACATTTTTAAATTAAAATTCATGTGATTTTTATTCAATAAAAATTATAAATTTAAAAAAATAGTCTTTTTTATAATTTAAATCTAAGTTACCTATTCGGGTTTGGGTACAAGAATCTGATTCGTGGATTTGTGAATTTTATTTTTCCACTATGATTTGTAAGAGTGCGTGTGTGTGTATACATATACACACACACAAAAAAAAAAAAAAAAGAGAGAAATATACATAATTCTAAAACTAAATCATTTCATAGTATGAATCTATGATGCTTGATCATTGATATGGGGTTGTTTCAAGGTTAGAAAGAAAAATAAAATAAAATAATTATGTTTTTAATATTTTTTTGGGCTATATGGTTGATCACGAACCCTGCCAGGATCTAGCATGAATCTGTTCATGAATCTGAATCTGATTTAGATCTGGAACCGATTCAAGGGGCCAGGGTTTGAATCCTATAACTAGGATTTAAATATTATGAGCTTTTTCTATTAAAAAACAATAATCATTTACCTACATAACCACATTTCACTTTTTGTGAAGAAAGTGGAGATTTCTACTTGGTGTCAACGATGGAGTTTTGTTTTGGAGAGCATTTACTCAAGATCAAGAACAACTTCAGTTATTATTATGTGCTTATGAACATTCCATTAAGACCCTCAATATCACCTCTAAGGATATTGAAATTTTATTATGGTCAAATTATTCATATGAAGAAATATTATAGAAGAATATTAGCTAATAAAAAATATAATGAAGGACAACATTAAGAAAAAGTTGATATTGTAGAGCATTCAAAGAATTCAACCTTTTATACATTCACATCCAAAAGAACAGTATATAAATCAAATTCTTCTATTTGGTATATAAGTTTCGCCAATAAAAAAGGTTGGTTCACAATATTTTTTATAACTCAAGAAGCTTCTATGGTGGTAAGAAGTATGGATAACAATCAATAAAGGAAATGTGCAAATATTGTCTCAAGGACAATGACAATTTATCTCTGTGCAAATATTATCTCAAGGGACAATGACAATTTATCTCAATGGGAACTATGTTTTAGAAAAAAATCTTAATCTACTCTCATAAGTCAAATTATTTGGCATTGCTGCAATATATATATATATATATATATATATATATATATATATATATATATATATATATATATATATCATATTTAGCAACCATAAATAGTATATAATTGACAAAGATACCAAGAACACTATTTCTCTTGGTGCTAATGATCATGAACAATAGAAGAAGTTTGTTGACACTAAATAGGTTAATGGTCAAACATTAGTAGTAAAAAGTGCATCAAACATTAGTACAATTTGGAATGAGCATTATGGACACCTTAGTTTATTCTATCTCTCTTAGTTTATGATTCATTAATTTAAAGTCCACCAATTTTCCTCAAATATTTTGACATTGGTAAAAATAAAATATAACTTAAATTTCCTTGATTGATTTCCTAGCATGCTAAAATATAAATTAAGAACTTAAAACTCTAAATCTAACAATTAATTTTGAAACCAATTACTAAACTAGTTACTAAATAAAAATATTGTATGGATAAATAAGGAAACCCTAATAAGTATTTAAGGAGATGCACATTAGTAGTCAAAGGAATAGTTGTAGAGGATCAAGAGTGGGGGTTGTCAGATTAGTGAAGTGGTATCTAATTAATCTTACAAATGCATTCTTAAAACTAGTTCAAATAGAAAATGATCTATATTACTATAATTTTAAAATTGTTAAAAAGGTAGATAAGAAATAGTGAATAGTGTAAGCATGATTGTGAGTGAAGTATAGTGTATTATGTAAATAAGCATTGACAACGCAATATTGCTATATATTGAAGACTAAAATATTATATCAACAATCATAATATTAAATAATTGATATATATATATATATATATATATATATATATATATATATATATATATATATATATATAAAATTTATGAACCCAACCTTAATAAATATCAAATTATGAATTATAATTATTATTGATGTTAAATTATTACTAGTATGATAATTAAAATATATAATATGACTCTTTTATTTCACTTCAAATAT
This sequence comes from Chamaecyparis obtusa, assembly GCA_027943335.1. Taxonomy (NCBI): domain Eukaryota; kingdom Viridiplantae; phylum Streptophyta; class Pinopsida; order Cupressales; family Cupressaceae; genus Chamaecyparis; species Chamaecyparis obtusa. Next base: position 133,287 of record BSBK01006201.1, on the reverse strand, counting down.
TTAAAAAATATAGTTAACCATAATTATGCGTATTATAATCTAATACAAGACAAGGGGGTATCCTTAAACCTTGAATCTTTAACTATGTCAATTCTAAAGATATGATTTGTTAAGAATATGGAAAAACTTAAGCCTTGAATCTTTAACTATGTCAATTCTAAAGATATGATTTGTTAAGAAAATGGAAAAATAGAGGACGCATTAGTAAACAATAATTTTTTACAGCAGTTTATTAGAAGCTAATTTGGGTAGTCAAATAACAAGAAAAATAATAATAAGAAGAAGGTTGTACTATCAAGATTTGGGTATAGTTTTTGAATTAAATTTATTGATCTATATTTCATGAGTGATCTGAAGAACTTGTAAATCTATTTCAACTTGCATGCCATCTGTAAGCCTTCTATTTAGTAAGCTCACAAATTTTGTATTTAGCTACGGCCGTCTTGAAGACATATTTTTTTATGCATCTTCCTTGCATCCATGATTCTGTTCACAAAATTGTAACAAAACTAATCTCGAGAACAAAAATAACATAAGATCAAGGAAGACAAAATAAACAAAAGTTTAAAATCAAAATTCATCTCACTGTTCAAAATATCTCCATTTGAAGAAACAAAGAGGAATCTAGCACTACGTATTACAGTAATATCATATATAAAAACAGCCATAGATAAGCAATGCCTTCTTTTAACAGATAACAACAAAGTTGCTTTGGAATGAGAAAAAATGAGAAGAGATTGCAGAAAAATATAGGTTGCGACTTAAAATTCATTTCAGAGCCGTCCATTTTGGATTGTAAAAATCATCTGTAAATCTTCTCCTAACATTATATTTAGCAGTTGTCTGTAAATCTTTCATTTCGTAATTGCCTGAAAATCTTCCAGTTTTCGTAAATCTTCACGTACAACATTCTATTTAAGGGTTGTCTGCATATCTTTCAGTAAGGAATTGAATGTGAATCTTTCACTTAAAACATCGTAACAATAGTAAATGGCATACCTCAACATTCTGCACAAATTTTGTCGTGCTGCCAACGATGTCGATGAGATTTTCTGCGTAAAGCTCCTACAAAGCATATCGTAACGGCCATTAAAGAATGATTTCAGATCTCCCTCTCACTCTCCGACGCCGAAAACTCGCATGCGAGACAGAAACATCGCTCTGAAGGTTCGAACCAAATAATTCTTTTCACAACATCCCATTTTAAGAAAGATGAAATTGAAATTCTTCTGCAGCGTTAAAGAAGAAAAGCGATTTAGTGTATAATAAAAATCAAAAGGCATTGCAATCCAAAATTGATTAATGCTGCCGATTATGGCAGATTTAAAGAGAAAAACAAAAGCATTTCAATATGGAACGTTACCTTTTGCTATAGATTTGAGAAAAACTCAAAAGCTATGTATGATCATGGCAATAGAAATCCTCTTACATTAGTAGAGCCGTTCGCGCAACCAAGGAATTTAAAAATGCCTCTTTAATTAAGATTCCCGCGACTTGGTGCAAGCCCAAAAAAAACCTTAATAATCTGACTTCTGTAAGTCTCAGGATCTCCAGTTATCACATATCCCTCCCAATAAATTTGTTCCTTCTCCATTTCCGAAACCCTCAAAAAACACAGATTTGCCAAAAAGATTTCCACTTCACGCTTTCTGGAACGAATCTGCACCTTTGCGTGTTCAGATATTTCAGATCCTCTATTCAACACCGAAACACAAGTTCTAGAACGTTAAACACTTGAAGTCTGGTTGAAATGAAGAAGAATATCACATCGTACAGGAACAGAACAGAAGATGTCGACGCCGAAACAAAACTTCTAAATGACGAACTTTGAAAAATTAAAGTCTCCATTGAAATGAAGAAGAATATCACATCGTAAACCCTAATGGAATCCTTTGGCGTTACTGACATGGAACCAAAAATAGTAATCAATTTCCTCACCGATTCATTTGCATCATTACGGTTACAAAGTCGACGTTTCATTTCCCCAGCTAAAACTCACATAAAATACATAAATTATCTAGTGAGACAGGTTCTACTCACTGTCGACGCCTCTTGGCAAAATAACAATTAATGTTACGTTCTCAGGTTTTCAGGAATGGATAAGCCATTGAATAATATAAAATAGCGGGACAAATCATAAAATTCTCCACAAATTTCATCACACTGCCAACTATGGGGATTGGAAAAGATGAGAGAAGTTTGCAAGGAAATATTGATTGCGACCAAAAATTTCTTTTAGGTCGGAAATGAGGCATGTTTCAACTGTTTGAAAAATTGTTTTTTTGAGGTATCGGCTAATAAGTAATCTGTTACCTGCAAAGGATGCGACTCTGAATCTTCCCCGAGGTATTCCATTTAGGAGTGATTGTAAATCTTCTCGTAGCCTTCCATCTAAGAGTTGTCCGTAAATCTCTCATTTAGGAATTGTCTAGCCGTCTGTAAATCTTCTCATAACATTCTATTCAATGATTTTTCCTAAATCTTTCATTTAGTAATTGCCTCCAAAATCTTCCGGTTAAAAGTCGTCTGTAAATCTTCCCTAAATCTTTCATTTAGAAATTGCCTGAAAATCTTCCAGTTAAAAGTCGCCTAAAAATCTTTTATGAATTGTCTAAAAATCTTTCTTTTAGTAATTTCCTGAAAATCTTCCATTTAAAAATCATCTCAGCTCTCTACAAATCTCTCATATAGAAAATGTCCAAAAAAAACTTCGAGTTAAGAGTCATCTGTGAATCTTCTTGTAAGATTCTATTTAAGGGTTGTCCAAAACCTTTCACGTAGAAATCGATTGTAAATAATCGTCGTCTTCAATCTTCCATTAAAAAATCCTCGCTATCAGCAAATGATTGGCAAGCTTACTGATAAGTACAATTAATGTTATGTTTGTAGGTTTCTCACGAATATATAGACCATTGAATGAAACTAACATATCTAGATTTAGATTTTTTTTAAAAATCTATGTAAAATATGTCTAGAAATATCAAATATCAAAATATTTAATATTTATAAATATAAATAATTTTGGCTTTTCTTATTGCACAAATCATTCCACATTGTTAAAGTTAATTAATCAACATTCTTATAATATATATAAAATAACATGATTATTTGAAACTAATCAACGATTTTACAAACTAGCTAATATATACTCTATATATAATACGCCAAGATGTATCAAGGCGTTTAATTTTTTCAACTTTAATTATCATTAAAGGTGAATGATGAAAAAATTGAATGCCTTGATACATCTCAGCATATTATATATAGAGTATATATTAGCTAGTAGCAGTCGCAGCGCACATAAAACATTGAATAAATTAATCTGATTAGGGTTATAATTAGGGTTCATATTGAAGGTTAAGGTTTATATTATGGTTAGGGTTAGCATTAGGGTTAGGTTTTAGTGTTAAGGTTGGGTTTACAATTAGGGTTAGGGTTTAATATCAGTGTGAGAATTATGTTAGGTTCACAATTAGAATTAGGATTAGGGTTAGGATTTAGTGTTATATTTTGAGTAGGGTTAGGATTTAGGGTTAGGATTTAGTGTTAAGATTTAGTGTTATGCTTATGATTAACGTTACAATTAAGCTTAATATTTATTTCATGGTTAAATTTTATATTATGGTTAGAGTTGGGTTTAGATTTAATATTATGATTAGGGTTAGGGTTTAGTGTTAAGGTTAACTTTATGGTCATGGTCAAAGTTTAATATTGGTGTGAGAATTGTGTTAGGGTTAGGAATAGAATTAGGGTTAGGGTTAGGGTTAGAATTATTAATAGACTTTGGATTAGATTTATGGGTATGGTTAAAGTTTATGGTTTGAGGTGGGATTATGATTAGGGCTAGGTTTTAGAATTATCATTTGGATTTTGGTTACTTGGATAGGGTTTTCACAATTGTTGGGGAAGAGGTTAGGGTTAGGGTTATATCTAGGGTTAGGATTAAAATTATTGTAAGAGTTAGATTTAGCATTCAAGGTTAAGGTTTATATCATGGTTATGGTTTATATTATGGTTAAAGCTTATATTATGGTTATGGTGGAAATCAGGGTTAGGATTTAGTTTAGATTTATTATTATGATTAGGGTTAGGGTTAGAGTTAGGATTATAGTTATGATGCGAACATGTACCATTATCCTAATCATAGGTATAACGCTAAATACTTAATGCTAAACCCTAACCCTAATCATATAATCATAATACTAACAATACATAAATTGATGCCATAACTCTAATCTTAACCCCAATCTTAAATGTTAAACCATAATCCTTATTGCTCAACTATAATCCTAAATTATAAACCCTAATTGTAACCTTAATCCTAAATACAATAAGATTAGATAGAGTATATGTTGAGTATGTTAATAACACTAATTCATACTCTATGGTAAGGGTTTTAGAATTCAAGTGAGGGTTTACATCATGGTTAGGGTTTGGGTTAGTGATAAAGTTAGGTTTAGCATCATTCTTAGGTTAGAGAAATAATTAGGGTTATGGTTTATTGTTAGGGTTAAGGTTTAGGTTATGGATACAGTAGGGATTAGGATTAGGGTTTAGGGTTGAGGTTATGGTTATGGTTTACATCATGGTTAAGGTTTACGTTAGTTGTATAGTTAAGTTAGCATTTAGGATTAGGGTTTAGGGTTTAGGGTTTAGCATTTACAATTAGGGCTTTTCATTTAAGATTGTGGTCTTGGTTAGGATTTAGAATTTTGGGTTATGCATTTAGGATTAGGGTTTAGTAACAAGATTAGGATTGGAGTTAAGCATTTACGAATAGAGTAACATTTAGGATTTAGGGTTATAGTTATGGTTAGGATCAAGGTTTATCATTAAATATTAGGTTTTATCATTTATATTAGGGTTTATCATTTATGATAGGGTTTAGCATTTTGGATTATGGTTTGGGATTGTTCTTTAACAATTAGGAGTACAATTAGTGTTTAGTATTTAGGAATATGGGTTAGCATTAAGGATTAGGATTTAACATTTATTATTAGGGCTAGGGTTTAGGATTATGGTTAATATTTTACTAATGAGTAGGTTGATATTGTAGTATTTTAAATGCTAAGCCATAATCCATACTGCAACTATAAAATCTAAACCCTAATCCTAAATGCTAAACTCTAATTTTAAATTATAGCCCTAATACAAACCCTAACCCTAAGCATAACACTAATAATTACATAAACACATACCCTAACCCTAATCCTGATCATAACCCTTAATCCTAAATGCTAAAACCTTATTCTAAATGCTAAACAATAATACTAAATGCTAAAGTGAAATCTAAAATACTAAACCCTAAATCCTAACCTAAACCTTAATTAGAAATATTAAACTCTAATTATAAATACTAAACCCTATTGTAAATGCTAAACCATGATCCTAACCCTGATTGTAAATGCTAAACGCTAATTGTAAATGCTAAGCCATAATCCTAACTATAACTATAAAATCTAAACCCTAAACCTAAATGCTAAACTCTAATTTTAAATTCTAGCCCTAATACAAACCCTAACCCTAAGCATAATACTAACCATAATAATAACCATGATGTAAAGTAACCCTAATCCTAACCATAACCCTAAATCCTAAATGTTGAATCCTAATCCTTAATGCTAGCCCATATTCCTAAATAGTAAACCCTAATGCTAATTGTTAAAAACTAATCCTAAGTGCTAAACTCTAATCTTAAACGATCATCCCTACATCCTAAATCTTAATGTAAACCATAATCACAAATGTTAAACCCTATGATCGTAAATGTTGAACCCTAATCTTCAATGATAAACCCTAATCATAAATGCACAACCCTAAATCCTGAATCCTTACTTAAACCACAATCTTAAATACTGAACCCTAATTATAAATGCTAAGCCACAATACTAATTATAACTATAAATGATAAATCCTAATCCTAAATCCTAGTCCTAATACAAATCCTAACCCTAACCATAATACTAATAATGATATAAATGGATATCCTAACCCTAAAAACTAATCCTAAGTGCTAAACTCTAATCTTAAATGATCATCCCTAAATCCTAAATCTTAATCTAAACCATAATCCCAAATGTTAAACCCTATGTTTGTAAATATTGAGCCCTAATCTTAAATGATAAACCCTAATCTTAAATGCACAACCCTAAATCCTCAATCCTTACTTAAATCACAATCTTAAATACTAAACCCTAATTGTAAATGCTAAGCCACAATACTAATTATAACTATAAATGATAAATCCTAATCCTAAATCCTAGCCCTAATATAAATCCTAACCCTAACCATAATACTAATAATGATGTAAATGGATATCCTAACCCTAACAATAATCATAATCCTTAATCCTAAATTCTAAACCTTGACCCTAAATGCTAAACCTTAAGTGATAAATAATCATTCAAAATGTTAAACTTAAATCAAGGTTTAACATTTAAGATTGGGGTTTAGCATTTAGAATTAGGATTAGAGTTTAGCATTTAGGATGAGGGTTTAGCATTTACAATTAGGGTTAGGATTATGGTTTAGCATTTACAATAGGGTTTAGTATTTATAATTTGAGTTTAATATTTATAATTAAGGTTTAGTTTAGGATTTAGGGTTTAGTAATTTAGATTTCAGTTTAGCATTTAGTATTATTGTTTACCATTTAGAATAAGGGTTTAGCATTTAGGATTAAGTGTTATTATTAGGATTAGGGTTGGGGTATTTGTTTATATAATTATTAGTGTTATGTTGAGGGTTAGGGTTTGTATTAGGGCTAGAATTTAAAATTAGAGTTTAGCATGTAGCATTTAAACTCTATATTAGCTAGATATTTAAATGCTAAACTCTAATTTTAAAATCTAAACTCTATATTTATGATAAATTTAAAATCTAAGTATTAATAGATTCTAATGTGTAGGTCTTATTAAAAGATAGAGTATTCTTTTAAGTTTAGAATTGAAAATATATAGCAATTAATCTAGATATCTAAGCAAAATTACTATCTTATTCTATTTTCCCCTTTTGGATGCAAATCAATTCAGATTGTAATCAATTTCATTCCTATTCAAAATAGAATAGAAATGTTTCTTAACTATCTAAAAAATATAGAAAGATTCTATTAAAATTTGAAGGTAGACATCATTGAAAATTTTATTTTCTATTTTCCCTTTACATGCAAATCAATTTAAATTCTAATTAAAGAAAATTCTTTTATTTTTATTTTAAATGAATCAAAAATTAATTTTATAGAAAATTTAATTTACTATTAGAAAATTACACTAATTTCTTTTTTCAATTTTAAAATGAATCATCAACAAATTTTAATATAAATTTAAAATCTAAGTATTTATAGATTCTAGATATTTAAATGTGTAGGTCTTATTAAAAGATAGAGTATTCTTTTAATTTTAGAATTGAAAATATATAGAAATTAATCTAGATATCTAAGCAAAATTACCATCCTATTCTATTTTCCCTTTTTGCATGCAAATCAATTCAGATTGTAATTAAAGAAACTTATATATGAATCAACAATTAGTTAAACCTAACATGAATAGAACCTTTCTAAATTTTTTAGCAACATTTCTATTATATTATATTTTATTTTTACATGCAAATCATTTAAAATATTAAAATTAAAGTAAATTCTATTTTTTCAAATTTTAAATGAATCATAAAGAGATTTTAAATAAATTTAAAACTAAAATGTACATTTTAATAGAATCTTTCTATATTTTTTTAGATAGTTAATAAATATTTCTATTCTATTTTTCATACAAATCATTTAAAACTATTTATTTAAATTATATTTTTTAAAATAAAATAGAAATTAATTTTAGAATAAAGTAATTTTATAATTAACTTTTGACATTTTTGGTATAGTTATGATACATTGCCAACATTTATTTTCTTTTAATGATCATAGAGTATGCTACAGAGTCCAAAAATTTAAATTTAAAAATAGTTATCAAAATTTATTTAAATTGAATGATTAATCATTTTATCCATCTCGGCATACCAAGTAGATTCACGCAGTCACCATTTTCTGGGATGATAATTACAAGATTGTTATATCTTTCTTTAATGTATGTCACAATTTTCTGCATGCCATAGAATAGAAAATAGATCCCTCCATGCTCATTTGCAATTCCATTGAATTCCAAAGTGGCAATCAATATACATGAATATGAAATAAAGATAAAACTAGGCTTTTGTGTGTGCAACAATGAGCCGATAGGAATTTTATTTTTAAAATTAAAATTAAAAATATGATTCTAGTTCAAGTTTTGAGAGAATTAAAAAACTCATTGATGAAAAAGGATGCAAATCTATAATTTAAAAATACAATGCTTCTAAATTTTAAAATTAAAAGTTATTAGCATACATAAATAATTTAAAAATAAATAATGTTAAAATTATAAAAAAAGAAAATATAAGATAGAAAAAGGAGACATTTGATAGAAAAAAGAGGAAAGAATCTTATTTTTAACAGAGAAAAATTAAAAATTAAAAATATAATGTATTTTGAATATAAAAAATATAATATTTCTAAATTTAAAAAAACAATGTTACATACATTAAAACTATTTAACAAATAATATGAAATTTTTATATACTAAAATATTATTATTAAAAGTAATTTCAAATTTGTTATATAAATATGATTTTATTTTATTTATCTCTTTGTTGAATTTCAAACTCTAAAAATAGAACCCATTATAGAAACACAACTTTCTAATAGAAGATAGATTTGGTGAATCCCTAAGAAAGGGGCTTTATAACAATTCAACAAAGATAGGAATAAGGACCTAAAAAAATAGAAACTGTACAGATTTGGAATATTGCAAATAACAAGAAGGGCTATTTTTCAGAAAATTAAACATCATATTCATAAAGAAGACATATATGTATCCATTAACATTATAAAACATCAACTTTATCTATTATTATTATTTTCACATAGAGAATGATAAATTTTGTTGTTCGTCGAGTACAAACCCCATAACCCCATAACTGATACTTAAACATTTGAGTTTTAACCAAAAAAGATCAATTAGTCGTACAACTTTACTTAGCACTGAAAACTAAGAAATTTAAAATACAATCAAAGATTGTTTAAGAACCTCTTAACAATAAATAAATAATAAAACTATTATAATGATAATGAAGCTCTTCCATAATTTTATGGATTTTAAATATCCTTAAAATGAACAAAATTTTAGAATCTCAATGTTTTTTGGTCATTTAAAATTTGGTAATCATTATTACTGATCTTTCAACAATTAATTTCCATTCCCCTGATAAATAGCTATTTAAAGGCAAAAAAAAAATCTTTATCGAATTAGTACAATTTAACTTTTGAAAATTATAATTTATTTAAAAATATAAAAAATTCAAAGAAATTATTTCTTTTACGATTTGGATAACTTCAAACATTAAAACCATAAATATAGAAATTCTTCAACAATTGTGACAGAGTTAAATATGTCAAAGTTCTAATAAGGAAGTTCTTCCAAAATTTTGTACAGGAATGCAAAAATTGAAAAATCAAACTGCAAAAGCTTAAATACGAAGTTCTTCAACACTCATAGCAATTTGAAAAGTTAAAAGCTTAAATCAAGAAAAGTTGTTCTCGAATTTCAAAGCCTTTCAGGAATTCATGAATTTAAACAATGGAAAATGCATAAACAATAAAATTCATCAAAAAATTCTTGAATTTAAAAATATAAAACAGTAGTTACAAAACTCTTTGGCACATTCATGAATTTAGAAAATGGAATAAGTGTAAATATCAAATTGTTTGACCAATTAAAGAATATTAAAACACAAAATAGAATAAGCATAAATATCAAAATTCTTCTACAAATTAAAGAATACTAAAATAGTACAAAGCGTAAATAACAAAACTCTTCTATGATTTGATAAATTTATCTAGGTCAGTTGAATTATGAAGTTCTTAGAAAAATTTGTGAGCTAAATGTCAAGAATCTAAGATTAAAAAAAAAGGGAAAATCCAAGATCTGGAATAAAATTTCTGTTAATTTCAACTAAGCTTGATCCTTTTATCTTGGATTCATTCACCTTTCAACAAAGCAGTAAAAGTAAAGCCATGGAAACTTCAATTTAATGTAATGTGCATTCGCCATTAAAATTAAATCTCCTAAAACTTATCCCTAAACAAAGATATGTATGCATACTAGAAAAAATAGCATTAAGATAAAACAAGGTAAGTTGCTATTTTTTTACAAAAACAATTGAAGTGTTTTCCATAGCCAAAAATGAAAAACTATTCGGAAAGGGCTGACAATTTTCCGGCAAAAAATTTACTTTTCAGGGAGCAAAGCTCCCACATAAAGCCTATCGGCTTAATAAATAGATGAACACAATACATACGGGCTCGCCTATAGGCACACCATCTCTCTCAACAGCAAGAAACTCAATGTTGAATAAGAATTGTCATCAGCAAAAATTTTCTATTAAAATTAATTTCTATGATATACAAGTTGCCTTATGAGTGATATAGACTATTGCATCTGAATTGTATAATGATATTGCATCTGAACTGTTTATAGACTATTGCATGTCAACTATATATAAACTATTGTATGTGAACTGTATTGCATCTGAACTATAACTTGGCATATGATGTGTAAAGGTTATTGCCGATAAAATCATAAGAACCCTTTACTTTATATCATCTCTCTAGGAAAGTAGGCAGGTGCTGCCCCATTATTTCACCCATCTCAATAGCAAAAACCAGTAGAAAAAATGAAATCGACCTATGTGTATGGATGCAAAACTCAACATAGCCATGGATACTATTTTCCATGTCAATACAGTTCATTAAAACAATGCAAGTTTATACTGGACAGGGAACAATGTAATTGAATTTAAAGATGGTTGAAATTTAAGGATGCCATTTTTCTTACCAGGCCATGTCCAATACCAATAGTCTCTCCAAAGAATCCATCCTCCAGATCATAGAAGACAATGTTCAAAACATACAATATATTGTAATATATACAATATACAATCAGCGATGAAAGAAAGTGGAATTGGAACCACTGTTTGTTTGTAATGGATGCAATGAACTATTTGTGCCCAATAAAATGTAATTGCTGTCAATTTAGCTTAGTGGTCCCTCCATTTTTTAGAATTATCCAGTTGGCAGCGGTGCTTTTTTACATATCTTTCAAGCTGGCACTAGAATATCAAAAGTTTCTTTTTTCTTACACTGTTACATTCGCTGACCTCTTATAGGTGTGGTCCTACTACCATTGTAAGCTTACACCTCTCGGTGTAAAAATATAATATATTATGAAAATTAAATCATTTGATAAAATTTGAATTTATATAGTAAATCATTTAAAATAATAATAATCAAAGAAAAATTGACCATAGCATGGTCAAACAATTAGTACATATTGAAGAAACTTTGTGAAGATAATTTGCAAACATCATCTAAAAAGTTAATACTTAATGATCATTTAAACAAATTTTGACATAATGCATCATATCGATTAATAATATATTACTTAATTGTCATTTCAAAGATGAATTTTTGAGCTTTAATTATCAAAATAGACTTGACAACAAATAATGTAGACCCCATAATATGCATGCAACAACCTCAAATATGGAATGACTTGGTGCACTATGAATGTGATGGAGTAATCAAACTTAAGAGTAGTAAGCTCAACCATTCCTCAAGTGGGCCCTTGTGATAGCTAATTTGAGATTATCCTTCAAAAAAAATTATAAACTTCAGACTAAGTTCATCAAAGAGAATGTGCTTTCTGGTATTTACTGTTGGCCTGATGGTGATTTTCCAAATGCATCCTACAAGACAAAGATCACGAATCTCATAGTACAGAGCATCTTTAACCATCCACATAAATCTACAATCTCTATCTATAGGTGATGAAATTTTACATCTAAGTTCATCTTAACCTTTGTTTCATAAAGGAAGTTGAAGTATATAGCATAGCTCTCAAATTTAATTTGAGTGTTCCTTAGTCCATTATTTTTAATTCTCTTGACCATCCCATCTCTCACCCAATAACGAACACTCGACTCCTCTATATGAAGAACGACATTGTGTGGAAGATATGGGTGATAGTCCTACAACCAATTGGAAACCAATGATGTACGCACAATGTCTTGCTAAGTTGCATGAAAATTATTAATAACTTAAATCATCATGAACAAGATAAGAAATATAATTTTACAAACTAATTAGAATGTTGCATAAAGGATAGTAACCATATAGAAAATGCATGTTATCAAAGAACTATAAAATATATTTAATATTTGTAAATGTTAATATTTTGATATTTATAACTTAATATATATTTAAATTATAACTTAAAATATGATAATATTAACTTAATTTACAAAAGATAACACTAAATATAAACATAAATAGACAAGATATGTAGTTGTCCAAAACATAAGAAAAATGATACCTATATCATATTAATAGCCAATATCCAAATAACTTTAGTTTTTATTTCCACTTTTTTGACTTTCTAACTTTAGTGTTACTTTCTTCTCTTTTTACTTCCTAACTCTAGTTTTACTTTCTTCCCTTTTTACTTTCTTCATTTGAATTCCCATGGAAATAAATTTACTAATCTTCACCCAAATTAAACAAATAAAAAATATTAATATAAAAAATAACCAAATCAAAGCGTTATAAGTATTCCCAACATAACCTAGCAATAAATTTAGAAAGATCTATATGACAACATTACCTTCCATAGAAGAAATAAATATTTAGATCTATAGATCTATATGGTGGCATTGATTTCCAAATAAGAAATAAAGATTTCTACATTTATATAATCATTTAGAAAACTCTAATAACATACATCTATTATAATTAGTATAGTTTAGAACTTAAGTAACCTTGCACAATACACTTCTCTAGGTTGCAAAAATGAAGAAAAATGTTGGAAAATCTATAATTTCTGCATAGTAAAAAATTGAGTTAAAGATGGTGCTAGAAAAATACAAATAAGATTTTGGACAAATTAAGACAATTGAAACATTTTTTTCAGTTAAAATCAAAAACATATATATCTTTTAAGTCAAACAATTTGACTAAAATAAAGAAAAATAAGTAAATAATATCTTTGATTATGCTGAGAGGCATAACCCTATACTGGCATTAATCCTTTGTATAGGAGGTCATCTGAAAAAAATGTTGTAAGAAAAAAGAAACCCTTCGGATTCCTCTGCCAGCTCACATGCATAAGAATGGAATGTTATTGACACGCGACTACATCAATTTTTTAAGTTTTAAAAAATATAAAGAAAATCTAAGATGCCGAGAATAGTTGGAGAGTAAATGGGTGGTCACGACAATTGTCCTTGTTAGCAGTTACAAAATGCTTTGAAGATACGGTAGAAAACGCATGGTATTGGAAACGTTAGTTGTTTCTATTAAATTTGCAGCCCTCTCTATAGATTGATTATGGTCTTTCTTGCAGTAGCCAGCTCTCTAAGAGAAAGATTTGTTAGAGAGGATACAAAAGATCCAGCACCTGATCTTACTTCCACAACACTGATCTTTGATGCACTTTCCTATGGTAATGACAGTTTCCTGTGTATTGCAATTTTATAGACTTTTAACATTTAGATTTTGTTGCATGTGTATGTATTAAAGTTGGTGGATTGCTTCCTTATCTCTGCATATCGCTTTCATTCCCCACCCATATCTCTCTATTACTAGCTTTCTTTCTCTCTGCATCCAAAATAGAGGACAGTTGTCACAAGTTGTGAACCAAATTTTTGTAGAGAAGCTCTTTCTTGGAGGAAACCTCTGAACGATGCAATACATGTGCCAAGTCCTACCATGATGATTGGGACCATAGGATCTGAAGGAAGCTTGAAATTTGACTTCCTAATAAAAAATGGCACCCAGCTACAGTTCTCTGCAGATTTTGTGTATGGGGTGGAATTTTGCCAGACGAAAAACAAACATGATCATTAGCTTACATTTGCACCTTACACCACTTTTGATTGCAGAGATCAAAAGTTGTTCAATATTAGAGCATCACTATCTTTGTGGACCTCTCATTCTACATTGTTTAGTTTTGAATTTTTTCTTAATTCATTTCAAAAAAAAATATAGATCTTAGTTTAATTTTAGAATTTGAAATTATTTCCACAGGAAAAAGGAAAAATGAAATAGAAATGTATTTTTTAATCAAAAGTGAAATAGAAATGTTGCCTATATATCTAGATTATTTTCTACTTTTCTTCAATTTTTCAATTATAAGGATAGAAATGGCATGCATGCAAAACCAAAAAAACTAGAATAGAAATATTCCTTACATATCTAGAAAAAATATAGAAAGATTGCATTTAGTTTTAAATTTATTGTTGGTTCATTTCAAAAAGTTAAAATAGAATTTAGTTTAAATTTAGAATTTGAAATGATTTGCATGAACAAAAAGGAAAAATGAAATAGGAATGTTGCTTATATATCTAGATTATTTTATACTTTTCTTCAATTTTCTAATTATAAGGACATAAATGATATGCATGCAAAAAAACAAAAAGGAATAGAATATAAATGTTCCTTACATATTTAAATGTTTTTAGAAAGATTGCATTTATATCTAGATTTAATTTTAAATTTATTTTTTTGTTTTTTGAAATAGAATATAGTTTAATTTTAGAATCTGAAATGATTTGCAAGTGAAAAAAGAAAAAGAATGGAAATGTTACCTATATGGTGTGAGCATATGATAAAAACTTATACATATTTCAATGGAATAATAAAAACTTGATCTTCAATACAATTATATAATGCAGTAAACAGTTAACCGATAACTGCTAATGGCTTACGGGAATGTAGGTGAGCAGTTAACTGAACTGCAATGTATTACGATGCCAACATTGCCCCCCTTAATACATTGATCCTAAAAACACATCAAAATCACTTTTCCCTAGGGATCCCTCCCTTAAGGCTTACACAACAAAACATGTTGATTACATAATATGAATACATATATTGAGAAAATCTTCTTCTAAAGTAGCAAACCCTAAACCAAGCAAGGCTCCATCAAGTTGTCTCTTGACCCTCAAAAAGGTGTAGCTTCGAGCTGTGTTCTTAAGCCCGCAGTCTCGAACTCTCGAATCACAAAGTCTTGAATTATTCAACAATGATCCCTAAGAGATGTGACAGATCTCTATCATTGTCTAATGACCGTGAAAGGGTATAATTCTCAATCATATACTCTGAAGCTCGCTGGACAAAAATCCATAATGAGTGCAATATCAAGTCTAAAACTTGTCTCCAAAATGAATCTTCAAAGGATATGCATTCCACAAACTTGTCAGCATTAGAAAGCTAAACAAAAATAGAAAGCCAAAAATACTTCTCATGCAGAACACTATCTCAAAGCGAGAAGCTAACTTGAGATGATGGAAATTCCTCCATCCTCTGATGCCGCCAACCTCCAGATGTGAAGGTTCAAAGCACAAGATTGTGATTAATAGGACATTGGAAATTGTTAATGACCTCTCCATCATCTGATGTATCCTCATTTTCAATGCATGCAACATTTCCTTCTTCAAAATGTTCTTTGATTTTTCCTTTTAAGAACATCACTAGCTCTAGTTCTACAAATCCATGTTGTGTGCCCCTTTTTCTTACAGTAAAAACATTTATTGTTTCTTCTATTTTTATTTGACCATTTTTTAGTACTTTGTGAGTATAATGCCTGATCTATTTGATGAGCTTCTTCTATGACTTCCTTTGTCCTGTTTTCTTCTGCTAGAAGGGTTGAAATCATATCCTCTAGAGTCTGTGAAGTGAGTTGACTTAGTGTAAAGAAAAAATTACTATATTTGGAAGATAGGCTATTTAACAAGATGGCCTTAGCATCATCGTCATCAACAAGAGCCTTAACTTCTACAAGTTGTCTAATGAGAGACCTTAAATTACTTATATGATTGGACATTGTGATCCCATTTTCCATTTTGAATCTAAACAATTGAATTTTGAGAGAAAACTTTGCATTGACAGCTTTTGCTCCAAACAGCTTGTTTAGATTATCCCAAATCTCAACAGAAGTGTTATCTAGATCTACCATTCGACTCCAACAATTTATTTGCATCTATAGGTGGTTTTTCTTTTCCGCTTACTATGCCCCATAGGTTTTTATTCATCAATTGCATTTGGATTTTTATTCTTCGTGTATGAAAATTGAAACCAAAGTATTTATCTAATGGAATCTCCATTTCAAACCAATACAATCCTAATCAACAATTTTAAATACAAGTTTTCTCACCTAAAAGAAGTTGGAGACTTCTGTTTGAAATCATTTCTCTACAATGATGTCATGAACAATCTGACATATTCAAAGATGTGTGGAGAAATATATGTACATGTCTGATTATACAATCACCAAATGGGAAAAGAGCAGCAAGAAGAATGAGAGCACACAGAATGATAACACTTTTACCAGCATTTCGTTCTACAAGTGCCCGCTGCTAAAAGAAATGGTTCACTTCAAGAAAAAGTTCCCTATAAGTCTACCAATACTTCATTCTACCAGCGTGGTTTTTCCCTCCATTTCCTAGTGCTCAGTTTCATACTCACTAGTGCCAACGCCTAGGTCCACGCTATGACTGCGAATTTCCTGGACTGCAATGTTACCTATCGATTGTTCTGACAGGGACAAGTTGTAGTTTTCATAGTCCAAAAATATATCTCAAGAACAATCCACACATTCCAAAAATCAATCCCAAGATCATGCCATTATGTTGAGCCCAATAATCCTCCAATAATCCTACATAGCACAGATCATTCACTGAAACGTAACATTTGAAAACTTTCCTACATTTTCTTGCCTGGACCATTCATTCAAGCTCTGATACCATATGTGAGCATATGATAAAAAATTCTACATATTTCAATAGAATAATAAAAACTTGATCTTCAATACAACTATATAATGCAGTAAACAGTTAACCGATAACTGCTAACTGCTTACAGGAATGTAGGTGAGCAGTTAATTGAACTGCAATGTATTACGATGCCAACATATGGTATACAATATAACCATCTATCCACCTACATTATCTATTTACTTACCACCATATTATTCAAATGAAAATTGGTTTGAGATTTTATTTAATTATTAGAATAAGAGTTTAGGGTTTAGGATTTAGGGTCATGATTATGGTTAGTGTATAGATTATTTATAATTTTCTTCAATTTTCCAATTATAAGGATAGAAATGATATGCATGCAAAAAAAAAAAAAAGAATAGAATATAAATGTTCCTTATATATTTAAATATTTTTAGAAAGATTGCATTTATATCTAGATTTAATTTTATTTTTATTTTTTATTTTTTGAAATAGAACATAGTTTAATTTTAGAATCTAAAATGATTTGCATGAGAAAAAAGAAAAAGAATTGAAATGTTACCTATATGGTATACAATATAACCATTTATCCACCTACATTATCTATTTACTTACCACCATATTATTCAAATAAAAATTGGTTTGAGATCTTATTTAATTATTGGAATTAGAGTTTAGGGTTTAGGATTAGAATTAGGGTTTAGGATTTAGGGTCACAATTATGGTTAGTGTATAGATTATTTTATACTTTTCTTCAATTTTCAAATTATAAGGATAGAAATGATATGCATGCAAAAACAAAAAATAATAGAATATAAATGTTCCTTACATATTTAAATATTTTTATAAAGATTGCATTTATATCTAGATTTAATTTTAAATTTATTTTTTGTTTTTTGAAATAGAACATAGTTTAATTTTAGAATCTAAAATGATTTGCATGTGAAAAAAGAAAAAGAATGGAAATGTGATCACCTATATGGTATACAATATAACCATCTATCTACCTACATTATCTATTTACTTACCACCATATTAATCAAATGAAAATTGGTTTGAGATTTTTATTTAATGATTGGAATTAGAGTTTAGGGTTTAGGATTAAAATTAGGGTTTAGGATTTAGGGTCAAGATTATGATTAGTGTAAGGGTTTACATTATGGTTTGTATTATAGTGAATAAATTTAGAGTGTTTTTGTTATGGTTGGGATAAAGTTAGTCTTAGGATTATGGTTAGACTAAGGGTTTACACTACAGTTAGTATTATGGTTATAATTAGGGTTAGGGTTAGGTTTAGGGTTGACAATTAGGTATAGGTTAAAATATAGAATTTATATTATGGATATGGTTAGGGTTTTTCATTATATTAGAAATAAGGTTAGGGTTAGGGTTGGGGTTATGATTAGGTCCATATATAAAATTAGGGTTATGATTAGATGTAGAATTAATATTAGAGTTAACTTGGTATTATACCCTAACCCTAATTACACCCTAACTCTTAATAAAATGTATTACACCCTAACCATAGTCCTAACCCTAAATCATAAACCCTAATCTTAATCCTAAACCCTGAACTCTAATCCTAACCCTAATCTCAAATTCTAAACCAAACATTAAACTTTAACCCTAACCATAATACTAATCCTAAAATTTAAACCTAAATCCTAAACCCTAATCCTAATCCTAAACCCTAAACTCTTATCCTAACCCTAATCTAAAACCCTAAATCAAACATTAAACTCTAACCCTAACCATAATCCTAATCCTAAACAAGACCATATCCCAAACACTAAGTCCAACCCTAACCTTGACCACATTGTAAATCTAAACCCTTTTCCTAACTGCAATCCTAAATCTTAACTCTAATCAAAACCTTAAGTATTGAGTTATCCTGGACTGGTCACTCTGGGCCCCAGACCCTGGACTGGTCACATTGGATCCCAAACCCTCAAGTATTGAGTTACCCTAGACTAGCCACTATGGGCCCTGGACCCTCAATATGACGCACGTGAAACTAGAATACCCTCTCATGAAAATGAGGAATTCTAATCATACCTACTCTCTAGGTATCATCCCATTCCCATCCTTAGCCTAAACAAGGGCTCAAGGCATAGGTGAGGCATAATCTCTAAATTATCTTTTTAATGAACTCTCCAAATTTTAATTAGTATGTTATCACTTATTAACAAACTTACGATAGGTTACCCTGATACTGACCACTTTGGGTCCCTGACCCCTATTGTAAGCCATCCCTTAAGATGCACCTATTTAACCTCCCCCGGGCTCACAAGTCACCAACAATCAAATAAGTCTCATAAAAGATATCAAGGACACTTTGGTCCTCAAACTCTATCCCTAAACATAAATTAAATCCTAAAACTAACCTTTATTCTAGCCATATAACCCTAAACCATGACCTCAACTATAATCCTAACTCTAACCCTAATCATAACCTATACCCTAACCCTAATGGTAAGCATACGTATTTCGCTAACCTAACAATGAGTCTAAAACTAACTAGATCACTAATCTAAAACCTAACCCAAAACCTTAATGATGATGTAAACCCTAACCTTGACCCTAAAGATTAATCATAATCCTAATCTTCACCTTAGCCATACCCAAACTCTAATCCTAACTATATTGTTAACCCAAAACCTAAATCTAACCCCACTAGTACATTTGACCTTATTTTTCTACCAAATTTTTTGACCAACAAATAAAAAGGTTTTGGTTGGTCAGATTATAGAATGAAAACTTTGATTTTTTTTTAATCCATGCCTGTGTTGGTCGAACTTTCGACCAATATTGTGGAGGTCAAAATTTCGACCAACATGGGCATAACTTTAAAAAAAAGGTTTCATTTCTCATTTCATTATGCCTGGAACAACGAATTAGATCAAGGGAAACACACAAAAGTGGACCACCTGTAAGGATTTCCTTACCTTAACCTAGGGTTTTTGAAGTTTCTGTTTAGAATTAATGTTTAGTTTAATATTATGTATTTTGTTCTTCTCTGAATTCATGCTGGTCGCAGATAGTAAAGAACTGTTATAACCATTATCATATTGGTTTTGATTTATGAAATAGTTATTGTAATGGCAGTTGGTGGGGTGTCTGTACCTACGTGGAAACCATGTTTCCACTATCAATGTTCGAAGGAGACCCGAAACTCTATATGCAGATTTATTTAGTCGATTGCTATTAAATGTCACTCCTGAAGTGACAAGGATGAAATGCATATAGTGGCAAACTAAGCATGAAAGAAAAGTTTAGGGTAGAGCCATCCACTTTTCTACACCATAGCAAATAATCTCTATAGCAAACCTAGATGGTAGCAATTTGGATGCTCTATGCCATCCTCCACCTCTCATTGAGCAAGGCTAGCCAAAAAAGGCATCAAAGGCATCCATTTGTAGGTGTGCAGCTGTGATTATTCCATAGTCGAGTGATGAGTAGATTTAGATGTATCAGTTGATTTCTATAGAGATGCAAAAAAAATCAGTTTAACTTGGTTGACATTCCATATAAGTAAAGAGGCACAAGTTAAAAGAAAGTGACGGCATCTTTAATGTTACAGCATTCTCCAAGCAAGAAAATGAAAAATGATACCCTCACATTCTGGACTTTTATTTTTTGTTTGGCCGGTGTAAGGCTCCCCTAAAGCTATCATTTTTTATATTTTTGTTTTTGCTTCAAAATTTTCCAATATCAATACACACATATGCCTATATGTGCATACACATAGGATATAAATTCATTTCCAAAGTGTAAGGTGCAGATTTATCTCAAAGCTTGGGATACTTTTTCTTCATAGAGCTTAGTACATTACAATGTTTTGTACAATATGTTTGACAAAGAATTTGAGCCAATTCCCATTTAGTTTGGACTCATTTTGATTTGAATGTGTTCTCTTAACAACAAGTAGCACACTCTTGTGCTAGGTCTGACTTATATAATCAAATGTTGATCCAAACTCTCTCAATTATTTAATTAGTGTATATTTATATAAAAAGATTATATCTTTATGTAGTTTTATCTATTGGTACAAGGAAAACATACACATACCATGCCTATTCACACACTTATGCAACCTAACCACAAGAGGCTAGGTTAGTGTGCATCGATTCCTCCATGATAGGTTACCTCCCCTAGCTAAAACCTTTTCTTTAATGAAACTCTCCCTCCAACCCAAGAGTTTCAACAACCCTCAATGGAATTATGGAAACCAATCCTATAATTGGTCATCTTTATCATAAGTATTCTTAATTACACTTCAAAAAACACAACATAATAAAAATGCCTTTCCTAATTTCTTACTATTTAATAATTAAAGTAATGAATCAATGATTGGATAGGTAAATAAAATGAGATGTGATGAAAAACATACATGTATGATGCACAAAAGTTGTATCAATTTTGAGACAACCTACCAACTACTCCTATAACTAATAGGAGATGATTATAATGAAAGATGTTTTCCCTTTCACCAATCAAAAAAGGAACCCTATTAATGAAATTAGTTATATGTTTTTCCAAGGAACGCTATTAATGAAATAAGAAATTATATTTGGCATTTATCGTAAATAAGAAATTTGAAAATGAGGGGGATTCACAAGTTCCCAACATATAAATTGGGAGTCAAACTACTTAGGCTGGAAGATTACTGCATCCACTGTTGAACATCAGATTGCCTTCTAACAGGGGACATTACATTAATATGTATGTTCTTATTGGGCAAGCATTAAAATCACCATTTGGTGTTCTAAGAGATTAGAGATTAAAGAAGATTGGTAGTCCATTATGAAACTAGGTATTATTATGCATCCTTAGTGTTTACATTAAGAATGGATTGATTCATAGACATATAAGACAACCTAATGAAGGGTGCTCCCCTTAATACCACAAACACATAACAGAAACAAAGAAACAACAACAATTTGCAAGAATAGAAAATGGGCTTCTTATTATCTCCACAAGTGTGGAATTGCAAATTCAGAATTACAATATGCAAAGCCACATGGGCATTCCCCTTACAATATTATGTAGGACAAAGTCTCGAATCATTACCCAGATCTACCCAGAACTGCTCCGAACTACCTAAGACAACACTATAGCCTTCCTTATATAGGCAATTTTCCACCGTCTGGGAAGGTTCCAAAATTTTAGCCAATAAGGCTGACCAAACTTAGAATTATTTTATTTTACAACTTATTACATTAGAGCTGGCTCAAAACAACTTTTGAAACCCAAATAGAAATTTTGAAGAAAATTTATTTTTCGCCATTTTAGGTGACCCAACTTTCAAAGACCATAAGTCATCACCTGTTGACTCGATTGACTATCATGACCCCATTTCACAAAGGGCACAAAGCACTCTACAACACCTAAATCAAGAAAGCTTCATTCAGTCAAAGTTTCAACCTCATCTGGGACCTCTAAAGCCTTCAAAACTGAGTTCAAAGTTTTTATACCCTATTGCCAATACCAAAAATTTTCAATATCTTCAAAACTAGACTTGATCTGGCAATGAAACTTTACTGGCAGGCTGATATAACCAAAATGAACCTCCAGGAAAGAAAATAAACCATTCTAAGCACAAATAGAAAACTTACTAAAAATAGTAAATTTCCAAAAATAGAAGCTCTGCACAAGATAACCCTTATTGAAAAGAAACTAGAAATATATTTTTGGGTGATGCAAGATTACTCCTACACCCAGGATGCTCTTGCATCAGACACCCGGGGTAATTTGAGAAGTGGCCCTGTCATGACTCAAGTGTGAATAGGAAAACCAAGGTGGTCAACCTCCTCCCTTGTGAGCCATGATGAATCTTCAATAGGTCATCCTTTCCATTTGACTAGATATTCTTTATATGTCATGTTTCTTGTGCTTCTGCCAACATGACTGTCCAGTATATCCTCAATCTCCTTGGTAGCTAAATTGGTTGCTGGAATACTCCACTATGTTGCTGTGATCTCATCTTCAACACCTCCTTCATGATACTCTGTCAAATCTAAAATGTTAAACACTGGTGAAATATTCAGCTCAGTAGGCAATTCTACCTCATATGCATTTTCTGAATCATGCTTCTTTAGTATCTTACATGGCCCAAACTTCTTCATTTTCAACTTGTTATATGTACCAACTAGAAATCTATCCTTCTGCAAATGAACCATGACTTCATCTCTAACCTGAAATTCCTTATGCCTCCTTTTCTCATCTGCCTTAGCCTTATACTGCACATTCATCTTGGTAATGTGCTTCCTCACCTCCTCATGGATATTCTTCAAATGTTTTGCAAAATCCTCAGCTTTAGCACTACTTATTTCCCCTTTATCTATCTTTCTAAACTCAGATGCATTTCTTGGGCTACTTCTATATACAATCTGGAATGGTGATTTACCAGTGCTCCTATTGATAGAATTATTGTATGCAAATTCTGCCTGTGGTAAAATCAAATCCCATCCTATTGGCTTATCTCCAACCAAACATCTCAGCAAATTCCCCAAACTCCTATTCACCACCTCCATTTGTCCATCATTCTATGGATGATGTGATGAACTGAACTTCAACTCTGTCTTCAACTTCTTCCACAATGTATGCTAGAAATATCCAACAAACTTAGTGTCCTGATCTGAAACTATGCTCTTTGGAAAACCATGTAGTCTCACCACTTCTCTGAAAAATAATTTTACTACATGAACAACATCATTAGTCTTCTTGTAGGGAATGAAATGTGTCATCTTCGAGAATCTGTCAACCACCACAAAAATTGAATCATGTCCCCGCTAAGTCCTTGGTAAACCAAGAACAAAGTCCATACTGATATCCTCCCAAGACTTTTCTGGTACAAGTAATGGCTGATACAACCCTGTATTTTTCTTCACTCCTTTCACCATCTGACATACTCTACAACTCTGTACAAACTTCTTGACATCTTGCTGCAACTATGGCCAATAATAATTCTCACTAACCAAAGCAAGGGTTTTATCATGACCAAAATGTCCAGCCAATCCTCCACTATGCTTCTTCTTGATGAGATTATCCCTTGATGAACTTCGTGGAATACACAACTGACTCCCTATGAATAGCATATCATCCTGGATGATGAAATCTAGCCACTTCATTCGGTCTAGAGTAACAGGTTCTCTACAAGCTTTCCAAGCTTCTCCAAAATCAAGATCCTCTGGGTACAAATTCTTGAGTTCCTTGAACCCAACCACCTCAATCTACATTTCTATCAGCAATAGTTGTCTTCTGCTAAGTACATATGCAACCTTGTTAGACTTTCCACTCCTGTGTTTCAAAACAAATGTATAACTCTACAAAAACTCAACCCATTTCAAATACCTTTGATTCAACTTTCCTTGACTATTCAAATATTGCAAAGATTGATGATCAGTATACAAAACAAACTCCTTAGGAAGAAGATAGTGTCTCCACTTCTTCAATGCCTAAACTATAGCATAAAATTCTTGATCATAAATAGAATATTTTCTCTTGGCATCATTTAACTTTTCACTGAAATAAGCAACAGGTTTACCTTCTTGGCTCATAACAACTCCTATTGCAGTACCACTAGCATCATAGTCTACTTGAAACACCTTATTAAAATTTGAAAGTGCTAAAACAAGCTATTCTGTAACTTTCTATTTCAACAGTTTAAAACTCTTATATGCCCCATTAGTCCACTTGAACTCTTTTCTATCCCCTCTCATTGTTTCATTCAAGGGTCCACAAATACTGCTAAAATTTTTGATAAACTTTCTGTAAAAACTAGCCAAACCATGAAAAGATCTTACCTCAGTAGCACTCCTTGGAGTAGGCCATTCAAGGATAGCTTGCACTTTTTTTGGGTCCATTTTTAGACCTTCTTCTGAAACTACAAATCCCAAATACACTAACTCTTTCTTCACAAAACTACACTTCTTCAAATTAATCAACAATTTCTCTTCTCTCAGCTTCTCAAACACCATACGAATATGCATCATATGCTCCTCCAATGTCTTACTAAAGATCAAAATATCATCTAGGTAAACAATGACAAACTTACCCAGAAACTCTTTCAGAACCTCATTCATGAGCCGCATGAAAGTTCTCAGTGCATTGGTTAGCCCAAAAGGCATGACTAACCACTCATATAGTCCTTCCTTTGTCTTGAAGGCAGTCTTCCATTCATCTCCTTCTCTGATCCAAACTTGATGATATCCACTCTTCAGATCTATCTTTGAGAAATACACAACTCCACTCAAACAGTCCATAATATCATCCATTCGTCGCAATGGAAACCTGTACTTGATTGTGATCTTGTTTATTGCTCTAGAATCTGTACATATCCTCCATTCTCCATTCTTCTTTGGTGCTAATACCACTAGTACAACATAGGGACTCAAACTCTCTCGAATCAACCCCTTCTACAATAACTCATGTACTTGTTTGTTCAACTCCTCACTTTCTGTTGGTGTCATTCTGTGTGCTGCCTTATTTGGCAAACTAGCTCCTATAATCAGGTCCATCTAATGAGTGATCTTCCTTATTGGAGGTAATCCATCAGGTACATTATTGGATATAATATCCTGAAACTCATTCAACAAATCTACAACTTCTACAAGTACATCTTCTACTTCCTCTTTACCAACTTTTAGAATTAAAGCAAAACACACATGCTCATACCTCATACCATCTAGGAATTTTCTTCCATCAACAAAATTTATTCTTGCACTACCACATACCTTTTCTTCTATGTCATTCAATGGCTTTAGTTTATGTCACACTCCATCCTTCATTAGGGAATAGATATTCGCATGACCATCATGTACAACACACCTATCAAACTACCATGGTCTACCCAACAACATATGACATGCATCCATAGATATAATATCACACAGTACCTCATCATGGTATCTAATAATTTTGAACTTCATTAGGAATTGTTAATTGACTGTGACCTTGTGGTCATCCTGCACCCAGGCAATCCGATATGGATGTGGGTGTTTCTATCTCTTGAGCTTCAACTTTTTCACCATCTCTTTCGACACTAAATTGTCAATGCTTCCACTATCAATAATCACATCACAACACTTACCTTCACACTTGCATCTAGTGAGAAACAAGCTTCTCCTTTGCTCAGGTTCATTCTCACCACTCAACGGGACTCTTCTATTAATCAATGTTTCTCCTCTTCTAGTATCTTTAGAATGTGATGATCTGACATCTTCATCTACATGTGCAACTCTGGCCTGGCCTTCGTTTCTCATGTCTATCCTTCCTTGGTGTTGAGGACATTCAAATGCCCTATGACCTTCTTCTCCACAGTGAAAACATGTTCCACAGAAGCCTCCCCTTCTAGATCCTTGTCCTCTTCCTCTTCCTCTTTGATCTCTATTACTTTGATCCTGGAAGCAATTGGAATTATTTCCTCTCTTATTCTGACTACTACTGGCCTCATCCTTCTTTTTCAGATCTTTATTTCGGCCTCCATATGACCATCCACTAGATCGTCCACCACGACCTCTTTCATTTTGTCTACTCTCAAACTTCTTGTTCAACTTTTCCTCTACTTTTAGGGAAAACTAGTATGCCTCTTCAATACTGTTCATTCGAACCAAATTCAACTCCTCTTGAATGCTCAGCCTCAACCCATTAAGGTAACAGGCAACTTTCTCCTTATCAGCTTCTGCATGGCCTATTCTGATGAGGATTTGATAGAACTCCTCTGTATACTCCTAAACAGATCTTCCTGCTTGCTTCAAACTTTGCATTTTCTTTATTAGGTCAAACTAATAATCAACAGGAATGAACTGTTGCTTCAATTTGTCCACCATTCGATCCCATCTTGTGATTTGATCATTTCCTCTTCTATTTTTCTCCAATTGAATCTCTTGCCACCAGATCTTCGCATGACCCTTCAGTTTGGCCTTCATGAATTTGACCTTATCAAGATCCTCAATATCTTCATACTCAAAATATTCTTCACATTCATTGATCTAGTCGATCAATTCTTCTAGGTTAAGATTTCCTAAAAATGCAGGAACCTCAATCTTAGGTCTTTTCCCGATCTTGGAAATGGCCCGAAAAAGTCTTTCTTCCTCCTGGTTCAAAATTTCACCTTCTTCTTGATCAGAATTTCCTTCTCCCTCGGCTTCATCCTCACTTTTGTCTTTGACATTAAGATTCATTCCTCTATGAATCTCCTCTTGCAATGCTCGCACTTGTCTCTGGAGCACTCTAACCTCAGGTGTTACAACACCAGCTCTTCCTCCACGTTCCCTTCGTGGAGGCATTTTCGCGATGCACACTCAAACCCTAAACCATGGTCCTGGTGCAAACTATCTCACAGTTGGTGATCTGTTTACACACTCAGGAACTTCCACTCTGATACCACTTGATGAAGGGTGCTCCCCTTAATACCACAAACACATAATAGAAACATAGAAACAACAACAATTTGCAAGAACAGAAAATGGGCTTCTTATTATCTCCACAAGTGTGGAATTACAAATTTCAGAATTACAATATGCAAAGCCACATGGGCATTCCCCTTATAATATTCTGTAGGACAAAGCCTCGAATCATTACCCAGATCTACCCAGATCTGCTCCGAACTGCCTAAGACAACACTACAACCTTCCTTATATAGGCAATTTTCCACCGTCTAGGAAGGTTCCAAAATTTTAGCCAATAAGACCGACCAAACTTAGAATTATTTTATTTTACAATTTATTACATCAGATTCGGCTCAAAACAACTTTGAAACCCAAACAGAAATTTTGAAGAAAAATTGTTTTCCGCCATTTTAGGTGACCCAACTTCCAAAGACCATAAGTCATCACCCGTTGACCCGATTGACTATTATGACCCCATTTCAGAAAGGGCACGAAGCGCTCTACAACACTTAAAACAAGAAAGATTCATTCAACCAAAGTTTTGACCTTATCTAGGACCTCTAAAGCCTTCAAAACTGAGTTCAAAGTTTCTATACCCTGCTACCAATACAGAAAATTTTCAATATATTCAAAACTAGACTTGATCTGGTAATGAAACTTTATTGGCAGGTTGATATAACCAAAATGAACCTCTAGGAAAGAAAATAGATCATTTTGAGCACGAATGAAAAACTTATTAAAAATAGTAAATTTCCAAAAATAGAAGCTCTGCACAAGATAGCCCTTGTTGAAAAGAAACCAGAAATATTTTTGGGGTGATGCAAGATTACTCTTACACCCAGGATGCTCCTGCATCACAACCCTTCATTATTGCAATTGATTCTAATATTATGCAAGAATATTCAATTCATTAAAATATTAATCAGTAAGAAGTGGGGAAAACTTAGAATAATATCATAGTAGATATTACCAATTCAAATTCTAATGGAGAGTTTTAGAACAAATCGAAAAAAATTTCTACTTAGAAACCATGAACATACTGCTATGATGAGTCATGTTTGAACAAAGATGAAGATTACACCCATAAAAGTACCCATACATGCAAGAAAATCCACCTTATCTACCTTCCATATGAAATAAGTTACAGGGAAGTTAATGAGACCAACAACTGCTACAATTATGGTGGAATTAGAAGAGTAGAGTTAGAAGAAAAAGAGTCACCATGATTGTTATATCCATTACAATATATACCGGGTTAGTAATCTTTTATTCAGTTGCTAAGTTGTTTCCAATTACAAGGCTTAGCCACTAAGTGCTGCAATACTCTTTATTGTGTATGAGTTTCTTTTCGAACCTAGTCAATATAAAAAAATTAATTGCAAGAAGGAAATGTGAATGTAACACAACAATGGATGGGGATACAATATATGTGAAAACATGCATGGAACAAAAGTGCAGAACGTAAAAGCCAAAAGAAAAAATATATTATAGTGACTACAAACTGTGACTTTACCTTGAAGTTTTATAACGTTTCTCGTGTAATTTTGATTGGCTAAAGACTAGAAGGATTCATTAAGATATTTTAAGGCATTATCACATATTTTGAAGGCTTTGAGAGTCATTTAACATGACTATACCCTCACACATAGCGGATTAACCTTGCTTTGTTCAGATTTTTTTCATTGTTTTAAAGTTTATTTGTAAACAATAACCATTCCATGGAATCAAAGGCCTAGAATCCATGGAATGAAGTTCACTAACATGTATAATAGTTTTATCATCTTGAAGTTGCATAATTTTGATGAGAGGAAGTGATCACTAGCTGTAACAGAGAAGTTTTTCATTGAAATTCATGGCACAAGTATAGCAGTGGGAGTTTGGCTTGAATAGCATAGTGTTTTTATGATTGGAGTAGTCTTATATTATTGTATGAATGGTGAATCAATCACCAATTGATCTTGGAAGAGCTTGAAGGGTTGAGATGGAAGAAACTCTTGAATCAAGGGTTTAGGAGAGGTGATTTGGGGCTTTTGGTGTTTCCAATAGTTTGGGTTAAATTCCTCTTAGATTTAGATGTTTTGAGACATTTGAATACACTTTCTATAGTTTGGGGTCTTGGGGTTACCTACATATAGGAGTTTCTTTGTTAAACTACCCACTTTTGGGTGCATTTGTAGGGGTACAGTCAGGGTACTCTGAGTTGTTCCAAAATAACAATATCTGAGTCTTTGGTATGTTTAGGTATGGTAAAAAGGGTGTCTAAATATGTTTTTATTTTTATTAGTGTTTTTGGAAAGTAGAGAGTTTAAAGACCTAGAAGGTCTTTGCAGGGCTACAAGGAAGGGCCATTAGGTCTCTAGAACAGTCTGAAGCTATTTAGCCATTGGGAGTGTGGGTAACACTTGAAACCTTAAAACCACTTTAATATACCCTTATACACCTTAAAGACATCAAATATATCATTGGTTTACATTGGAAGAAGTCTTGGTTGGGTTGAGTCACTTAAGAACAATTAGGCATTGTGGGAAGTAGTTCATTTGTGAACAAATTTGTAAACCCTTACCTTGTTTATCAGTTGTATTATAAGATATGAAACCTATCAATCAAATCAAGAATGCTGATGGACGCCTTAGAATGTTAAAAGAGTAATTGTGAAATCTTAACATGCTTGTAATGGCTTTGATAAACAATGTGTGAATTATGCAGCTTCTACCGCCTTAACCTTCTATTTTCTTTGCCTCTTTGTTCGAACCAATTTACAATGTATATGGCATGAATAGTCTCAGCTAGCAGTCCTTAAATAACACATATAAACAATACACATTAAGGAGATAATTAAGCCTAAAAAAAAGTTAGTTAATCCATGGGATTATAAGCAACAACTTGTCAGAAATTTGAATATTTCATGAAGGAAATTACATCATATCAAGCTTGTAATGTAAAATTGTAGCTCTATACAAAAGCAGTGACACCAAATGTAAACAACAAGAAAAAATATTAGAGAATTTTTCTCAACATGCAATTTAACAAACATAATAGAATGCATGCAACATTGTCCATACATCAATTTTTGTCTATATCATATGTGTTTCAATTTTTCATGCATGATGTATGATAGAATAGGGGAAAGGGAAGAACGTAATTCCAAGTCCAACTACAACACGAGAGAAACTAATATACAAGAATAGAAACAAATCTTGCTTAGATAAAGTTGTGTACTAGTAACAGGGTGATAAGATAGTGATTTGCATGCAAACAAGTTTTTTTGACTCACCCTACACATGCATTCCTTGAATTCCCTTACTCAAAGAAGCCTTTAATCCAAGAATAATTACATGATATTCAGCCACATTATTTGTTGCTATACCTACATGTTCTTTAGTTCACATATCTCTTTATAAAGAATTCATATTAGAAGCAAAACTTCTAAATTGTCATGCAAACCAACCAATAAGTGAACAGATCATGAAGAACATATGGTGAAAATTTCGCAAAATCTATTATGTTTTCTTTTTTTTGAAATTTGGTCAACAATACATTTTCTATTTAAGAGTCCCTAAGTGATTTGAATATTTCATGGTCTAGTGAGCATGATTTGTGTGTGTATTTGTAAATCTTGTATAATCTTGTAATATTTTTTAATTTTTTATTATATACAAGATACTACTAATGCTTGTATGTTTACATTTTGTATATTTATAGCCCGAATAATTGCCTATGAAGAAAGTCCACACTTGGCAATATGAACCCAGAACAAAATAACAAGACAATTGCTAGATTGTGGTCTTAGTTCCAAAGAAAATTTGATAAATGTAATTGTCCTTGCAAAAAGTGTAAGGGCTTAAAGAATCAAAGAATTCTAATCACAACAGCCCAAAGTCATTGTAGGCAACATGGTCACATTGAAGGGGGGCATGATTTTCATCAATTGGTAAATGTGGATTTCCAACCGAAGGAACATGGAAGTGTGAATATCCAAGTTGAGGATAACGCTCCCATGGAAGAAGATGATCCTATGGCAGAGAGCACAATTGAAGATGATGGTATTGGCGTAGCTGATAATGTGCTAGAGGACATGATTGAAGAAGATGGCATTGGCATAGCTGATCAAGATGATCATGATGATGGTACTAGCGCATTTGATAATGATGATGAAGATGGTCTTGATATACCTATACTTGAGAAGGCATATGAGCCCCTATACCAAGGCTCCAAAACAACTCTTCTCTCCGTTATAGTGTTCTTGGTGAACTTGAAGGTTATGAATGGTTTATCCAATGTAGCAATGTTACGTATGCTAAGGTATGCCATTTTTGTCATCTTTAATGTTAGCATACAATTACTATTCATTATATTAACAATTCATATTTGTTGTTGTAGGTTGATAGGTGAGTTTTTGTTACCACCATCAAACATTTTGTCTCATTCGTACTGAGAATTATCTACCATTATGAATAAAATTGGAATGAAGTATCACACTTGATACATGCATGTCCCAATGATCACATTCTATATCATAAACTGTTAGAGTAATAAGTGTTTTCTTATTAATTGAATCATATTGATTTAATTATTAAATCACTTATTACCTCTTTTGACTTAAGCTAAACTTTAGGCAAATAATAATTAATTACTCTATTAATTATTATTATGCAACCTAGGATTTTACCTTTTTAGGTTTTTTGATCTCCGTTTATAAGGATTGATCTCATAACACTTTGTAACCTTTTTCTGACATTTCATTATTGATTGCAACTTTTTTTTTTGCACATCAAGGATTTCTCCTCTCTCGTGGATCAATGCATTCAGGCCTCCATAGTTGTTTGCTTCTCTCTTTTTCTATGACAGGTGTTTGCGTGCAGGTGTTCTTGGGAGCTGTGGGTTGTTTTTCATCAACTTCAACATGGCAGCAAGCGCATAATTTTTATAAAAAAAATTTAAAAAAATCTTCAGCGGCCACCCGGGCGCCATCGCGAGCGGGAACTGCCAACGGCTTGCGGTCACCACCGGTGTTACCACCGATGGCCCACAGTCACCAGTGGTGGTAACCGTTGACGTGACTGGTGGTTAACCTAACCACCAATGGTTACCCTAACCACCATTAAAAAAAAAAAAATTTTGCCTTTTGCATGTTTTTTGAGGCTGTTCAGACTTCAGTTTCTAGTAGGCAGGTGGTTTTTTGGGCATAACTCGAGCATCCGAGATCAAAATCGGGTGAACAAGATATTGTCGGAAAGGTAATTTTGAGACAGATGACTTTTTGGTGGTGTGGTTTCCTGATTTTTCCATTAATGCTGCATTTATTGCAGTCAAAGGTAGAGGTTTTCCAGCTAGCTCTTGCATCTTAGCCCTCCTGCGCTGTTTTGAGCATATCTTGGGCATACGGTCTCATTTTTTGGCAAATGAGATAGCGTTGGAAAGATGCTTCAAAGGTACATCTTTTTGGAATTTCATTTTTTGGATTTTTTTCCTCTATTTTTCACACAAGTCATTCAAAGTCAGGGCTTCTGTTTTGCCTTCCCTCCGGCACAGCCTGTTAGTTATCGGCTTCTACCTTTCTCATCCGAGCTTCATTTACTTCAAGCGATACCATCAAAAAGCTATTTCTGAGCCCGATCCATTTTTACTGGTATGGTTTTGTGATTTTTCCATTTTGATGCTCTTTTTTTCTGTCAAAGTCAAATGTTATCTGCGATCTTGGTGTTTTAGACCTCCTGCATTCCGGGATCCGTTTCTCTTGCATCTAAGCTCCGTTTTTGGCAAACGAGATATTGCTAGAAAGATATTTCTGAGATTTTATTAGATCTAATGGTTTTATGTGTGATTCTATCCTTTTTTTATGTCACCCATCTTCAGATCCTTCTAGACACCCTCTTTGGGCCCTCCAGTGAAGCTGTTGGTTTTTTGCTCATATCTTGAGCATACGGTGTCAAAATTTGGAAAACAAGATATTGTCGGAAAGTTGATTCCAAGATCTTTTTAGATATGGAGGTTATATTTTCTAGTTTTATTTTTTTGATGGCATTTTTCTTTGTCAAAGCCAGATCTTTAGTTCTGCACTTCGGGAGCTCTATCTTGCACATCTGGACTCCGTTTTCGGAAAATGATATATCGTTGGAAAGCTTGTTCAGAGAGATTTTTAGTGTTGTGAGTTATTTTTATAGATTCTACTCTAGGATCATTTTATTTAGATTCTTTCTTTTTTGCAGTTTGGTGGATATCTTGGTTGTTTCAGGTCCTAGGATCTCTTTCCTTTGAGGGATGGATCATCTTAGGTTGTTCTTTTGTTTTAGTGGCCTTTGATCTTCTTTGAGAAATGTATACTTCACTTTTGTAGCATTATTTTATGCACATGCATTGAGATAAAGTGTCATTCTATTGCATGTATGGGATCTTACACCTGTTTGTGCTTTATGTACTCGCACTCCATTATAAAGTGTCGGGGGGTTTGATGTTTTCCTTTGTTTTCCATCTTCTTTTGTCATGTGAGCATTCCTCCAATAACATTAGCCTCAGCTATCTTTATTTGTGTTTGTACTCTCTCTGCACATTCGATGTTTCATATTCATCTTCATCATGCAGTTCATATTGGATGATCTTTTCAGTGTACCTATCACTACTCCCTTGTCAGCAGTATGGGGGGGTTTCTATTTTCGATTATATTACTTCTTTGGTTCGATAGTGTGACCTATGTATTCAATATTTGATCCTATGTACTAGGCAGTTGCAGTGGCTGGGTACCTATGCATTCCGGTGAGATGGATCATTTACCATATGGACACTCTTTTCTTTCCTATTTTTGGATGCACTCTTCCAGCTTTGATTGATTAGCTCTTTAGGCTTTTGGTGTTTATGCCATCTATATTTTCAAGTTCATGTGTTTTCCTTTATTTGCCTCCTGATTCGAGTAGTGTCATTTGAGGGCACTCATGCAGATTACAGTCTTCTCTACCTGGTCATATTTCTGTGGAGGATCTTCAAATCATTAGTTTCTTCTTGACAGAGTTTGTAGTTTTATGCTTCAATGATGTTGTACATGTTCATCTTTGTTCCTATTTTTTGGAACATTCCTAGTTTTGGAGGCTTCTTTAGTCCTTCAAACTAGTCTTTGTCTCTTTTTGGAGTAGAGTTTTTCCCATGTGGTTTTCTCTATTTCTCTTCTTTTTAGAGACTCTGTTTTATACTTGGGTACCTAATTAGGCCCTTTATTATCGAGACCCATTTTCTTTCAGTTGTTCTTTCTAAGTTTTTAGCTTCTCCCAAAGTTTATCTTAAGGGGGGGTGTTAGAGTAATAAGTGTTTTCTTATTAAATGAATCATATTGATTTAATTATTAAGTCACTTATTACCTCTTTCAACTTAAGCTAAACTTTAGGCAAATAATAATTAATTACTTTATTAATTATTATTATGCAACCTAAGATTGTACCTTTTTAGGTTTTCTGATCTCCTTTTGTAAGGATTGATCTCATAACACTTTGTAACTTTTTTCTGACATTTCATTATTGATTGCAACTTTTGTTTTTGCACATCAAAGATTTCTCCTCTCTCGTGGATCAATGTGTTCAGGCCTCCATAGTTGTTTGCTTCTCTCTTTTTTTGTGACAGGTGTTTGTATGTAGGTGTTCTTGGGAGCTGTGGGTTGTTTTTCATCAACTTCAACATTAAAAACATGAATTTACAACAGAATGCCCTGATTTTCATATTAGTAGATATCGGTCAAATAAAATAACAAAAAAGGTGCCTCACAAGGTTCTTTGGTACATTCCCATTATTCCACATCTTCAATGATTATTCAGGTGCACTAGCTTGGCACAATTTATGGATCACCATGCACATAATAGAAGTCAAGATGACATCATATGAATACCTATGGATGGTTCTATATTTAAAGACATAGAAACAAAATGGCCACACTTTAAAGAAGAACCTCGTAATCTCAAGCTTTCATTGGCAGCGGATGGTGTCAATCCATTTGGAGATATGAGCTCTGTTTACTCAGTGTGGCATGTTTTTGTTATTAACAATAACATTCCTCCTTGGATGTCCATAAAGAGGGAGCACATAATGTTGTCAATGATTGTACCAAGTATTTTTTCATTTAATAGTTATCTAAATAATTTATAAACACTACATCAAAATGGTCATAATAATTATGTAATTTTTTTGTTCATTCAACTAGATAAATATCAAGTTAAAGATATGAACGTGTATATTGAGCCCCTTATTGATGATTTGTTGAAGTTATGGAATGGGGTCACTATGTATGACATCTCTAGACTAATAGGACAAAGACAATTTAAATTCTATGCAATGCTTGTATGGACAATACATGATGCCCCTAGGCTAACTCATTTTTGTGATATGTTATATATTGTTAAGGTCACATATTTTTGGTATGTTATAGTGCTTACACATTATTGTTGTATGTTTAAGTTGCGCATGATAATTGTACATTATCCAATTGTACGGTACCTTTTAGGTCTTCAGACAAATGGTAAATTTGCATGTCCAGTTTGTGGTCTGAAGATGAAATCTTGTCATTCAAGAAGTTTAGGAAAGTAGGTGTTCGATGAGTTTAGGTACTTTCTCCACAATAATCATAAGTATCAAATTATCAAAAAATATATTTTTAATGGGAAAGAAGAGACAACATCAAGGCCAAAAAGAATGACACCTCATCTATGGAAGTTGGAATATAATAGACTAAATTGTCGAGGTAATATCATTCCATCTGATGATTTTTGTTTGAAATTTATATTTTGATATTGTCTTTTATTTACTAATGATGTAATTGATGCTCATGAAGATCGTCAAGGCATCAATGACCAACTTCCTAGAGGAATAAAAAGTTATCCTAGTCAATTTAGTAATTTTTGTACTACAAGGATCTCCCAATCGTGCATTTATTTGATGCTATGCATATTCGAAAGAATGTAACAAAGACACTATGAAAAATATTGGATGGAAGGCGTGACAAATAAAAAATTGCCAAAATTTGTAATGACATTCATGAATCCAATCATGCACTAAAAATTTTCATTGAATCAAATAGCAATGGAGACCGCATAAATATGAGTTCCCTTCCTTGGTTATTAATTGAGAAGCAAAGTGATGCATTAAAAGAAGTCATAAAAAAAAAAAAAATTCCAATAGGATTTGCTGCAAATATAAGCAATCTTGTATCAAAGAAAAGTGATTTTGGGCCAGGGTTGAAAACACATGATTGGCATACCTTCGTCAAGGTAAGTCATGTTCTCTATTTATAATATATTTTTAAAATTGCATGTACTTTTTATTGTATTATTTTATAATATATTGAAAAGATCATTTTTTAATTATTGTAGTACGTCCTACCTCTATCCCTCCCACACTAGCTTGACAATAGTGTTAAACAAGTTATATACGATCTTGAAAAATACATGAGGTTAGAAGTGTTATTTCTTAGACTTGTTGTACAGAAATTATATTTATTGTAATGCCCCGCCAAGGAACCCAAGAGAGATTAACCTAAAACATGCTACTAAGTTTGGTGAACAATTTTTTTTTAAGTGTTAACAATCAACAACATCAAAGTTTAGCAATGTGGAAGCAGTACAATGAAGTAAACAACTCACAAAGGTTACAACTCTCAAGGATTCCTTGACGAAGATTACGTAAATATTAATTAATTAAATTAGATTAGTTATAATTACAAAACTCATATAAACAAATGAATGATAAATGCAACACTGCATAAAGGATAACATAGGAACAACTGGTACCATAAGGTATCCATAATAACCTACATCCACTGCACATGTCGTAGGGTATGTAATTACAATAACCAAAATAAAGTACAACATAATATATCTGAATAACTGTTACAATGATACAAGATCACATAGAAGAAGAAGAATAAGAACACAACTGGACAACAATGAAGATCAAGAAAAATCAACTACTACAGGGATCATCCAGCATCGGTACACGAATGTTGGAATCTCAAATGGTAAAAGAATCACTACCACCCGACCTTGTGAACTTAAATGGTCCACTCCCACCGTGCTGAGGAGATAACAACAAATCTCACTCGGATAACAAACTCAATCAAAACATCTAAGAAAAGATCTTGAAGGCTTACTAACTCAAAGGTACCACAACTAAAGATAAATAAACATCAAATAATAGACACATACCAAAACACAAAATAATACAAAATAAACCACAAAGTAATAATGAGACAACAACAATACACCACCAGAGGCAAATGCAGAAACTATGGAGGAGACTTAGGCTACAACTATGGGAGTGTCATCACATGGACATCTACTTGAGTTACCCTGGACTAGTCACACTGGACCCAAGACCCTCAAGTATTGAGTTACCCTAGACTGGCCACTCTGGGACCTGGACCCTCAATATGACCCACACAAAACTAGAATACCCTCTCGTAAAAATGAGGAATTCTAATCATACCTACTCTCTAGGTATCATCTCATTCTCATCCTTACCCTAAACAAGGGTTCAAGGCATAGGCGAGGCATAATCTCTAAATTATCTTTTTAATGAACTCTCTAAATTTTAATTAGTATGTTATCACTTATTAACAAACTTACAATAGGTTACCCTGATATTGACCACTTTGGGTCCCTGACCCCTATTGTAAGCCACTCACCTAAGATGCACCTATTTAACCTCCCCTAGGCTCACAAGTCACCAACAATCAAATAAGTCTCATAAAAGATATCAGGGACACTCTGGTCCTCAAACCAAAATGTTATAACCACTCTCTCAAAGAGTTTCACATAACCATAAGATTTCACAAAAGAGAATCATAGAGAAAACTTCACATAAGGTTGGGCTAATTTGATTGATTACAACATAGTATGCAAGGAAAACAAACATGATCAATAAAACATTTAAAACCTTGTCTCTAGAATTATATTCTCACTGGCTAACAATTTTAACCCCTTAAATTCACCACATAGAATAATAGGAGACTAATAAGAATTTACGTGAGAAAAAGACTAATAACATGCATAGTTGATTTAAATCAAAAAGATGCTTTTTTCAATCAGATTCACATCTCAATCACTTGCATGACTAAACACCCACATTTAAAACTTGAACACAACATTACTTCCTTTAAGCCAAAACACAGAAGGCAAGAATACAGAAGTAGAATTTAATGAAATAAACTAATTTGTAAGAAAATTCCATCACTAGAATTAATTTATTTAGAAATCACTAACACCATATAAATTTCATAATTTATTTCATAACTAATTTCATAACCAAAATTTAATCATCTTCTTTTAAAATAAACAATCCCATATATATCTTAATATAAAAATTTCCACACATTTTATTAATAATAACTATATTAAAATAAAAAAAAATACAAACTCTTCTATAAATAAAAAATACAACTTCTTAATCAAATGCAACCTCTTAATAAAATACAATTTCTTATTTTAAATAAATTACAAACTTCAAATAATAAATAATAAATTAATAAGAATTTATATAAATTAATTAACATAATAAACCAAGCTATTATAAACAAACTAATATATATGTTAATTCATTAATTTATAATTAAATTGAATTAGAATATTAATAAATGAAAATAATATAAATATTAATGAAAACTTTAAAATAAAAACAAGTACAATATGGGGGTTTACGTGGCCCACCACTTCCTTGCTTTAAGAACTCCCTTAATAAAGGGATGGGTGCATTTGTTTGAATTATCTTGCCCCCTTAATAACAAATATCGATCACATATTTTACGATAGTGGGGCTGCCATGCAATGCATGACCCCCACTTACATATATTGTTTATTTAATTTAAATTAATTTTTTTTTAAATAAATAAAATTTATTTATTTATTACTTTATCTTTTTCTAAACATATAAAAATTCACTTCTATTTATTTTCTAATAGAAATATTCTGTATCAAACTAGCAAGTAATTAATACTAATATTATTATTTTTAATTTAATTTTTTAATCAAAATTTCCTTTAAAATATTTTAATTTTATTTAATATCTATGATATTAATAAAATTTTACATTAAAATTTCATTTGATAACTTACGTTTTTAACAATAATAAAAAAAAAGTCATACCATCAAAAGAAAACGTAATTTAATGACAAGTTTTTAATTCAAGATATATATACAAATATGTATTTATTTTTTTCTTTTAATAAACATTTATGAAAACTTTGAAAATCAACAGCAATATCAACAAGGTAGGGGTATCTTTTTTTTTTTTGAAAACCAAGATTAATTGTTTAAACAAATATTTCAGATTCCCAAACAAATATATCTACGTCTACAAACCCTAAATTTCCAAATCTAGGGTTATTCATTGATTCAAATTTTCTCAAGATATCAAATAATATCAAATCAACCAGGATTGCACCAAATTCTATTTTAATGAAATCTAATCACCTAGAGTATGAAAATAATGATTGCATGTAGTAGGAAGAGGGAGAAAATTCATAGAATAGAGATCCAGACGGGCAAACAACCATGCGCAAAGAAGACGGTTCTTTTGAAATTCACAAAACATAATCATAAGAAAATTCAGATCCTACCTCAAATACAGGAGAAAACATTCGAATGAAGACCAGATCTGAAGCCAAAATCCCAAAACCTCCAATCTTTCCCAAAATTGAATTCTCTACCAAAATCTTTCAACCTGTTTGCCAAATTTTTCTCCAAGCCTGTGTATTCTCTAAAATGAATGTAATTTTTCCTAATAGAAATTCAATTCCCTCTTTCATGCAACCCTAAAGATAACTTAACAGCTAACTCTCACTTCAACTCCAAATCAGAAATTGAAAATAAATCTTAATTAATAATTCAAAATACTTTTCATGCACAACTCAACTTTGAATTTTTAAAACAAGTTGATTACTTTTTGAAAATAATTTAATTTTCAATTAATATTAATGCACATGTTATAATTAAAATATGTATTGAATACATTAAATATTTAAAGCATCTCATAACCATGCAATTAAACATTTAATTATTTAATAACACACACAAGCATAATTAAATCTAATTTCCAATTAATTAAATAATCTCTCATGGCTAAAAATAGCAAAGATCTAATTTATTAAAATTGCACTATTTAATCAAATTAAATAATATAAATATAGAAAACACGCCAAGCACCAAAATCGAAAGCATCACAAAGACCTAAGTGTTAGGAATGGGAACACTGAGAGGGGGGTGAATCAGTGTTCACTATATTCAATCTTTTTACTTTACTCTTTAAACTTAACTTGAATGCTTAAGAACTAAAATGAACATTAACATAAACAAGATAGAAAAACACAACACATAACAACAATATGGTTACAGGGAAACCCAAATAGGTAAAAACCTAGGTGGAAATTGACACCCATTAATAATCCATACTAGAGTCTTATGATCCTTGTTAGAAGATCCTTAACCCTGTTAGGAGTTGTCTTTACAATGCATTTAGTACAATGACCTGGTCAAGGGTCAAACCTTGTTAGGAGTCTTTTACAAATAACACTGTTAGGGGTGGGGACACACTATCCTAGAGCTCACTGCTCAAGTGGTGAAAGCTACAACTTTCTGATCTCATATACACACTATATCTGCTGGATGAACTGGCACTATGACAATGCTTGTCTAATCAGTTCCTTTGATGCACTGATGCTTTGACCTCTTGCAAAGCTCTAATACATCTTATCAACTCTTCACACACTTCTTCTCTCCTTATCTCAACTCTATTTCAACTTCCATACCACTTACAAAGGGCGCATCTCATATTAATATGCGCTACCAAAACAATTAACTAGGTCGGCCTATAATCGATTACATACAATGCTTCCAATTAAATTGACTCAAGTGTGTTTACAAACAAAGTTAATTACATGTCTACAACCTAATTACAATAGGTGCATAGCCTTTACAAAACAATATTATATTCACTAATCAAATTACCAATAGTCGGCTGCATATACTGTTCTGTTTTGACATTCACTATCTGTGTGACTTCAACTGTCTATATCTTTGTTATACTGAATCTTTTGATCATGTGCTCTTAGACTAAGCATTAATATACTCTTACCATCTTATCTTCTAGGGCGCATACCATAACTCGGTCATACGCACGTGCGTTGATGCTCTGATCTACTGGTGCTCTATTAACTATCCAGTCTTCTGTACTTAGCCAATTTCTGATCTTCTGATGATGTGCACTGACTCCAGAACACTATATAACTTTGTTTCCATAATGAAAACACTATATTAAGTCATATAAAACAATATAGTCAACTTGCCAACTATCTCCCCCTTTGTCATTGATGGCAACAAAGGAATATGGAAAAGTTACTATCTGTCATCTTATA
The DNA here is from genome assembly GCA_027943335.1 of Chamaecyparis obtusa. NCBI lineage: Eukaryota > Viridiplantae > Streptophyta > Pinopsida > Cupressales > Cupressaceae > Chamaecyparis > Chamaecyparis obtusa. Next base: position 91,641 of record BSBK01006201.1, on the reverse strand, counting down.
CAAAAACTCTAACTTATATCCCCCTTAGTCTTATTACTATACATCTTCTTTACATATCTATAACTCCACATTCTATAATACTCCCCCTTTGACATTAATGACAAAGGTGCTAAAAATTGAATCTCTACAAGTGCTTACAGGGAAAGTACATCTGGATATGGTATCTGCAACTTGTGGATCTCTTGCTTCCAGAATGCAATCAGTGCATTGACTGTTTGGAGATGGGCGCATAATGCATAATTCAACTTCTCCATCTTCTCCAAATTTGAGCTAGGACCTTGATCATATGTCACCATGTTGGCACTGATCTCCTTGATAATCTGATTTAGCACATCTAGGGTGGGTGCAAGAGCATTCCTTAGCTGTGTTTTCCTTGATCTTATTTTAGACATCTCCTTTTCTGATCTTTCAATCTTGTCAATCTGCACTTGATATATATTATGACACATATTTACATCATTGGAGGGGTCTTCGACTAATTTCCTTACTTTTTCTATCATTGCTTCTACCTCATGTATCTTCTTGAAATGATCATCAGTTAGCTTGTCTTGGTCCATACAATATGCAATGATCTTCCTGCCATTTGCTGCAAACTCTTTTAAGGATGCTTGACCAACCTTGAGTGAACTTAGGTCAAGTGCAAAGTTACTGACCAATTCATTGAGCCTCTTCTTCATGTACTTCTCTTCTGCAACTAGGGATGCAGATTCTTCCAAGCTAAAAAAATTTGTCTTAAAATTTGAAAGAATTGTGCTTACATCATCCACTCAATGAACCTTAGACACTTTCTTGTCTGAAGGTAGAATGTTGTTCAAGATGTTCACTGACTCAACAAATAGGGGATTCCTCATTACTTGTTTCTCTTTGGCCTTCTCCATAGCTAAGACACTAATCTTGATCAGGTCTTCTTCTCCCCAAGAATCCAGACTAGTGGTGTCTAGTATCAATATTGACAAAAATGATACAGAAGGAGTGATAGGAGTGTTATCCACTACTTCTTGCTTTACTCTGATTGTCATTTCAACATATGGCTCATCTATTGGCTCACTGTCTTTCATCTCTACTTCTCCTTTCTCTTTTTCTGCTTCCTTTTCTTTTTCTTCTTCTTTCTTTTCTTCCTCTTTTTCTGTTTCTTTTTCTTCTTTTTCATCTGTTATGTCCTCAATCAATACTTGTTCTTGTTGATTGAGAGGAGTGTTACCACATAGATTCTCAGCCTCTTGAGTGCTTACAAAAGCTTCTTCAAACTTATTCAAATCAATGTTTGAGGCCGCCATTGCAATCTCAACATTGTCAATAAAGATTGTATCATCCATATGTGCTTCTGCCATGGGTGCAGGCTTCTCTACCTTTGTGGGTGTTTCAACTGCAGGTGTTGAGTCTTGAGGACCTATCACTAGTACATTAGTGATCTCTACTACTTTTTCCTTCTCATAAGATGTTTGAGTGATGGGTGCAAATGAAGGTTTCATGTGTTGTTCTAAGAATAACTTTTCAAAGGCTTTCTCTATTTATTTTGTCACTAGTTCATAATCTTTTTTCATGATGTGTAATGTTCTCATCTTTGTCCTTAAGTGCGATTTTACCAAATCTAGTAATAGTCTCTTTTCCTCAACATAACATATTGGAAGATTGTAATCCAGTGTTTGTTCTCTGATTCTGAAATCTTCTTCAATGGCTTGTCTCTTCAAGGTATCCAAAATCTCCCATACCTTATCTAGGATAGCTGTCTTCAATTCAAGAACTGTCTTCTTGAATTTTATCATGCGTTTGATCAATATATCATGAATCTATGATTTATCAATTTCATGGTATTTGTCATAAAACTTAGCTATCTAATCTACCCTTCCTTCTTCTACTACTCTAGTCCTTAATACTTGAATACTAGGTAGGAATCCTACTTCTGGAGGTGGCTACACATTTTTCACTCTGCTTCTTGTGGCTCTAGCTAAGGGGTGGCTTGTAGCAGTTTGTTTTCTTCTTTTAGGCATCTTGGGAGATGCATCTGTGGTCTCAATGTCAATTGTAATAGTGGGCGCAAGAGTGGTAACATCAGTTTTGTCCTGTTTATCCCTTTGATCACCAGTCTTCTCAATCTTGATCTTCTTCAACTTAGGATCATCTTCCTTTTATTCTATTGCTGATGCACTCTTAATTCCCAAAGAAATCTTTTCTTTTCTTTCTTTGTCCAAGTCTTCTACTCCATGAATCTTCAATATTTCAGAAGTAACTTTGGCTACTTTTCTTTTAATTGTTGCGTTGTTTAAGACTGCATCAACTTCTCTTGTTTTCTCTTCATAAGTCCCCTATCTTGGCTCATTAGGGTCATTAGGTTTTGATAATAGTACTTGAGCATATGCCTCTAGGATTGGCTCCTCAACCTCATATCCAAGTGGATGAATCCACTTTTTCCTCGGTTCAACTGCTTCGATGCATGTTGTATCAGTCTCTACCATAAAGCAAATGCTATCTTTGTACTTTTCAACAATGCTTTCTGGAATCCTGTATCTCATCTGCATTTTGGCCCTAAATCTCTTCAATTCCAATGTCATGTAGTCCTTCAGTGTACTCTCAATGGTTGCCTTAAATGATATATGTGGTATTGTAGGCATACTCTTGTCCAAATACAAATCTAACACCTTTCCAACAATGTGGAAGTACATGTATATGATCAAAGACCCAAACTTGAATATTTTGGTCTTGTCATGTTTGATAGCCTTAATGTTATCTATCAATTGTGCACGTAAGATCTTGCACAAATTGAACTCTCCATTTTCTCTGACAATCCTTATTGCTATAAGAATTGTGGCCGCTGACACACTGTTCACTCTGCTGGTGTGTTGAAACCTATACCCTAGTATCATAGACATCAATTTGATGTCATTTTCCTCTATAGGCTCTATAGTCATTCCACACCTATCACTTCTTGATTTGCATGTTTTCTCAACAATTTTTCTTACATCTTTTCTTGTTGGTAGAATGGCCCATTTCTTAGAGAGACCTATCATTTCATGGATTAGGTCTCCTGTAATCCCGATTGGTACTTCACCTATCCATAATAGGTCATCATAATTCCTACCAAGTAGAGTCTTTATCCATTTGGACTCATATAACTCATATGCAGTAGCATATTCAATTATCGAGTGGTTTTCAAACTACGCATACTCATCAAGGAAGGTTTTATCTAGTTTCATCATGGTTTCTAAGTGTGCTCTCATCCTGTCAAGTCCTACTTGCTCCTTCTTGCAATATATGTATGCACAGATGTCTTCGACATGCATAACACCCATAGGAGTGCGGGAGAATGCCCCTTCTAGGTCATCTAATGTAGATTTGAATGGGTGCCTCTTAAACACATATCTTTCCTTCTCCACAACATCAAATACAATAGGAGTAGCCATCACTTACTTGTATATCACTTTCCTAATGGTTTCCAAGAACTTCTGAATCGGCGTGACAGATTAGGGCTTCCACAACTGATCAAATGCACTGCTTCACTGGTGAATCAATCTGCAATCCTTCATAATCAATTGCTAGGGCTTGTGTGCTCTTCAATCACTTTGAACTTGAATGCAATGAGTGATCTACAAGCTTCTATGTACTTTAAAGTAAAAATTCCACCATTAATGCTTGCCTCGTAAACTAGACTTTCATTGAAATTATCCAACTTTCATTATGTTATCAATCAGCTAGTGTGCTTTTACACATAGGTTCTGCTAGTCTCCAAAAGGTTAAATCCAAAGGCGCATACTCTTAGGGTGAGTATACTAGCCGTGTAGGGGTTTAGACCTAAATTAGCTCCCCCTATGACCCTAAGGGCCATTCATCTAGATGTAGAGGGTTCATCCACTGTGGATGCATCCAATACATTCTCATCAACCTTATCCTTCTTTGCCTCTAACCAAATCAAGCTCGCATCTTCTGAAGCTTTCACAAACTTGACTTCTCCTTCAGTATCCAGTATTGATTCTTCTATCTTTTTAGGGCTTTCCTAACTTTGCATTCTTGATCTACATAACTTTGAGATGTGTCTAGCCTTGTTACATGAGTGACAAATAACTAGAGGTCTTAGATTTCTCGGTGCATTGACATGGGTTACCATTTTTCACTGTCTAGCTGAGTGACCATTATAGTTACATATCTGACATGTAACATTCTGAGAACTTCTTACATTTGGCTGATTCTGATTTCTTTGATTATGTTGAGTCTTGTTCTTTTGACTTATCTTACAATTCATAGCTCTATGTACAAATTTATTGCATGAATAACAGTAACCATTGAAAGGTCTTACCTCTTTATAATTCCTTGCTATATGTCCATGTTTGTTACATGCATAACAAGTTTGGTCTACTGGCTTGCGCTCATCTTTGGATGGTTCAACATTATCTTTAGTCTGACTTCCAATCTTCTTAGCCTCTGTGGTGTCTTCTGGTGCTTTCATCCTTGCTCGCATGTCATCAATCTAATTTTGTGCTTCATTGAATCCAATGCCGCTAGTATCTCCTTTAAGCTTCCGAGCATACAGCTGAGATTCAATCAGATCCTTGCTTGCATGTAATTTATCAATGTGATTCTTAGCCTCTTTCAATTTAGATTCCAAGCTTTCTTTGTTGTTTCTTAGCTCCAAGATTTCCATATTTTCTTGCCTCAATTCTTCATTCAGTTGAAGGTTCTCCTTGATCTGTTCATCATAGACTTCCTGATTGTTAGTTAGTTTGTCATCCAATTCTTCAATCTAATCTTTCAGAGATGTGTTCTCTTCATTTAGCTTTTTGGCCATGATCCCTAAATCATTGGTAGAACATTCTTTTAAATCTTTCCTTAATTTTTTTATGATTGGTGATCATCACTGACTTTTTCTTTTAGCTCTTCAATTTCTTTTTCAGATCTGTCTAGGCCTTCAAGAGCAGCTTCAAGATTTCTTTTCAAATGTTTCATTTATGTCTTTTCCATGATCTCCTCAAGTGGTTAAACTTCTTTGCTAAGGACCAGAGCTCTAATACCAATTGTTAGGAATGGAAACACTGAGAGGAGGGGGTGAATCAGTGTTCACTATATTCAATCTTTTTACTTTACTCTTTAAACTTAACTTGAATGCTTAAGAACTGAAATGAACATTAACATAAACAAGATAAACAAACACAACACATAACAATAATATGGTTACAGGGAATGTAATGTCCCTACCAGGGAACCCCTAAGGAATTAGGTCTTATGACCAAAAATTGCAACTAACAAATTTTTTCCTAACATTACATCATCACTACTTCACATTTACATTTCTTAAGGTTCCCTTAATGAATTCATTTATTAACATATTTACATTACTTATCCAAATTGAATTTCATTTCCTTTCTCTACTTTCACATTTTAGAACTTAAGAGATAGGATAAGAAAATAACATTTCTTTTACAATTATATTTCTTACTTTATATACTAATTTCATTTCTCCTTCCTACACATTGAATAACTATTGCTTACAAATTATATCTTAACCTTAGCATAATAAACATTTTCTTTCATTGCAACATAGGAGAGATGGAAAAGATAATTTCAACATGACATAATATATTTCCAATTTTGATCTTTCAAATAACAACCCTTGAAACAAAGCCTAGAACTATCCCTCCCAATTACATTGCCTTTCTTTTCAATTACATCTTTTTGATAATAGATCTCATAATAACAAGTACATGAATGGCCCGAAGGCGTTACAACATATCTTTTCATCTTTCCTTTCAAAAATACATAATACAAAATAAAAATATCTGCATCAATACATAAATTTGAATGCATCCAAGTCACGAACCACGAACAAGACCTTGAAAGATTTTTTCCACCCAACCATATGGAACTGATGAGGCTCCACCCCCTGTGCTAGGAGATAGAACCAAGATACTCACAAGGCCCTAAGCAATCTAAGGTTACACAAAACCCTAAACTGAAAGAAATAACATAACAATATATCACTTTACTAATCACAAGGGTTAGGTTCCTAGCATACCCTCTAGGTGAGTGTCATCACATATCTTGGATTTTGGGATCCTTCTCGGCAACCATGTAACCCTAGTCCCCCCTTTATGAATAGGGATCCATCCTGGTGGTTATCCATGGTCCCGGTACTCCAACAGGACTATGTGGCCATTAATATGTTTTCTTTCATTATCTTTTGATTCCCCCCTTTCCTAGATTCATTGTTAGGCTATCACTTTTTATTAACCCACCCATAGGATCATCTAGTAACCACTTTAGGGTTCCAACACCTATGGTGAGCCACTCACCTAGGGTACCTAGTCCCCTACCCACACACACAAGCCATGCAAACATCAAATACTTTCAAAAGATCCATCTCATAGGTCTAGGGAGCCCTCTGGTGCACTCAAGCCACTCGAACAAGTCCTGACCTTATATTATAGACTCTACCAAAACCTAAGTATGAACAAAAGTTTAAAATCAAAACCATGTATAGAGATTCATTAAACACAACCTAAAACTCCCCACAAGCATTTAGACAACATTCTATAGCTTATTTCAAAAATCTAGGGAAATTTCATGTGCCTGCAATTTGGCTAAGTCTGAATTTTTAAGAAATCTCAAAATTAGAAGTTGCATCTTAACTCCTATGAGGCTGAAACCTATCTCAATCATCCCTGAAGGTACCTAACTCCTTTATAAAAGTATAACATTTAAGTATTTCTTATACTTTAATTTATACTTGTATAAATCCTTTTTTCCTCGGTTAACACTAATCTCCTCAGTTGATACACTTTGGTCGGTTGACACTAGTTTGCTCGGTTCAAACAATTTGGCTGGTTGATACAACCTCGATCAGTTAACACTGGTTTGGTCGGTTGACACAATTTTGGTCAGTTAACACTGCTTTGGTCAGTTGGCATAGTTTCGGTCGGTTAACACTAAACCGACCTTCCTTGATTAACACTAAACTGACCTAGCTTAGTTAACACTAAACTGACAGGAACTACGGAATACAACTGTCAACTTTGACTTGCGGGTAAAACTAGGCATTATGGGGACTATGGTTTCCTAATTTGGCCATGACCCATTTGAGATCTCCTAGTTTCCCTTCAAAAATGACCCATCAATCCATCCTATCTATCTAACAAATCTGTTCTAGATCTGGACAAAGAAAGGTGGTGCAAAAATAGATATGAAACTGTAGGGTTGAAATAGAAGTTCTAAAGCCTCAAAGAACTCATGGACATTCTAGATAAGAAATGAGATACAAGGAGAATGCTAAGGACCCTACAACCTCTTACAAATGCAAAAATATTCATATACATACAACATGGAAAAATATTTAAACATAATCCTAAACTCTAAATCACTAATACAGGCACAACATATATATGTATAACATAATCATTCTGAAATTTACATAGATAATACAACACATAGAGAACACATTCATACAAAAAGAGGAAGAATGGAGGTTCTTCCCAGTTTAGACCCTACCTTGGGTCCTGTGGAGAATCCTCTTCTCTTGACTAGAGAATCTCTATGAAACTTCAATCTTTGAGTAGATATCCTTTTGGAAATCTTCCTCTTGCAATCAATTCCAAGCAATCCTCACACAGAAGACTTCACCAATTAGAGATTCTCAAACTCACATAAAATTTCACCAAATTTTTTTGAAGAAATCAATTACAGACAACTCAAAAGAAAACAAATCTTCCAAAAATTAACATCCACACACAAAAGTCTTCAATTATTTATCCTCCAACTATGTGGTTGGAGGAGTTGCTTTACAGGAAGCAACTTCTCCAACTTCCATAGTTGGTTGGAAAAACAATCAAATAATTTTTTCGTAAAGACTTAATCAAGGTTTTTAATAAAATTAATTAAAATATCTTTTAAATGAAAGCATAACAAGAATAATAGACAAATATCTTTCAAGAAAAACACATAGCACAATAGGAAAACAAGTAGCCTAACTTCTAGGAGGTCTTGAGTTCAACTCCCTCCTAGATAGCTAATTTTACTACAAAGGGCATTTTCCTTTTATTATTATCATGTTTATTTATTTTTTTATTTAATACATTCATTAAATATATTTTATTTCACTCACTTTATTTACTTATTATAAATAACATACCATTAACACAATTAATGAAAAACATATAATTATTATTATTTATATAAGCATGGATATATGTGCGTGCACCCACATATACACATACCTATATAAAATACAAAAAATTATAACATAATTATTTATTATACATATAAAACAGATTAATTCTAACACATAACATAAACTTAGACCAACATCAAATCAAGTCCAAAACATATCTGCATTCTATTTTCCCAACTAGGATAACTTCCTAAACAGAATTCTAAGTCCATGGGTAACCTCAAGAGTAACTTGGTTAAATCTCCACACATCAACAGTTCAAAAATTTTGAAGGCACGCTCAAACCTGTGTAGCCAGATGGAGACGATGCCTAGTACCTACATCCTGCATCACCAACTGATATGCATATACATATATATATAAACATGCAGTGACAAACAAGGAGGGAGAGTGTGACATCGTGTGGACCTCCTATTGGAAACTGCAATTGAAACAATTGTTGTATTGTCATTGATGTCAAACCTTAATTGGTAAGACTGTTGCTACTTAGGAAAGTACTATATCTATTTGAGTGTTGCTAAGGGGCTAAGCAAGGTTGGTAACAATAGCACCTAGGGAAAAGTTGAGTTATCTTGATACTACAAAGTGTACTTGACTATGTTGCACTATGATGAGATAATGTAGTGTTTATCTTAGTAAGACTAAAGACTAAATTGGTAGGCTTAACCGAGCAAAGAATGGAAAAATCATGTTTAAGCCGAGTGATGTTAGTGTTGACCGAGTTAGTAGATGCCGAGCAAAATTATAGTGTTGACCAAGCATCAGTAAATTGTCAAGGAAGACAGTGTAAGCCGAGGAAATAATTTTAGTAATGACCAAGCTTTCTACATGAAGACCAAGTGAACAATCACAATATTGACTGAGCATCAGTAATTTTATATTTGAAGAGAATTTAATTTTGGAGCCGACATTGTTGAATTCTTGGATTATGTAAAACATGTTGACTTTATTTATTGATTGTTTGGAAGCATTAAATGCATTGTAAAACATTTTATTGTAAATCTTTAAGAGATTTGAGATGATTCTAGAAAAGGAGCTGAATAACATGAAGCAGGTAGGTTCAATGAATCTGACCTAACCCTAAGATCTACGATTGAGATTGAGCAGCAAAAGATGAGTTAACCTAATTGAGGAAAATATAAGGGAACTTGAGCATTGTGATATATATGCACATGGTGAATAGAGAATGCTGGAAGAGGAAATTTTTATTGACTAAATAAGTAGAAAAGGCTGAAGGAGAAGTGTGGTGATTGCTTGAAGAAAAGTTTCGAGCAGATTAGAGATGGAAATGGAAAAGTTTCAAAGTCACTAAACCAGCATTAGTGTATGGAATCAGATCTGATATTTGCAAAGTGAGTTGTATATTTTTAGATAATACTGCTGCTACTTTCTAACCATTGTAATAGTCAAAATCCTTTTAACAGAGGTTGACCTAACAATCATATGTTAAATCCTTTGAACAAAGTTTCATTCTAATGGAGTGTATGTAAGTCCTATGACTAAGCTCACTTTTAATAGGGTGATTGAAATCCTTTAACCGGGTCACACCTAACAGTGTGTATTGTAACCTTTGACAGGGTTGACTTTTTACCAAGCTCACTTCAGAAGAGTGAAAATAATAGTAGCATGTTACAAAGTAGTTTTTCCCAAATTGGGTTTCCACTATAAATCCTGGTGTTTATACTTATGTGAATGTTTAGATCTGAACATTACTATGTTTTGCAAGTTAAGTTATAGCTGGGTAGTGAACTACATTGTTAGATGTTTCTATTATTGAATCAGTGATGACCGAGTTTGTTTTGGTTTTGGATCTGATTTAAGGATAAGTTTTTGAAATTGTTTTATACATCAGGACATGAGAACAACTGATTCACCCCCCCTCTTTGTTGTTCTAAATCATATTAACAATTGGTATCAGAGCTTTGTTGCTTATTATTAGTGTTGACAAAAATCAAGTTTAAAGGGGCCCGAAGAAAATGATCAGGATGTATAAGAAGGAGGTACCGAAGCTGAACAAGGAAAACTTCCCTGCATTGAAAAGCTTGATGAAGCTGCATCTAGCTAGTATTGGTGACTCTGCAAAGTACTACATTGAGAATGGCTATGTCTCACCTGTTGCACCTTTAACTGCCGAAGAAATGAGAGCTAAGAAAGAACATAATCAGGCAATGCTGGAAATTCCATCTGCCCTAAGCTATCCAAAATTTGAGGACATTAAGGACTGCACAACTGCTAAGGATATGTGGGACACTCTTGCAAGGATCTATGGTGGTGACTTGAATGTTTTGAAAGCAAAGGCCAAGAGTCTTAGAGGTAAGTTTGATGAAATGAGAATGCAAGAAGGTGAAAACATTGCACAATATTGTGGTAGAATAAAAGAAGTTGTGAATGCTATTAGAGGAGAAAATGGAGATATTGATGATGAAACTATAATTGGGAAAGTACTAAGAACCCTACATCCTATATATGCTATTAAGATCTCAGCTATTCAAGAATCTAGATGTAACTCTGCTAATGTGCTTACTTTGCAAAGTTTGGTTGGTAAGCTGACTGCTTTTGAACTCTCTAACTATGATAATTTCACTGTTGGAAGCATTGAAAATGTTGAATCTGCTTTTAATTCATAGCTAGTTCTGAATAAGCCAAAGAAAGAAAAAGAAAGATGCATCAGTGAAAGTGACAGTGATAGTGAAAGTGACAGTGACACTTCTGATGAAGACCTAGAAGATCTAGAAGCTCTTATGGCTAGAAGACTGAGAAGGGGAAAAGGAAAGTATAAAGGTAAACTCCCTATTATATGTTTTGCATGTAATAAAGTTGGTCATATAGCTGCTAGATGTCCTGACATGAAGGATAAAGATGATGAAAGGAAAAGAAAACACAAAGACAGAAAAGATGATAGAAGCTACCGATGGAACAGAGACTACAAGGGAAAAGGTAAGAAATCTTGTTACATTGCTAAAAAAGAGACTGACATTGATAGTGATGATTTTGAAATTGAAGTAGTCTATGTTACAATGAAAGATGAATCTGATGAGGATGAGAAAATTACATTGATATCCTATGTGAACAAGAATGATAAATGGATTATTGACAGTGGTTGTTCACATCACATGACTGGTGACAAAAATAAGTTTGAGACCTTACATCATTATAGAGGTAAAAGTGTAAAATTTGGTTATGATGCACCATGTCCTGTTAGAGGAAAAGGTTTGATTAAACTAACTGATAAGATATCTTGTGAAAATTCATATTGGGTTGAAGGTCTTAATTACAATTTGTTAAGTGTTGCTCAGCTTAACAAAACTGGTTATTGAGTGAAATTTCATCACAAGCAAGCTAAAATATTCAATGCTACTGGAGAACTGATTGAAAGTGGTGATCAAACTAGAGGTAATTTATTCTATCTTGACCTATATGAAGAAACATGTTTAACTGCACAACTTGATGATATTTGGTTATGGCATAAAAGGTCGTGTCATGTTAACTTTGACAATCTGGTAGAGATAAGTAAGAAGAAAAATGTAAGAGGTCTACCTAGATTGAAGAAACCTGAGAATGTGATGTGCAAGGAATGCCAGTTAGGAAAAATGACAAAGTCAAGTTTCAAGAGAAAATGCTTTACTTCTGAAAACATTTTAGATTTGGTTCATACTAACCTTTGTGGACCCATGGGTGTACAAAGTTACTGTGGTGCTAGATACTTTATCTTATTTGTTGATGATCATACTAGGATGATGCATGTGATGTTTCTAAAAGAAAAATCTGAATCTTTTCAAATTTTTAAGTGGTATTTGGCTAAGATTGAAAAGGAGACAGGTAGGAACCTGAAATGTCTTAGATCTGACTGAGGTGGAGAAAATGAATTTAATCTATTTTGCAATGATAGAGAAATTAAAAGATAGATGTCTGCACCTAGAACACCTCCACAGAATGGTATAGTAGAAAGGAGAAACAAATCTATCTTGGATTGTGCAAGGACATTGATGATTGAAAAGAATGTGGCACAAAAATATTAGAAAGAAGCTATAAGCACTACTGTCTACACTCTTAACCAGGTACATATCAAGAAAGGTACAAATTTGACACCCTATGAACTATGGCATGGGCATGCATTGAGTGTTAAATACTTTAGAATCTTTGGAAGTAAGTGCTATATACTAAAAGACACTAGGAATGGAAATTTTGATGCTAAGAGTGATGAAGGCATATTCCTAGGGTACTCCACAAAAAGTAAATCTTATAAGTGTTTGAAATCTAACACTAACAAAATTGTGGAAAGTGTGAATGTCAAAATTGATGAGTATGCAGAAAGAAATGAAGCTAACAACAAAAGTGAACCAGAAGATTATAGAACTTTTGTGTACATTGAAGAAGAAGATGAGGCAAGTAACAGACTTGCACCCGATGCTGAGTCTTGGGTAAGCAATTCTGAGCGACAGACACAAGCTACCGAGCGTTAGGAAAACAATGTTGAGAGAGAACAAGGACATGCCGAGATACAAGAAAATGTTGTTGAGTATCAGGAAGAGGTTACCGAGCATTCTGAAGTTGAATCTAACAATTTTGTTGAGGAACATGATGAAATAGATGAGAGAACAACTAAACCTATTTTGGCAAAATATGTAAGAAGACATCATAAGCCTGAACAGATAATTGGAGACAAAGATACTAGAATTCAGACCAGAAGTAAGACTAAGGATCCAACATGTCTACTATGTGAATTTGAACTAAAAAAAACTAGAGAAGCACTGGAGAATGAAGACTGGATACGAGCAATGAATGAAGAGATTGACCAGATTGAGAAAAATGATACTTGGACTCTGGTGCCGAGACCTGAAAACAAAAATGTTATAGGAACAAAATGGGTGTTTTAGAATAAGATGAACGAAAATGGTGAAATCACTAGGAACAAAGCTAGGCTGGTATGCAAAGGTTGTGCACAAGAAGAAATAATAGATTATGGGGAGACATTTGCCCTTGTAGCTAGATTGGAAGGAGTAAGAACTCTACTTGCATATGCTGCTTATAAAGATTTCAAGGTATATCAAATGGATGTCAAGTCTGCATTTTTGAATGGTATACTAGAAGAAGAAGTTTACATAGAACAACCAGAAGATTTTATTGATCCAAACAGAAGACACATGGTGTGCAAACTGAACAAAGCATTATATGGATTGAAGCAAGCTCCCAGAGCATGGTATGAGAGGTTGCACAACTACTTGATACAGATTAGATTTTTAAGAACAAATGACACAAGCAATCTGTACATGAAGGATGAAGAAGGTAAAGGTATCTTGTTGGCAAAAATCTTTGTTGATGACATTATTTTTGGTGGACAAGATGCATTATGTAAAAGTTTCTCAAATGAAATGCAAACTGAATTTGAAATGAGTATGTTTGGTGAGATCAAATTCTTTGTTGGTTTACAAGTATATCAGAGGAAGAATGAAATTTTCATTGCATAGTCTAAGTATGTTAATGAAATACTGAAAACTTTTGGGATGGAAGATGCTAAACCAGTGGGAACTCCTATGGTCACTGGACAAAAGTTATCTAAGAATGATGATGCCGTAGAAGTGAATCAGACTCTGTATAGATCCATGATTGAAAAATTGCAGTATGTTATACATAGCAGACTAGATATTGCATTAGCTGTTGGGATTGTGGCAAGATTCTCTACCAATCCTAAGGAAACACATATGATGGCCATGAAAAGAATTATGAGATACTTGAAAGGAACTGCTGACTATGGTCTATATTATAAGAAGGATGACAAATTTTAACTCTGAGTTTATACAGATGTTGATTGGGCAGGAAATGCAGATGACAGAAAGAGTACTAGTGGTGGAGCTTTCTTTCTTGGATAGATATTAGTCTCCTGGATGAGCAAGAAACAAAATTGTATTTCCCAATCTACTACCGAAGCTAAGTATGTTGCTGTTGCAGTAAACTGTTCAAACTTGGTATGGATAAAATAATTGTTAATAGGCATGAAAGAAGAAATCACTAAACCTGTTGTTATTTTCTATGACAACACAAGTACTATCAATATTTCTAAAAATCTAGTGATGCACACTAAGACCAAACACATTGCAATCAAGTATCACTACTTGAGAGAATTAGTACAAGATAAAGAAGTCCGAATGGAATATGTGAATACAAAAAAACAATTAGCAGACATATTCACTAAAGCTTTACCCAGAGAAGCTCATGAGTATTTGAGAAGTCAATTAGGGGTTCTTCCCCTAACTGAGACTGCCTAGACAAGCTAGGAGCACTTCATCAAATGTGCTATAGCAGAATATTTGACAAATTGATGCAGAAGATTGTCACACTTTAGGGTTGGCCTAGAGTTGTGAAGAGAAGCAAAGACAAGGAATCAGTCATAAGCAAGATGACAGAGGGAGAAACACTGAGCTGCACAGATATTATCTACATCTGATGGATGTATGTTTTAGTTGCTGCTTTGGCATTTTTGTCAAAGAGGGAGATGAAACTGATATGATAACACATGAGATATGATAACACATGATACTAAAAAGTAAGAGGGAGATGAACTGATGAAACTGAAGATAAGGATGATAAACTGAGATGAAGAATCAGGATAGAGGGAGATCTTAATACTTCTGATGGTCACAAAAGTGAGGCTTATAGGATTTTGAATCAGAATGAAGCTAAAGATATTATAAATAATTTGTTGATGGATAGATAAGTTTTTGGATTGGTTGGTAATCCATGTGTTATTCAGGTGATATCATATGGTGTTTCCATCAATGCCAAAGAGAGAGATTGTTGGAAATTGCAATTGAAACAATTGTATTGTCATTGATGTCAAACTTTAATTGGTAAGACTGTTGCTACTTAGGAAAGTAATATATCAATTTGAGTGTTGCTAAGGGGCTAAGCAAGGTTGGTAACAATAGCACATAGGTAAAAGTTGAGTTATCTTGATACTACAAAGTGTACTTGACTATGTTGCACTATGATGAGATAATGTATTGTTTATCTTAGTAAGACTGAAGACTAAACTGGTAGGCTTAACTGAGCAAAGAATAAAAAAATCATATTTAAGTCGAGTGATGTTAGTGTCAATAGAGTTAGTAGATGCCGAGAAAAATTATAGTGTCGACTGAGCATCAGTAGATTGCCAAGGAAGACAGTGTAAGACGAGGAAACGGTTTTAGTAATGACCGAGTTTTCTACATGAAGACCGAGTGATAAATCACAATATTGACCGAGCATTAGCAATTTTATATTTGAATAGAATTTAATTTTGGAGCCGACATTGTTGAATTCTTGGATTATGTAAAATGTGTTGACTTTATTTATTGATTGTTTGGAAGCATTAAATGCATTGTAAAATGTTTTATTGTAAATCTTTAAGAGATTTGAGATGATTCTAGAAAAGGAGCCGAAGAACATGAAGCGGGTAGATTCAATGAATTTGACCTAACCCTAAGATCTACGATCTACGATTGAGCGGCAAAAGATGAGTTAACCTAATTGAGGAAAATATAAGGGAACTTGAGCATTGTGATATGTATGCACATGGTGAACAGAGAATGCTGGAAGAGGAAAGTTTTATTGACTGAATAAGCAGAAAAGGTTGAAGGAGAAGTGTGGTGATTGCTTGAAGAAAAGTTCCTAGCATATTAGAGATGAAAATGGAAAAGTTTCAAAGTCAGTAAACCAGCATTAGTGTATAGAATCAGATCTGATATTTGCAAAGTGAGTTGTATATTTTTCAAATAATACTGCTGCTACTTTCTAACCATTGTAACAGTCAAAATCTTTTTAATAGAGGTTGACCTAATAGTCATATGTTAAATCCTTTGAACAAGGTTTCATTCTAATAGAGTGTATGTAAGTCCTATGACTAGGCTCACTTTTAACAAGGTGATTGAAATCCTTTAACTGGGTCACACCTGACAGTGTGTATTGTAACCTTTGATAGGGTTGGCTTTTTACCGAGCTCACTTTAGAAGAGTGAAAATAATAGTAGCATGTTATAAAGTGGTTTTTCTTAAATTGGGTTTCCACTATAAATCTTGGTGTTTATACTTGTGTAAATATTTAGATCTGAACATTACTATGTTTTGCAAGTTAAGTTACAGCTGGGTAGTGGACTACATTGTTAGATGTTTCTATTATTGAATCAGTGATGACCGAGTTTGTTTTGGTTTTGGATCTGATTTAAGGATAAATTTTTGAGATTGTTTTATACATCAGGACCTGATTCACCCTCCCTCTTTGTTGTTCTAAATCATATTAACACCTCCCATAGGAGTAACTACGACTGCCCCTCCTCATCCTACACTCATATCGACCAGTAAATGTCAAATCATAATAGAGTCAATAGGGTTAGATCATAATATAAACATCATAACACAAATCAATGTAAAACATTTTACTGATAGTTCATTTCTAACCATTCATCATTAAATGCTATTTTAATATTTCTAAATAAACTGTAGTAATCAAATATATATATATATATATATATATGTTGAAATGTCTCATAAAATGCTAACTAAATAATAATCATAGTCCATCATAAAATCCAAAGTGTCAAAGCAATAGTCCTATTAGTCTAACATAGGAAGATGCTAGGGTGGGCATTACAGGGATACCCAAATAGGTTAAAACCCTAGTGGGAATTGACACCCATTAATAATCTATACTAGTGTCTTATGATCATTGTTAGAAGATCCTTAACTCTATTAGGAGTTGTCATTACAATGCATTTAGTATAGTGACCTGGTCAAGGGTCAGACCCTGTTAGGAGTCTTTTACAAATAACCTTGTTAGGGGTGGGGACACACTGTCCTAGAGCTCACTGCTTAAGTGGTGAAGGCTACAACCTTCTGATCTCAGATACACACTATATCTGTTGGATGAACTGGCACTGTGATACTTCTTGGCTGATCAGTTCCTTTGATACACTGATGCTTTGACCTCTTGCAAAGATCTAATATATCTTATCAACTCTTTTCACACTTCTCTCCTTATCTCAACTCTATTTCAACTTCCATACCACTTACAAAGGATGCATCTCATATTTATATGCGCTACCAAAACAATTAACTAGGTCGGCCTATAACCGATTACATACAACACTTCTAATTAAATTGGCTCAAGTGTGTTTACAAACAAAGTTAATTATATGTCTACAACCTAATTACAATAGGCGCATAACTTTTAAAAATTAATATTATAATCGCTAATCAAATTACCAACAGTCGACTGCATACACTATTCTGTTCTGGCATTCACTGTCTGTGTGACTTCAACTATCTGTATCTTTGTCATACTGAATCTTATAATCATGTGCTCTTAGACTAAGCATGAATATACTCTTACCATCTTATCTTCTAGGGCACATACCATAACTCGGTCATACGCACGTGTGTTGATGCTCTAATCTTAACTGGTGCTTTGTTAACTGTCTAGTTTTCTGTACTTAGCCAATTTTTAATCTTCTGATGATGTGCACTAACTCCAGAATACTATATGACTTTGTTTCCACAATGACAACACTATATTAAGTCATATACAATAGTATAGTCAACTTGCCAACACTAAGGACCCACATTCATATGCAAGAATAGGGTTATAAACTCACATCAACTAGATGAGTTTAGAAAGGGTAGGAATAACATAATCTTGTCCACTATTTTAGGACAATAATATGGATTAGGTTAGGATTTGGACCCGTGTTATCTCCCCTCTATTACCATTTGAGATATTGCGATAGGGCACACTCATCTTGACAATTCAAGGAAGTCGATGCTTGGTACTTGCAAACCTACATACAAAACCCGCATGTACATACATATATAAATATACAACAGACAATGGCAAGGATCGGTCGATCTTGTGGATCTCACAAGCAAGTAACTACGACTCCGTCCCTCAACCACATCAGGAACGTCAAACATAAATATAAAATAAACACATCAACCATACACATGTAAGTATGGGGTCAGTAAAATCATAAGCATCAATAATTTCCTAACATATAATCCATCATCCTAAAAATAATCATAACATTTATAAAATCATACTAAGGGCAGGGTACTACATTTATGACTTGCTTTACTTTTTATGTAATTTATTGTATATTTTTTTTTTAAATCTTGTTTATATGTTCTTGCAAGTTGAATCTCTTTTAGGTGGTTATCATCTAAAAAAATTGATAAAAAAGATATAAAATATTGGAAGAGAAAAATTCTCTAGCTTATGTGTGAAATGCAAAAGTGTCTACCTCCAACTTTTTTCAATACTCAAGAACACTACCTCATACATCAAGTTGAGGAGATTGAGTTGCGTGGACCTATACAAACTAGGTCAATATGGATGGTTAAGAGACACTTGAAATTTATGAAGGGCTTGGTTCGACAAAAAGCACATCCTGAGGGTTCTATGGTGGAGGGATATATGGTATACCAGACCATGGTTTACATTAGTGAATATCTTTCCAAGTTTGCAGAAAATATCCATGTAGATTGCATTTGGGATCTCAACTCTATCAACAAATTCGAATGAGAGTACTTGATGGGGAAAGGTAGATTGAGGAAAGTGAGAGGTAATTATATGATTTTTATTATAGTTTATTAATTCTTATAAATATTCAATATAAGTTATTTCTAAGCAGTCTATTTATTTTCTTTACAGTTGGTCGTGAGTGGGATGCACTACATTTGTATATTGCAAACAATCTTGATTGGATGACAGTATAGATTCAACAATCTCAAGAAAATGGGCACTCATTAACATGAGATGGTGTTGCATCATTGGTTAAAGAAGCTCATCATAATGGAGATCCAAATGTTATGCCAATGGTACTTGATCTAGCATATGGTTTAAGAGGTAAAAAATTACGTATAAGTTTACTAACCATGACCCATAAGTTTAATATCAACTCATAGATCGATGCAAATAATCTTAACATATTTGAATAATTGTAGATCAAACACCACAAAACTATGTACTACCATGGCTGTAAATTTTGCATAAAAAAATTAGACGACATAAAGAAAACTTATGATTCTGGGATAAGTGCAGTCTTCGAGGTCACTAATATTTCATCTAGAAATGACATACATCCTCAAAAATCTAAAAATTGATACTATGACATTTTGGATGATATACTTGAGTGAGACTTTAATTTATTCAAATTAGTTCTATTTTTCATCAAATGGTACAGACTATGACTGAATCAAAATGATCCTGATAAAACTGTTATTAAACATGATAGTGGATTTACAATGATTAATACAAGGTCATTTGAGCCAATTGGAGATGAGTCCTATGTTCTTCCAAGTCAATGTGAGCCAGTGTTTTATTTTG
Source organism: Chamaecyparis obtusa (assembly GCA_027943335.1). NCBI lineage: Eukaryota > Viridiplantae > Streptophyta > Pinopsida > Cupressales > Cupressaceae > Chamaecyparis > Chamaecyparis obtusa. Next base: position 72,137 of record BSBK01006201.1, on the reverse strand, counting down.
GCATTCCACATAAACTAGGTTGGTCATTTGTTGTTAGACATGATCCGAGAGGAAGGCTGGTAAAGTATAATATGATGGAAGAAGAAGATACTGAAGAATCAGAAGATGAAGTAAATGATGATCACAAACGACTATTACACAATGAAGAAGAAAATGATTCCGATGATGTTGACGATGATGATTCTAGTGATGCTGACGATGATGGTGATGATGGTGATGATCATGATGATCATGATCATGGTGATGAAGATGGTATTGATCAAGGCGATGATGGTCATGATGATGATGTAGCAGTCCCCGCGAGGACTTTAAATAAGGTCGTGGGGGGGGGCGGGGGGGGGTAGGGGTAATAACCCCCACGTAATAAAATTTATTTTATTTTATTTTATATTAATTAATAATTAATTTATTATTTATTTTATATTAAAATAATCTTTATTTTAATTAATATTTTTTAATATTAATTATTATAAATATTATTTATTAATTAACTTATTATTTATTTTATATTTAATAACTATGAAAATTAATAATTAATATTATTTAACAAAATTATTATTTAAAGATTAATTTATTTAATTTGTTAATAATAATTATATTAATTAGATGATAATAATTAATATAATTATTATTTACTTATTTTATGATTTAATAATATATTAATTGGTAATTAGTATAATTATTATCATTTAATAATTTATTTATTTATTCTTTTATAACGATATTTACTAATTGTATTAATTATTGAATAATAATAATAATTGATATAATTATTATTTGTAAAAAATTACGTTGTCATTTAATTTTATAAAGGGTTGACAGTATGCATCCAATGGATGCGTAATATGGGTTAATTTATAAGAAATTATAAGTTAAATTGTAACTCAATTTTATGAACAATGAAATTTGTTAGTTATTTATTAGCTAATTAGATTTCGTGATATATAATCACAATGCTTTAATAAATGAACCCTAACGACTCATTGTATTGCGTTGGCATTAGGCTTAATTATTCAGTACTGGTATAGTTAAAATATAAGCTGGTTACTATCATGAATAAACTTAAATGTTAGGATAGCTATGGTTGCAAACTTCACTTTTTAGATATAATCTCTCGATAAAACTAATTCAACTAGTAACCTCGAACTTTATTTTGCAACAAATAAGTTGACCCTCACCCTCTCAGTTCAACCATTCATCTTAGTCAACTACTAACTCTCAACATAAACTTTCATAACCTTTAAAAAAAAAAAATTGGCTTGTTTTTGAGTGCGTAAATTTATGAGCAAATAGTCGTTTGTGATCATCATTTACTTCATCTTCTGATTTTTTAGTATTTTCTTCTTCCATCATATTATACTTTACCAACCTTCCTCTTAGATCATGTCTGACAACAAATGACCAACCCAATTTATGATATTCCTCTCCATTTGGATTAAATTCCAAACTGATATTTTACCTCCCCTCTTTGCATGACATGAAGATAAAACTCTCCAGTTTGTGGAAGGCCAACCAGTGACACTTGCTTTTTTGGCATATCTAAACGATGGCGTCTGGAATTTCCCCATCGACAAAGAAAAAAAAAACTAATGTAGCAGTGTATCTTCCAAAGTTGAGGTTATGGTGGATTTATCATTGGAAAGTGTTTTGGATGGATTGAGCGGTTTTCTAGTTTTCTGGAAGAAAAATAGAGGTATGTAAGGGAGGCCTTGAATGTTTGGTCAATATCTCTTTGGCAACGTATTTGACTCTTTTTGTGTATAGCGTATTGGGTCATCCTTGCCATTCGTCTTCCACTTTTGGTGCACACTTCATCATTTTATTTATTTTTGGTTAGTTGTTTCAATATACGAAATCGACACCTCCAATTTCTGCTCTGTCAAGTTCTTTTGTCTCACCGCAGGTGTATTAAGCATTTCCTTTCTCTCTCATCCATTTCTTCATCGCAGTAAGGGAGGACACTCATAAAATTTATGCATAACATTTAAAAATATATATATATTTATAAATTTTCTTAATATTGTGTAATCATTGCATTCATGGGACTACATATCTTTGAAGCATTATGTCAAACAGACCGCTTGCCTTGTTTGTGCTTCCAATTTGGATGAATATATATATCAGCGCACTCCCAATCATTTTGTTAAACAAAAACAATGCACCTTCAATTTGTTTTGATGCGCGCCCATACCCTATTCCAAAATCATTGGTTATTATAGGCAGCATGGATGCTATTTAGGTTGCTAAAAAATTCTTTACTTGGCCTCTTTCCTCTAATTTGATCACTATGAAAAATGACTAGGCTGATTATTTAATTTGCTGGAAATTATAACTTGTTTTTTTTGTGTGAAACGATGGATTAGGCGATCTCTTACTAGGAAACCTTTGTTCCTGTAGCTGCGTTTTATCCCTATCTTCCATTGGCATGAGTAGCAAGAATGCTGGTATATGTTTATCATTCCTTGGAATCCTCCTATTTTGTCACCTCATAACCTTTCATCACACTGAATTTGAATAGCAATCTACTACCAGTCAACATTCTATATTGGAATAGTTTTGATTTCCATTTAACTGTTATATTTTCGTATGCCAACCAATCTCTCAAATGTCCCTTCCCAAACTATTTATGTGTGTATATTTATTTTGTCAGGCATGATATTGATATCATATCTTCCTTATTAATGATCTGCAAACCATTTGATATTGTACCCACAAAGAAAAAAAAATTACATTATCATTATCACGAACTTACAAAACTCGCATGACTTCAACCCATGTATTTATTCCTTCGTTGGCATCATTTTCTTCCTTAAGTTACGTAAACTATCCTAATCAACTTTTGAATTGGTCTTCTTTTTTTAAAAAAATGAGTAAGAAAAAAATCCAATCTTGTCTTATCTTTGATTTGTCACTCTATTCAAGAAGAAAAAGTCAACTTCTCTTAATGATATAAAATAGAGTTGTGAATAACCTTTTAGTTAGGGAGGACTTTATGTGAATTTTATTTCTTGTTTTAGCTATTTTAATTTCTTAAAAAGTCACAATCTAATTAATTAGCTTAATGAGAACATAATTTAAAATGTTTTTTTTTAATTTGAGAGAATGTTTATTTTATGAAAAGTTTTTTTTAAAAGTTAAGAATCATTTAGAATTATATTTGGAAAGAAATCATATCTGATTTATTAGGTATTTTTTTTCTTATTATAATATTTTATTAAAATAGGAACTATATTATATCTAGACTAGTAAATAACTATTGTATTTATGAATTTAAGTTGCTTTTTATTTGGAAACTATATATATATATATATATTACTTGTTAAGAACTGAATTGTATTTATCAATTTTATTTTGGAAATAGAAATATGTTTATCTATTTAGAAGAATTTTGTTAAAGTATAAAATGTGATCAATAAGAGACTTCATTATGTGTATCTCAGTTCGACGTGTACAAGTATATAAATTAAATGATCACCATAGGATACCATAGGTATGATCACTATATCTATGGTATAGGTAAGTGGTTGTTGTAATATCTACATGATGATGTATTTGGTCTTTAATTTATAGTGGCATGCAAATAAAATGGTGTTTTGGTATGACTTATATGTACAATAATGCTAGAACTTGTAGGAATTAACAATTTGAGTTATATATGTGCTTAGATAGAGGATTGTTAATGTGATCTATTTACTTCTAGATTTGATTGTATCTTAATGAGATTGTGTATTTTTTTTAAGAATTTGAAATTTAAATGTTCTTATGGAAGTCTAGAGGAACACTTAAAACTGAGTAGTTATGCTTATGGTTAATTTTGTGATTGATGCTAAAGTTGTATGAGTTATAAAATATCATATTAAGTTTGTGTTGTGCAATTATTGTGTATAATATGTATTTTCTTATGTATTAAATGTTGTCTTAGAAATTGTTTACCTTCACTTCTAGGTAGTCATCCTTCTTTTTGATAGTGTCTGAAATCCCTTATTTTAGTTTTTTTTTTAATATATGAACCTTGTTAATACTATGTCAAAAACACATGAGGGCTTGTTAGTATGTCAATGGGATGTTGAATTGGAGTAAGCAATTCTTATTTTACTAATGCAATTGTTAGCCTATAGTTTCAGTGAAATACTGGTGAAATAGATCCTTTTATCTTGTTATGGTAATATCTCCGTGTCTATATAGATTATGTAGAAAGTGAGGTGTAACCTAGTTGAGTTGGTTATTCTCAATCGGTTACGTAATGATGACTAGGATTAAGTTTGTTAGAGTTTCCAAGATCCTTAATGGATAACCTATTTGTTAAGTTGTGACATGGAAATCAATCTCACCATTTGATCATAGTGGTGCAAAAAGCTTTTACTTGCTTGGGGGTTGACTAGGACTTCAAAGGTCTCATGATGTCATTTGGATGGGAGGAGAGCATGACATTTGTTATTATTTTTCCATTGGAATTCATCTAAAAACCATACATCAAATTAGGAAATTTTCTTGAATGAAACTTAAGGGTATTTTGTAAGAAGCTTATTGAGTAGTTAAATAGTAAACTAACTTTAATGGGAATGTAACTATTAGAGATCTATTTATTGGATTCCTTGAAAGGAATTGGGTAACATGTCCTTGAAGAGTTAAAATAATAATGGTTTACTTTTCTTCATGGGTCATACATTCCTTTTGTCTATCATTACTATGATGTAACTACTTCATTATTTATCTATTTGACATATTGTTGAGGGAATTATCTACATGATCATGTATCTAACTTTTAACGGATCTTATATTATGCACATAGTTGGTAGTCTTGTATGCAGGCACAAGTGATTGGGATGAGAGAAAAACAATTTTAGAAACAAGAAAGAGTAACTCAGGTATGCAAATGCATGTCATCTCTGTTACTTGGACATTGTAATTAACTATATTTATTTGGAGTACATTTATTGTCATACTAGATACTAATTAAATGATTAGGCAAATAGAGACTTAATCTATTACTAAAATAATGTAGTTTTTTATTTTTGTTTTCTTTCTATGCTATATATATATATATATATATATATATATATATATATATATATATATATATATATATATATATATATATATATATATATATATATATATATATATATATATATATATATATATATATATATATATATATATATATATATATTTGTAACATAGTTAAGTTGGAGTAGAATAAATAGGTTGTGCGATGTAAGGCCTCACCCCGAACCTGTCATAGTCATTCAGTTTTGCATTTGAGATAGCCATATTTGATGATTATACTTTGATGCTCCACGGATTTACTGATACTTTATGTTATGGTTTTATCACCTTAGAGTTTAGTTGCACATTCAATTATATTATTTTGATGAAACTGTGATATTTGTTTGGAACCTTTATGTGAGATTAAGTAGATTTTATGAATGATTATGATGTCATGATGATATTTAATTTCAATTGAATTATATATGCAATGATTATGTTATAAGTTAATTTAGTGATGAATTATGTATTTCATGATGAGTGTATGTATGTTATGTTGGAAATATTCAGGGATTAACCGAGTTACTGAGAGGGGAGGGGTGAATCAGTAACTTTGAATTTTCTTACAATTACAGATGTATTAACATATAGTTCACTTTTTCTTTATGCATATAGAAAGCATGAAACTTAAAAGCATTCACAACAATGACACATAGATTTGGTTACCCAGAAACCTTCCAAAAAGAAAGTAAAACTGGGGTGGGGATGAAACCCACAAAGCTTTAGTACTGCAGAATAAAGTTGGCCGGTTAAGGCTTACAATTTGATCACTTCTGATGATCTGCCCTATTAGGAGCAATAAGGATTGCTAAATCCACCTTGTTAAAGGATAAACATACAATGAAGTATGCACTCGGTAAAGAGATTTTACAAAAGACTATTAAGTCTACCTGATTAAAGGATTTTAGTACTGATTCACCTGTTAGGATGAAACAGTAGATCTCTTGCTTTGCAACTGGATTGCTGATTGAGATTCGCTGAATGTACTAATCACCTTCTATGATGAATTTGTCTTTGTTGTTCCCTATACTGCTGTAGCCCTTTGTAATTCGCTTATCTCTGCCTTTCCTTTTTTTTTTTTTTACATACATACTCATATAATTACATCTTGACATTTTTACAACATTGTTTATATACAAGTCTAAACAATTAATTACAATTACAAAGTCGGCTTGACAAATAAACATAAGTGCCACTAAGTCGGCCCAAGTATGGTTACACGGTTCCTGCAAACTAACTCGGTGACTTTCTGATACTCGGCGTCCACTGCATTACTCGGCATCGTCATGCACTCGGTAGAAGTGAAGGCACAGTTCATACTAACCACTCGGTAGGTTTTGAACTCAGTAAATACTGGTGACTCGGTAGACATAATGTTACTCAGTTTACACTGTCCTGCTCAGTTTGCATTATCTTGATCGGTTTGCACTGTCTTGCTCAGTTTGCACTGTCCTGCTCGGTTTGCACTATTTTGCTCGGTTTGCACTGTTCTGCTCGGTTTGCACTGTTCTGCTCGGTTTGCACTGTTCTACTCGGTTTGCACTGTTCTGCTCGGTTTGCACTCAGAATGCAAATAAGTGTTGTCACTAGTGGCAATTCTACTTAATGCCAACAATCTCCCCCTTTGGCATTAGTGACAAAAACACTTATTGCTCAAAACTTATATACATGAATCATACTGTGATTTATTTTGATTTTTTTAAAAAAAAATTTGTCTTTGTCATAGGGCTTTATACATTATCTCCCCCTTTCAATGTGCTAACTTTTTCTTCTATACAAATCTCCTTCTATACATATCTCCCCCTTTTTGACGAAAATGCCAAAGGTGAATATACAAGTGATTTACAAAGAGAATCCAAAATTTGATAGAAAATCAGAATGTACCTTCATGATTAGTGCCAGGGTTCTGTCCTAATTTTCTTGCAGAATCTTGCATGTTTGGATTGCAATTTGGACTTCTGAAGAGAGTTCAATCATGTGATCTACTATAGAGAACTGATTGTCATGAATCAATGTTTTGGAATGTTCAATGTGCTTATACATTGTATTCATGATGGGAAGGATCATGTTCTGGATGTCTAGCAGTGTGGACTGGATCCTTGTGTCTTCTTTTAGTAGATCTGACTACATATTTGATAGGTATGAGACTTTCATGTGATGAGCAGAGCTTGAACTTGGTTCAAGTTGCAGCTTCTGTATGCTAATCTTCATATCCTCATCCATTTTATTCATATTATCCTTAACATCCTTTGTGAACTCGGCAATATTGCACAGTCTGGCCAAAAGAGAGGTGACATTCGAATAGGTAGATTCAATAGTTGAAAAATTTGAAGACAATTCCACTTGATTAATAGCTATGTGCTAAGCAATGTGCTCAAGCACTTTATTGTTGAATCTCTTCTCGGCTCTTTCAACTAACTTTTCTGTCCCAGATGAATCCTCATTGTATTTATTTACTGCTTCAGCTAATTGTAGCAAAACATGTTGAGAGGAGTCTACTTTAATACCTAATGCATCAGACAAAATGTCTTTAGCATCCTTAATGATTTGATATTCCTTGTCTCTCTCCTCTTTAAGCTTCTTTTGCTTTGCTTTCCTTTGGAGGATTTCACCTATATTTTACATTTGGTCCGCTGATAGATTTGCAAAATCTAATGTTGGAATCTCTATTTCTTCATCTAGGTCTATATCCTCTACTATATTCTTACCCAAAAATTTTATACTCGGTAGAGCCTTAGGCTTATCTGTACTTAATGCCTTAGTAGTAGTGACAATAGACATAGTAGGACTGGCTATAGAGACTGGCACACTCTCTACTGGAGAACTTAAAATATTTACACTTGTAGAATCAAAAACTGGAATACTTACTGCTGGAAAACTTGATGAATTGGGAGACTGCAACTCGGTAGAAGAAATGGTGGTTTCTTCTGTTGTTGCTATAGGTGTTTGGACAAAAGTTGAAGTTGTCACAACCATGCTTGAAGGTGTCTCCGGGCTAGATGTAGAAACTTTTACTGGAGAGGTAGGAAGTGATGCAATGACTTCTGCTGCTATCCTCATAGTATCATCTACCTCAGTGGCTTCTTCTTGTTCATCACTGTCATCTTCAATATCTTTTATTATTACTGTTTCAATACTCGGTTGGTGAAGATGGTATATGTTCTTCCATGTGGCATTTGTAGCCTTCACAACTGATTCAATATTGTTGATCAGAATCAAACAAGTATTGAACTTTAGTGTCATCTTACTTTCATTTTCCTTTAATGCCTTCTTTACTTCATCATTTTTCAAGCTCGGCATTAACTGTCTCAGGGTTTGATCAAATATGTCTATTACAGTTTGCTTTGCATTGCTCCATCTCATTTTTATTGGATTTAATAAGACTGCTAGAACCTGTGGGGCTATTTCATCAGGAAAGTATTTCCACTGTCCCATCTTTTCAATAATAGCATCTTCTATTTCCTTATGTTCTGTTTCTGATCTGGTTTCATATTTAAAAGATTTTATGTTACTTACTCCAGATCCTGATCCGTCTCTAAAAAGTTTGATCCTCTCTTGAAAGTTTAGAGGAGGCCTTTTGAATACTATATCTTTGTCTGCCTTGTCTGCCTTATCTGCCTTACCTCTTGCACTTCTCCTTGTAAATACAGCAGTGGGAGGCTTAGGTGCCTTAGTGATGAAAACCTTTCCTTTCTTGTTTGCACTGTTCTGCTTGGTTTGGTATCAGAGCTTTGTTGGTTCTCAAGATAAAGCTTAACTAGCTTGAGAAAGATCCAGGACAATGGAGGTATTCAAACTGAACAAGGTGATTGAAAATGAAAAGCTAGATCTGGAAATGGCCATAGCTAACTTAAGGAAGCAAAAGAACATCTTTCCCAATCCCTAAGAAGAAGGAAGGAACTTGCAAATCAGATGAATGATCAGAATTACATTGAAGAAAAGATTGAAGATCTTTTTCCCTCAAATAGCTCAGATGAAGCAAACAATGTTGTCAAAGAACTCCTAGAAAAGAATGGGTCTCTGCAGAGAAGAAGTGAGAAAATTACAAAGAGAACAAGAGCTACACTCAACAAGATTTTGTGAGATCTTAGAACAAAGAAACAAGTTGAAAGATGAATTAGATGGAAGGAACAATGAAGTCCAAAATAAAACCCTTCAGCTAGAAAACCTAATTGATCAGATCTCCCATACAAATGAGGAAATTTTGAATCTAAGATCAGAAATAGAAAACACAAGAGAAGAACTAAGATCTAAAAGAAATCAATCTAAGATTGGTGGATGACCTAAACGCCGAAAAACAAATCAATGAAGGAATGTTGAAAAGCCAAGAAGACTTGAATCAGCTGTATGAGCGAAATCTGCATAGGCAGAAAGGAAAAGCAGGACTTGGATACAAAGGAGAAGGTGAATCTTCTAAGCAAGGTACTCAAAGAAATCAGAAACCTACTTGTAATCATTGTGGTAAAATAGGACATACTTCAAATAAATGTTGGAACAATGAAAAAGCAGAATTCAATGGAAAATGCTACAACTGCAATCAACATGGTCACAAAGCAAATGAATGCAGGGAAAAACCAAGATTCAGAGGTAATTATCACAATGCAACAAACAAGGTCACAAAGCATCCAAGTGCAGATCCAAGACATTCAATCCAGTAGAACAAATTATGAAAGCAATGTTTGGATGGGACTACAACACCTGGTGTAGATGTCATTACTGTGGAGAATATGGACACATTCGGCATGAACTGCATAAAACATCATCTAAGGAAAAGAGATACTACCGTAAGATGCTTCAAATGCACTAAACTTGGTCACATAGCTAGAAACTGCATGAATGCTAGTGAAGTTGAAGATGGAAAGAAGAATGAAGCAACTAAGGTCAGGAAACAGGTGAGACAAAAGTGGATTCCTAAATCTACCGAGCAAACTAGTCCAAGTAATGGAATGGGTGGCTCTACCGACTCAAACTAAATCTCCAAGAAAGCACTGGAACTGTATTCTCATAGACAAACTTCAAGCAGTTCCAGAACTGAATTAAAAGAAAGATCTAAATCAGCATACAAGATGCAGTAAGATCACAGGAAGGTCGGTACCAGTCTTTACCGAACAAGGTCGGTATTAGTCTTTACCGAGCGAGGTCGGAGCAATATGAATTCTCGAGTTCACCGAGTTGCGAAGTCTTCGCCGAGCAATTAATTCTTAGTGGGTGACAGTCTGTTGGAATTCATACCCTAATTTGTACTGAGCATTAATGACAGAGTTGTAAACAAAAGGCAAGAAATCAAACTCATTCCTCACTGTGAATTTTAGCACTTTGAGAGCAGAAAACTTCAAGAGCAATCCAGCGACTCAAATACCTTTTGCGAAAAGAATTTTCTGTGAGCTACCATGGCATCATCCAGCACTTCAGCGAAGAAATGATCTGAAATGTTAGTCCAAGGGGAATGGAGAACACTAGATTTCAAGATCGTGCCCGTAATTGCAGTAGCCCTAGACCCGAACAGAGCTCAATCTCAGATTCCTCCTAAGGTACTACTTATTAACAATATTCACAATCATTTCAACTGTGCAATTCATGAAATGGGAAACCTAGAACTAGATATTGTGCATGAAGAACTGTGTGTGGATGGTATTCTAAAACCCGAGCACAAACATCTGGAAGATAAGGGATTAGTTCACATTGCACATTTACCTCGAAACTTTCAGGAGAAATGGGTTAGATACATTCTCAACCGTATACATGATGGCAAGATTTGGCTTGAGCAACCCATAGAGATCACCAAGAAGATGATTCATCAAATCACTGGTCTTCCCATGTTGAACAAAGCAAAAACTACCAAAACCCTAGGTCGATCGAAACTGGAAAAGAAAACCCTAGCCGAGTGGGATGGTAGAGGCATGAAAGTTAGCAGCATTACCGATGCGGAACTAAAGTTTGGTACACACATAATTGCCCATAAAATATACAGTTCAAGTCAATAGAATAGTGTCTCCTATGAAGCTATTGACCTAGCATACAAAGTGGTCAAGAACAACTTATCATTTGACCTTGCAGATTTATTGTTAAAACAGTTTAACAAGAACATGGAAAGCATTCAAACTTCCAAAAACAATCCATGTAAGTTTGGATCCCTACTGGTCTGTTTATTCTTCTATGTTCAAAAATTCTTCCCTTCCAAAGGAAAAGTTGTATGGAGAAAAGATGTGCCAGTCCTTTATGAGATAAATGAATACATCTCAGAAATGGGTGAAAATTTTGAAAGCATCATGGATAGTTATTTTGAGTCTTTCAAAGAGAAAATGAATGACAGATTCCAGATTCCACAGAAGTTGGTGGAGGATTACAAGGATGACATTTGTTTCATGGTAGACTGTGACAATGTATATATTCAAGCAGCTAAACCGAGGATTGTATATGTAAAACCTCTTCCTTATGAGGTAAATATTGATGAAACCAAGAATATCATTGAAGCCCTTCTTAATCAGCCTGTTAATACCAAAGCTCCATATTTTGGAACATATGATGAAGCAAAGGTGAGAATTGAATTAAGCATAAAACTTCCACAGGCAGTAAACAAAGGAAAGAAGAATTATGAAATGTTAGATGAATTATCTTGATTATTAATGTTATGAATTTACATGTTTTTATTTCCTTGGACTACTGATATTGGACTTTAGTGTGTAGGGAATTAGGCCATGGTAAATTCGGGGAACCAGAGCATAGAATTTTGTGTAAATCAGTTCAAGCCAAGATTGCTTCTAGTGAGAGGCAAAAACCTCGTTGTATTGTATTTAATTCGTAAAAGTAATGTGTTTGAATGTATTTAATTTTTATGATAATTATAAATGTGATTTATGTGAGAAGATCCAAGTGGATATGCCACATGGCTTGTGATGTGTCTTTCTTGTTTGTGTCACTTGACACATGTGTGTGTACCTGTGGCCATGTCATGTCCACTTGGGGATTGGATGCCCACTAACCTAGGATGGTACCCCTTTAGGATCCCCATGTAAACCTTTGGTTAGGAAGCCTTAGAGTAATTCAAACCATTTTAAACCTGAATTTAAACTTCAAGTGTATTTTAGGGAGGTTAAATGAGCCCCTAGGATGTAGTTAGGGTCCTTTTTAGCCACCCCACTTGATGTACCTTGGTTTGGGTGTTAAATTTTAGTCAATATTGAGCTCATAACTCATTTATGGTCTTTCAAAATTACCTCTCAAGTGAAATTTCGAAAATGGAGGGTTGGCAAATAAGGACAAGCCCATTCCTCTTTCCCCATTCTTGGTCTCCATATCATTTATGAGGGGAGACAAGGATGGATGGAAAATCTCCTTGAGCCATACCTATTAATGAGAGTTAGTTGGGGGTTTGGTGGAGGAACCTCTTTTAGTAGAAATTTTGGGGGAAGAATTGGGTTGACACCCATTCTCTAGATTTGGAGACTTAGCTATTTTGGAGAGGACTTTGGAAAATGGAAAAGCTCTTCATCAACTTTCTTCCATAAGCTTGGATCTAGGTTGGTGGCATTCTTCACTTTGCTTATTTTTGTTTTCATCTTGAGAGAAAAAGATTTTATGTATGTTATTCTTTGTATGCAAAAATTTAGTTATTTCTATGAAAACTAGAGTTTTAGAAATTTATTCAATAGATAGATCTAACTCTATCACCTTAAATAAAGTAAGACAAAAAAAAAAAAAGATAAGAAGAGAAATAAATCAACCAAATGAAGAAAGAAAACAAGTCAAAAAAAAAACACAAGAGAAATGTGAAAAAGAGACCTACAGGTCTCTGGAAAATGTATGGGAAAATTTTTCCATACATTTTCCAACACAGTCATTTAAATAATATTATCCTATATCGACTTGCCTTAGATAATAATAAACAATAGAAAAGGCTCCACCTTTTTCCCACACAATCTGTTGGAGGGACCCACCTGGGTCCCCACCCCAAATATAGCTTGTTAAAAATTAAATAGATAACATAATAGCTTATAAAAAAAAATATTATCAACATGTATTTATAAATATTATAAAAAAAAAGGAGCCACTTTTTATGGGACCACGAAGAGGGTGGCCCATTAAAATAGAAGAAATTTTAATTTTTTTTTTAAAACGTTAAAAAAAATGTGATAAAGAAAAATATTAAATAAGAATTTTTTTTTTAATAAATTTTATTAAAAAAATAATAATTAAATGTTTAAGGGGGGGGGGGTACATGGACCCCACACCCCCTGGCACACTGCTCTAGGCAGGCACAGGCCCTGCACAAGGCAGGGTACCGCACTGCCTAGCCAGCGCGGCCCCACCCTGCAGCAGTCCCCACAGGGACTTTAAACAAGGCCATGGGGAGGGGGGGCTGGGGGTAATAACCCCCACGTAATAATTTCTTTTTATTTTATACTAATTAATATTTATAATATTAATTAATAATTAATTTATTATTTATTTTATATTAAAATAATCTTTATTTTAATTAATATTTTTTAATATTAATGATTAACTTATTATTTATTTTATATTTAATAACTATGAAAATTAATAATTAATATTATTTAACAAAATTATTATAAGTTAAATTGTAACCCAATTTTATGAACAATAAAATTTGTTATTTATTTATTAGCTAATTAGATTTCGTGATATATAATCACAATGCTTTAATAAATGAACCCTAACGACTCATTGTAGTATTGCGTTGGCATTAGGCTCAATTATTCAGTACTGGTATAGTTAAAATTATAAGCTGGTTACTATCATGAATAAACTTAAATGTTAGGATAGCTATGGTTGCAAACTTCGCTTTTTAGATATAATCTCTCGATAAAACTAATTCAACTAGTAACCTTTATCACCAACATGTGTTAAGAAAAAAATCATTTTAAACTATTTTACAAATTTTGTTTTGCAACAAATAAGTTGACCCTCACCCTCTCAGTTCAACTATTCATCTTAGTCAACTGCTAACCCTCAACATAAACTTTCATAACCTTTAAAAAAAAAAAATTGGCGTGTTTTTGAGTGCATAAATTTATGGACATGACACTTGGTATCAAAGCCAAGGTTTCAACATTGGAACCTAAAACCCATTGCGTTTCTTAGCTAACTTTAACCTTTTTGAATTGTTAGGATGCCTCCCCTTACGCATCAAGCTCGAAGACATATTAGAGGACGAGGAGCTAGGCGAGCTCCCTCAAGTCACGAGCAAGTTGAACAAAGGGCTGAAATATCAGCAATTAATCAACCACCACCTGATCCTAATCAGGAGGTCCTATTATCCCTACAAAACCTCATTGGAGTTATACATGAAAGGTTGCCTCCAGTTAATCCTCAGTTAGAGCACCAGTTGTCTGGAGGACATAGATCAGAAGCCAGAGAGAGAACTAGGAGCCCTCCACTAGATTGTGAGGAGGGGCAGGGGGCACATGAGGTGGAGTCGGTTCACATGCCAGAACCACCACCTAGATTTGTTTAGAGGGTACCCCGTGATGAGGGGGACCATATTAGAGATCTCCTAAAGTTACAGCCACCTTTGCATTATGGTTCTATAGAGGGTACAGATGCTGAGGCATGGCTTTTGAGCTTAGACAGGTGCTTTGAGTTGAGTCAATATGATAGCAATGTTAAGGCCCATTTTGTAGTACACCTTTTGAGAGGAGGTGCTTCCACACGGTGGAAATAGGAAGAATTTAAGAACAATACTGCTATGGACACTATGACTTGGGAGACATTCCTAGAGAGGTTCTGAGATAGGTACCTATCATAACACTATAGGCAGAGGTGTATAATGAGCTCTAGTAGAGGGGACTCACAGTGCTACAGTATGAGACCCGCTTCCTTGAGTTGTTGCCTTATGTAGACTACATGAAGGATGAAAAGCTACGAGTCAACCATTTTGTTAAGGGACTCAATGATTGGATAGAGGGACAGGTTCGCATGACCTCACCAGGGACCCTTCATGAGGCAATTGAGATGGCTTTGGTTGCAGAATAAATTCAAGGTAAGTCTAGAGACACTCGTGACAGGTCTTAGAACTACAACTCTGCATCATAGTCTCAGGGGCACCAAAAGAGTCACTGGAAGGGTAATAAAAAGTATTCTTCAGGGTCTTTTAATAAGAACCCACAACAGCAGACTCAACAAAACCAGAAACAGAAGCCACCATAGGGACAGCAGGGCTCTAAGCCCAAATAGTGGCAGGCACAGGGATAGAGGAAGGATCAGTGATAATAGTATACAGATGCACCCCCAGCACAGACTTAGCAGTCCTCTCAGGGTGGTTACAGTGGTTCTAGTAGGACCAATGGTCAGCAATTCTCTAGGCCTATAGGGAGTATAGACTTTCACACGAGGTCCTTGCTATGCATGTGGTGCCATGGGGCACTTAGCTTGTGATTGTCCACAAGGTCAGATGTCAGGCAGTCAATGTGTGGCAGCTTCGGAGCCTACCATTGGAGACTTTGGAAAGTCTCATAGAGTATTTGCAACAGTTGATAACTGCCAGGCCGAGCACCGGGCCATAGTGATAGAGGCTGTAGGTATGATCAGCGGTATTAGTATTACCATATTGTTTGATTCTAGTGCTACTGATTCTTTTATATCTCCATTTTTTGTGGAACATTATGGGCTTGTGGTAGCAAGACAGGAAGTTAGTTGGGAAGGGGAGTTAGCATCAGGGTCTAGAGTGTCAGTCAACTCTTTAGTGAGGGATAGCTAGGTGTAGATTGGCGATTTCATCACTACTGTGGATCTTCGAATCACACCTCTTGGTTCTTATGACATAGTACTTGGCATGGATTGGCTTCATGCCCATAGAGCTAAGTTAGATTTTCGATAGAAGAGGATTGAGTGCCTTGATGATCATGGTACACCCGTTGTGATTTGTAGGATTTAGAGATCCATCTCTCTTCGTATGATCTCAGCCATGCAGCTTAAGCAGAGCATGAAAAAGGGATGTCATCTTTTTGCTATTACCATCAGTGATAGAGAGGATGAGGAGGAAAGGGAACCATCTCTTGATGATTATCCTATACTTTAGGAATTTGTAGATGTGTTTCCTATTGAGCTTCCAAGCATGCCTTCTCATAGAGCAGTAGATTTCCATATTGATCTTGTGCCAAGAGCTGCTCTAGTTTCAAGGGCACCTTACAGGATGACCACTAATGAGCTTAATGAGCTCAAGATTTAGTTAGAGGAACTTTTGGAGAAGGGTCACATTCATCCTAGCATTTCACCTTGGGGCGCACCTATTATCTTCATTAAGAAGAATGCTGGATCCTTGCAGTTATGTATGGATTACCGACATCTTAATAAGCTTAACATCAAGAATCGGTATCCGTTTCCCAGGATTGATGATTTATTTGATCAACTTAAGGGTGCTAAAGTATTTTCAAAGATTGATCTTAAGTCAGGATACAACCAGTTATAGATTGTTGATAGCGACATTCCTAAGACTGCATTTTGTACCAGATATGGGCATTATGAGTTCACAGTTGTACCTTTTGGACTCACCAATGCTCCAGCAGTTTTCATGAGCCTTATGAATGGGGTATTCCACACCTTCCTAGATAAGTTTGTAATTGTCTTCCTTGATGATATCCTGATTTATTCATGGGATGAAGAGAAACATGAAGAGCACTTGAGACAAGTATTGCAGTGTCTTAGAGACAATCAATTGTATGGAAGTTTGTCCAAATGTGCTTTCTATAGGATAGAGATTCATTACCTTGGGCATGTTATTTTAGGAGATGGAATCTCAGTAGATCCATCTAAGATTAGAGCCATCATGGATTGGCCTACACCTACTTCAGTGACCGAGGTTAGGAGCTTTATGGGATTGGCAGGTTATTACAAACATTTTGTAGAGGGTTTTTCTAGGGTGGCTCATCCCATCACTTCTCTTCAGCGTAAGGGAAAGAAATTTGAGTGGACCAAGAAGTGCGAGAGGGTGTTTCAAGAACTCAAGAAGGCTCTTACCAGTGCTCCTATTCTAGCAGTGCCTGATCCTTTAGCAAATTTTGTTGTGTGCGCAGATGCTTCCTTAGATGGTTTGGGAGTAGTTCTTATGAAGAATGGGTGAGCCATTGCATATGAGTCTAGGAAACTTAAGACTCATGAACTCAATTACCCAACTCATGACCTTGAGTTAGCTGCAGTGGTTCATACCTTAGTGAGATGGAGGCATTTCCTTTTGGGTCATCGGTTTGAGCTCCATTCAGATCATTAGAGCTTACATTATATCTTCTCTCAGCCGAACCTGAATGCACATCAATGTAGGTAGATGGAATTCCTTTGTGAGTATGATTTTGATGTCCACTACATTAAGGGTAAAGAGAATGTGGTTGCCGATGCTTTGAGTAGGAGATGCCATGGGGCCTACTCTATGACAATAGGTACTGAATTGAGAGATCAGAT
This sequence comes from Chamaecyparis obtusa, assembly GCA_027943335.1. NCBI lineage: Eukaryota > Viridiplantae > Streptophyta > Pinopsida > Cupressales > Cupressaceae > Chamaecyparis > Chamaecyparis obtusa. The sequence continues at coordinate 54,674 of BSBK01006201.1, read as the reverse complement.
ATTACAACACTTTCATGAGGATGTTTGGTATGTAGAGGTTAGTTAGATCATTCGGTCTCAGAGTACTCTTGAGGGTAAGTATTCAAGATATTCCCTAGATTTTGATGGGCTTTTATTCCATAGAGGACGCATCTATGTCCCATCCTCTAGTGACTTGTGAGTATTCATCATGCTAGAGGCTCATAGGGCACTCTATGCAACACATCCCAGAGTCAAGAAGATGCATGCAGATTTGAGACAGTTATATCATTGGCCAAGGATGAGACAAAATATAGTTGAGATAGTGGCATGATGTCTTGAGTGTCAGAGGGTTAAGGCTGAGCATCGTCACCCTGGTGGTTTGCTTCAACCTCATGGGATACCAGAGTGGAAGTGGGATGTTATTTCCATGGACTTCATCATTGGTCTCCCTATGTCATCTCGACACCATGATGCCATCATGGTGACGGTTGACAAGCTGACCAAAGTAGCCCACTTTTCACCCATTCGGACCACTTTTATAGCCCTAGTAGTGGCACAAGTTTTCTTGTAGGATATTGTTAGACTTAATGGCATACCTCATAAGATTATTTCTGATCAAGATTCTCTCTTCACATCATCATTTTGGAGAGGATTACAAACAACATTGGGCACTAAGCTCAATTTTAGCACCGCTTATCACCCAGAGACTGATGGGTAGACAGAGAGGGTAAATCAGGTGTTGGAGGATATGCTCCGCATGTATGTCATGGATCATCAGACTAGGTGGGAGGAGTACCTTCATTTGGTGGAGTTTTCTTACAATAATGGGCATCACACTTCTCTAGGTATGCCTCCCTATCAGGCATTATATGGCAGACCATGCAGGAAACCATTGAGTTGGGACCACATTGAGGATAGAATTGCTTTAGGTCCTGAGTTAGTGCGAGAGTTAGAGAAGCAGGTGACTTTGATTAGGCAGTGTCTGAAGGAGGTACAAGATAGGAAGAAGAAGTATGCAGATGCCAAGAGGGAAGATCATAGTTATCAGGTTGGAGATAGGGTCTTTCTGAGAGTGCGACCTCATAAGAGTCCAATCCAATTTGGAAAAGGCTCCAAGCTTGCACCTAGATTTGTTAGCCCTTTTGAAATACTTAAGCGGATAGGTCCTGTCGCCTGTCATCTTGCTTTGCCACCAATCCTATCATGCATCCATGATGTTTTTCATGTGTCAATGTTGAGGAAGTATATTTTTTATGAGACTCATATCATAGATTGGGATTCCTTGTAGGTGGAGTCAGACGGTCAATTGGCTTTGGAGCCCATCCGCATTTTGGTTCACTAGAAGCTAGCACTTTGAGGCCAAGAGCTGGACCAGGTTAGGGTCTAGTGGGATTGCTATGATGAGGTTACGACATCAAGGGAGGATGCAATGTAGATGAGAGCACATTATCCCCATCTTTTTTATGAACTCCAGGAGGAAGTTCATGCCTAGGGGGGGAGGATGTGAGGCCTCACCCCAAGCCTGTCATAGCCATTTAGTTATGCATTTGAGATAGACATATTTGATGATTATACTTTGACGCTCCATGGATTTACTGATACTTTATGTTACGGTTTTATCACCTTAGAGTTTAGTTGCACATTCAGTTATGTTATTTTGATGAAACTGTGATATCTGTTTGGAACCTTTATGTGAGATTAAGTGGATTTTATGAATGATTATGATGTCATGATGATATTTAATTTCAATTGAATTATATATGCAATGATTATGTTATAAGTTAATTTAGTGATGAATTATGTATTTCATGATGAGTGTATGTATGTTATAGATGAATGATTATCGTCATGTGAATTATGAAATGTCAGATGAATTATCTTGATTATTAATGTTATGAATTTACATGTTTTTATTTCCTTGGACTACTGATATTAGACTTTAGTGTGCAAGGAATTAGGCCATGGTAAATTCGGGGAACCAGAGCATAAAATTTTGTGTAAATCAGTTCGAGCAAAGGTTGCTTCTAGTGAGAGGCAAAAACCTCATTGTATTGTATTTAATTCGTAAAAGTAATGTGTTTGAATGTATTTAATTTTTATGATAATTGTAAATGTGATTTATGTGAGAAGGTCCAAGTGGATATGCCACATGGCTTGTGATGTGTCTTTCTTGTTTGTGTCACTTGACACATGTATGTGTACTTGTGTCCATGTCATGTCCACTTGGGGATTGGATGCCCACTAACCTAGGATGGTACCTTTTTAGGATCCCCATGTAAACCTTTGGTTAGGAAGCCTTAGAGTAAGTCAAACCATGTTGAACCCGAATTTAAACTTCAAGTGCATTTTAGGGAGGTTAAATGAGCCCCTAGGGTGTAGTTAGGGTCTTTTTTAGCCACCCCACTTGATGTACCTTGGTTTGGGTGTTAAATTTTAGTCAATATTGAGCCCATAACTCATTATGGTCCTTCAAAATTACCTCTCAAGTGAAATTTCGAAAATGGAGGGTTGGAAAATGAGGACAAGCCCATTCCTCTTTCCCCATTCTTGGTCTCATATCATTTATGAGGGGAGACAAGGATGGATGGAAAATCTCCTTGAGCCATACCTATTAATGAGGGTTAGTTGGGGGTTTGGTGGGGGAACCTCTTTTAGTAGGAATTTTGGGGGAAGAATTGGGTTGACACCCACTCTCTAGATTTGGAGACTTAGCTATTTTGGAGAGGACTTTGGAAAGTGGAAAAGCTCTTCATCAACTTTCTTCCATAAGCTTGGATCTAGGTTGGTGGCATTCTTCACTTTGCTTGTTTTTGTTTTCATGTTGAGAGAAAGAGTTCTCATGTATGTTATTCTTTGTATGCAAAAATTTAGTTATTTCTATGAAAACTAAAGTTTTAGAAATTTATTCAATAGATAGATCTAACTCTATCACCTTAAATAAAGTAAGACAAAAAAAAAACTAGATAGGAAGAGAAATAAATCAACCAAATGAAGAAAGAAAACAAGTCAAAAAAAAAAACACAAGAGAAATGTGAAAAAGAGACCTACAGGTCTCTGGAAAATGTATGAAAAATTTTTCTCATACATTTTCCAACACACAGTCATTTAAATAATAGTATCCTATATCTACTTGCCTTAGATAATAATAAACAATAGAAAAGGCTCCACCTTTTTCCCACACAATCTGTTGGAGGGACCCAGCTGGGTCCCCACCCCAAATATAGCTTGTTAAAAATTAAATAGATAACATAATAGCTTATAAAAAATATATATTATCAACATGTATTTATAAATATTATAAAAAAAAGGAGCCACTTTTATGGGACCCATGAAGAGGGTGGCCCATTAAAATAGAATAAAATTTATTTTTTTTTTTAAATGTTAAAAAAAAAATGTGATAAAGAAAAAATATTAAATAAGAATTTTTATTTTTATTTTTAAATTTATAAAAAAAAAAATTAAATGTTTAAGGGGGGTGGGGGGGTACGTGGACCCCACACCCCCTAGCGCACTGCTCTAGGCAGGCGCGGGCCCTACGCAAGGCAGGGTACCACGCTGCATAGCCACCACAGGCCCACCCTGCAGCAGTCCCTGTGGGGACTTTAAACAAGGCCGTGGGTGGGGGTGCGGTAATAACCCCCACATAATAAAAATTATTTTATTTTTTATATTAATTAATATTTATAATATTAATTAATATAAATATTAATTAATAATTAATTTATTATTTATTTTTATTAAAATAATCTTTATTTTAATTAATATTTTTTAATATTAATTATTATAAATATTTTTTATTAATTAACTTATTATTTATTTTATATTTAATAACTAAGAAAATTAATAATTAATATTATTTAAAGATTAATTTATTTAATTTGTTAATAATAATTATATTAATTAGATGATAATAATTAATATAATTATTATTTACTTATTTTATGATTTAATAATATATTAATTGGTAATTAATATAATTATTATCATTTAATCATTTATTTATTTATTCTTTTATAACGATACTTAATAATTGTATTAATTATTGAATAATAATAATAATTGATATAATTATTATTTGTAAAAAATTACGTTGTCATTTAATTTTATAAAGGGTTGACAATATGCATCCAATGGATGCATAATATGGGTTAATTTATAGGAAATTATAAGTTAAATTGTAACTCAATTTTATGAACAATGAAATTTGTTAATTATTTATTAGCTAATTAGATTTTGTGATATATAATCACAATGCTTTAATAAATGAACCCTAACGACTCATTGTAGTATTGCATTGGCATTAGGCTCAATTATTCGGTACTGGTATAGTTAAAATTATAAGCTGGTTACTATCATGAATAAACTTAAATGTTAGGATAGCTATGGTTGAAAACTTCTCTTTCTAGATATAATCTCTTGATAAAACTAATTCAACTAGTAACCTTTATCACCAACATGTGTTAAGAAAAAAATCATTTCAAAATATTTTACGAACTTTGTTTTGCCACAAATAAGTTGACCCTCACCCTCTTAGTTCAACCATTCATCTTAGTCAACTGATAACCATCAACATAAACTTTCATAACCTTTTTTTTAAAAAAATTTGGCATGTTTTTGAGTGCATAAATTTATGGGCATGACAATTTTGGCATTCCACATAAACTAGGTTGGTCATTTGTTGTTAGACATGATCGAAGAGGAAGGTTGGTAAAGTATAATATGATGGAAGAAAAAGATACTGAAGAATTAGAAGATGAAGTAAATGATGATCACAAACGACTATTACACAATGAAGAAAAAGAAGAAGAAGAAAATGATGATGATTCTGATGATGCTGACGATGATGATTCTAGTGATGTTAACAATGATGGTGATGATGGTGATGATCATGATCATGGTGATGAAGATGGTATTGATCAAGGCGATGATGGTCATGATGATGATGGTCATTATAATGGTGATGAAGATGATGATGGTGATGAAGATGGTGGTGGTGTTTGTCATGATGATGATGACAATGATGATGATGATCAAGGTGACAAGTACGATGATGGTGATGATGATGATGATGATAGTCATGATGATGACATGTATGAGAAGGATGATCAATAACATGATCAATGAAATGTATGTTAAGGTATGATCAATGTCACATATGAGGTATTAATTTATTCATAGAAATTTGTTTGACTTGTATGTTTGTATATTTAAGTTATTATTGAACTCTAATGTCATGGAGTATATTTTGCATCATGTAAATTTTATCTTCTATGTAATTTGTAGCTTACATATCATGTAATTTTTGGCTAACATAAGATAAATGATTTACTATGTAGGAAATTTAACGCCTTTGACATGGATCGATAGGTATAATTTGTTATTTGGTTTCCTTCTCTTTAGTCAACAAAATATTGTATCTTCAGAAAATGAAATCACTTCCATTTAGAACTAGTTTAGCCCTTCGAGTAAGTATTTTGGGGCAATGTCAAGCACCTTGAGTGGGTCTTTGACTAGATCTGGCTTTTTCCCCCTATTCTGCTTCTCTCTCCACATGTTTCCAACCTTTTTCAAGCACCTTATCCCGAGGATCTGAGATCTTTGAACTCAGGGTCAAGGTCAATCTTCTGGGTCAAGGTCGACCTCAACCCTGACCTAGGTCAAAGATGACCTCAACCCTAACCTAGGTCAGAGTTGACCTCGACCCTAACCCTGGGTCCAAAATTTAGATTGCGGAGGTTTCGAGATGTCGGGCTTCAAAAAGTTTTATTTAGCACTTCTCAGTTGGCTGTTTCAGATTTCAGAATGGTAAACTCTTAAATTTTATTTAATCTAGGCCCATTTCTAGGGGTTAAGGTTTAAATGGGAATTTAATTCTCCTTTGTCGGCCTCTCTAGAAGTTTGTACCCTAGACTAGAATAAAAGGAAACCTTCCTCTTTCATTTTCACATCCACTTTTCATGATCAAGCATCCACCTTCCATCGAATTCAAGCATAAGTGCAATCAAGTGATCAAGCAAGAAAGAACGAGAAGTAAATCATTCAAGCATTCATTCATCCTCAAGCATTCAAGCATTCATGATCCAATTCATCAAGGAGATCCATTGATAGCCATTGAAAGATTCAATCTCTTTGGAGCCCTCTTGTTGAAGATTTCTCCATCCACATTCATTCAAGCTTCTTCCTATTCCAAGATCCATTCAAGATTGGTTTTGAAGATCTAATGCAATTGATTTGAGACATCCTACATATAATTCTACTTTCATTTGGAGCATCCATACTTGTGGATTCGAGGATTTGAATCCTCCACAAGGATTTCAACATAAGCAAGGTGAATAGTTCCATTTACTTTGTTTATATATTGAAATTTCAATTACATTTCAAGGTTGATTCCAAACCATGGTTTGACCAAGGAAAACCCCTAAACTAATAAAAAAAACCTTTTTTCTTGCAAGTGCAGGTGCGGGACAATGAATATCAGTGCAGACTTGAGTACCCTTTTCGATGAACTTTTGGGATTCGCAAATAGATTTTTTGTCAGACCAATGTAGGTCAAGGTTGACTTTTTGGGGTAAGATTGTGCCCCAGGGTAAGATCTTACCCTTGTCTTGGGTCAAGGTCAACCTTGCTCAGAAAAGAAAAAGGTTTCTAGGTTTTTTTCCGTTTCTACATTTCCAGGCTAGCTCCGATTGTAGAATTCCCCGAAACTGAACACAGACAACAAAAAATAGTGTTTTCCAGATTGACCTTATTTTGAGGTTAGTATTTTTCTTCAATTCAATCAAGATTCCAATACACACTTTCTACAGTGAAATATAAGGTTTTCTCCTTTGTTCATATTCTCCATAGATTAATTCATTTGCGCATTAACCATTTTCTTTTGGTTGATCCATTTGGATCTTTCCCTTGGGAGTTTGGGTTAAGAAGTACACCTTACATTTTGATAATCACACATCTCTACACATTCATTTTATATCTTACATTCATTTTACATTTTACATTTGGGTGAACCCATGTTATGACAACTCTTTCTTTTATGGTGTTAGATCTTGCATATATTAGACTTATTTTATGCTTTTGCATCTCATATAAAATAAAAATACAAAAACATTCATTTATTCATTCTTTGTGTTTTCTTAGTTTAGTTCATTTTCATGGCATTGGTATATGAGATTTACTACCTCTAGGCCTACGTATAATATTCCAGTTAGAAGAAGTCGTAGACTTATGGGTGCCTTTGATCTTGAGTCTTTCTCTCCTTTCCTTAGGATCCCAAATGACAATTTGATTATTCATGATTCCAACCCTACTATGGATAAAAACTCTTCTCACTCATCTCATGATGAGGATGATGCTTTAAGAGTTCCTCCTAAACAAGTCCAAAAACTTTCAATCGAACTTGATAAAATGGGTAATTGGCTTATTCAAGAAAACCATAATCAAGAATCTATTCAAGCTATAGAGGCTCTTAAGAAATTCCTTCTTGATAATGATCAAGGTATTAATCTCCTATGTGGTATCACTCACCTTGTGCATTCAAATGTTAAACCTTTAGCTCAAGAAGCTCAAGATTTAGGATTTATTCCTCCGGTTACTAGTGTGGAACCTTCTTCCATTCCTTTACCTAGTATTCCTACTTATGTGACTACAACAGCTCCCTCTCTTCCTTTGAGTGTTCCTCTTGTATCCCTTCCTACATCACAACCTTTTTACCATAATGTTCCTTTTACTTATTCTAATCCTCTTCCAATGGTGGTTCCAAGTGTTCCTCCAATTGTGTCTTCCATTCTTGCTGCTTCATACACTTTACCTAGTGTTTCTAATGTTTCTATGCCTCATATTTCCTCTAATGATTCAACAATCATCAATTTGGCTCAAACTGTGTCATCTTTACAACAACAACTTGCGTCCTTAACTCAAAACAAGTTTAGCATTCCTACATGTGACATGGGAAGTCCTTTATCCCTAGACATCATTCATACTCTTGTTCCTCAACAAGCTGATATGCCCCATCTTGAGAATTACAATGGTAAGGGAGACCCTGTTACTCATGTTAAAACATTTCAAATCCTTTGTAGTGACTATGCTCATGACCATATGATTTTAGCCAAGTTGTTTGCTAGAACTTTTCCTTACAAGGCCTTACATTGGTATTGTTCTTGCCTCCTTATTCTATTGACTCTTTTCCAAAACTTTGTAATGCTTTTATTCCACAATTTCAAAATAACGTTGGTCTGCAAGTGTCCTTAACTAATTTGATGCATTATAAATAAAACACTAAGAAAAAATTGACTAAATTCATTGGTAGATTTAAGCATTTGCATGCTCATATTTCTTATCCTGTTCCTGATATGGATATTCAACGTATGTTTATTTCAAATCTGCAAAAGGATATTAGAGATAAGATTCTGCTTACTAAATTTACTTCTTTTCAACAACTTTGTGCAGCACTTCATCATTATCAATTACAAGTGAGTCAATTTGAGAGAAACACTCCAATGGCTCATGTTCTAGTTGATAAGACTGATGTTGCTCCTAATCCAAATAAATTTCAAAAACTTAATAACTATGTCAAGATAAATAAACAAGAAAATGCAGTTGCTGATCAAGTTGTCGTTGCATCCCATAATGCTACTTCTACATCCACTAATTTTCATTTGAATCATACATTTACTCCTCTCTAAATATTTACATTCTATTATGAATAGGTTGTTAACTGCTAATATGATTACTTTACATCCTATTCGACCTCTTTTACCTGCTATGATAGCATCTAAATCCTTTGATCCTAAAGCTTTTTTCAATACCATCATCAAAATGGTCATGATACTGAGAAGTGTTATTCTTTAAAGAATAAGGTTCAAGACTTAATTGATTCTAATGCCTTATCTATTGATAATTTTGATGGTAATGGGAACAAATCTATCTCTCCTCCTAATCAAAATATTCAAATCTATACAAATCCTTTACCTACACATGATACTAATACCATTGCTCAGCCATCTTCTATGAATATTGTTTATGATTCAAATATGGATGATCTTAATCACATAGTTAACCATGTGGAGAATGTTGTGTTGTCTCAATCTGTGTCTCCACCCCAGCTTCAACCTCAAACTCAACCTCAAGTTCCACCACATCAACCTAAATTGAAACCTCAACCAAAACCTCAAAAATAACCTAAGAATACAAGACCTCAGGAACTCTTGATTACCATTGATGATTCTGAGACTATTAAAGCTCCTAATGGTCCCCTTTACATTTATGCTAGGATTTCTAAGATACCTACATGCAGTTGTCTAGTTGATCCTACATCCTTAGTCAATGTTATTACTGAAGAAAATATTTTTATGAAAAACTTGCAACGTGATTCTTATGATACATCTGATGTGTAAACTTGTAATGGTTTCCTTTATCCATCATTTGGTACTATTAGCTTGCCTATTGAACTTGGTGGTTGTATGCAACCTAAAATGGTTGCCTAGACTATGGGCCCCCATTCAACAATTTATCAAATCCCTAAATTAGTATTTTCAAAAATCAGCATTTTATCAATTATATCAATTTCCTTGATCAAATCCTATTTTCATCATTTTTTATTATTTGCCTTGGGCAAACCATTTTTTCCTAAAGTCTTTATTTATTAAAAGGAATATTTCCTCCCCTTTTATTAAATAAAAAGCCCCCCACTTTTCTTCTTATCCTAAGTTGCACAAACAAAGCATTATTCTTATTTTATAAAAAGGAGAAAAGCACTCTTTGTCTTATATGGACACAAAAGTTAACTCTTATTTTCTCATTGGAGGATATTTGTGCACATGGATTGCCCCTCTTTCAAGCTCCACCCTTGATTAAGACTTTTGCCTCTTAATCTCCATGGTTCATTCCTTCTCATTTCCTATAAAAGAAGAGCTCTTTTCCTTATTTTTTCATATGTATTTTTGAATACTAATGTTATGCTGTAGGTTTTCTAGGTCACTTTGGAGCTTTTGAAGATTTGGAGCATTCTTGGCTTACATTTTGCATGCTTTCATAGTCTATCTCTTGCATTCTAGTTCCATTATCATCGCATTCATAGTATAGATTTCCTTTATGCTTTAGATTACTTCATCTAGTCTAATTAGGAAGGATTTGTAACACTTGCATCTTTCCTTTCATAGTTTAGTTTGTACTTTTATTTCCATAGCTTAGTGTGCACCTCTCATTTCTAGCTTGCATATTCATCTTAATCTAGTTTGCATTTGCATTTCATAGTGATTCTTGGGGATATTGACATTCTTTCCCTTGTCTTCATTTGAATCTCTCATTGTGTGGTTGACTAGCAAGGTCATTAGCTTAATAGCTCTAGCTGAGAGCAAATTTTAAATAATCTTGCAACTCCATACATAAAGAGCTCTAGGTCGCTTTCTAAGGTTTCCTATTCATGGATTCCCTTGGATATAATGACTTAGAGAAGTACACCATTTGAGAGTGTACATTTTTGGCTCCCACCATTGGGCAGAACATTATTGTTTTCTCCTTAATTTGCTGCATTTCCATTAATTTTGTGTCAAATTTTAGCTTCATTTTTGGCTCTCAGGTTTTTCAGTCTCAGATTATCGCGTGATAGTTTGTGTATGGTTGTGCAATACTTTACCAGTTAAAGTATCACCCCATTTGAGACATTTTATCGCCTTGTTTAAGGCATTCTATCACCTGCAGTAAAGCAAAGTATCGCCCATAAATATATTATCACTCCGGTATACTGTAAAGTATCACGTGATATTTTTGGTGACTGTACTGTCACTTGTACCTGGCAATGAGTTATTTCTTGGTTCATTCTTGCCGAATTTGGATCTAGTTAGCTTGCTGGTTTAGTTTGTTATGGTTAGATAGATTTAATTTGTAGATTTCATTTGGATTTTGGTTTTGTTAACCTTGTGGGGCTAACAAGTTGTGCTTGTAGGTGCTCTCATTTCTTGATCATTTTCTTAAAAGAATGCATGTCAAAGCTTCAAATGCACAAGGGCTACTAACAGTTTTTTTAGGGCTGCCCAAAGCATAAAAACCCAATCAAGTGCTTGTTGTTTATTTCATTTTCAAGTGTGGAAATTACTAGTTGTTTCATTTCATAGGAACATAATATCTTGGTGTAAGAATTCTTGGGTGGTAGGAGAAGTATGCTTTTCACCCTTGTGGTGAACTAGAAAATCCTGACCCATCTTTGGATTTTGAAAGCAAGAGGGTAATTGAACATTTGCTTGGTGTGTTTGGGAGAAAACTTTGAGATAGGGGAGTATGCTCTTCACCCTTGTGGTGAAACAAAAACCTTGAATCTCATAAGTTGATCCATTCTTTGTTTAGATCTTTAGAATCCTTTAGCAGGCCTGCTCTTGAGCAATCAAGAGGAATGACCCAAGTGGGGACAAGCCTTTTGCCGACTATTCCAACCCACTATAAACTCAAGGCTATCAAGGACACAAAACCTTGGTAGATGTAGTACTTGTCTTTGCTTGATGTGAGTACTTATGAGATTGTGACCATGAGGAAAATGTTGAGCAAGAATGCTTAAGGTACTCTTGTGGCCACGAGGTCTGTTACTTGCCGTAAGGTAAGGAGTCCCTTTGGGGAGCAAGAGGGGTATTACAAATGAAAGCCCTTATTAAGAACCATAGATAGAGGCCACCCTATTTTTTCGCTTAGCTTCTTGGTGCAAGGATTGATCCAAGTGGAATAACCCAGATCACCCCAAGATTACTCACCATCTGTGTTCCTTTGGTTGTGTCATTGGCACTTCCATGACAAAGCCAATATCTATTGTGGGCAACCACTTTGTGTGAGGCAATGGAGCATCAAGTGTGGGCCAAGTTGTTAAGTATTGAGCCATTGTCTTTTTAGGCTAAAAAGTGCTTGAAGTGTTCTCGTTGTGATATACCCATGTAAATGTTCTTGAACAGCAAACATCACAGTAGCATTCATAGGATTTTATTTCTTTGATATCACAAGTGCTTGTCTTGGCAAGGTTGCTTTTTCCCTTGTTTCAAGTGTTTTATGACATGTTTGATCACCTACTATTTGAAAACTTGTCAATTTACTACTGTCATTGTGATTGAGATCGAAAAAAACCAACCCTCAAACTGAAATTTGAACAAATTGCCTTAAAAACTAAGATTTTGACACTCACTGGTCAAGAATCGTATGACACTGGAATAGTATCGATCCCTATCCTAGGAAATATCACGTGATAGTTCACCACTGGAAGACTATCACCCCGCTTGCCTGGAAAGTATCGCCCGATTAGCCTGGAAATTATCGCCCTACTTAACGTGAAGTATTGTCTGGTCTGAAATTATTGCCTTGCTTAACAAAAACTATCACCCAAAATCTTTTTGTTGTCTACCTAGTTAATGCAATTTTTAGCCTTCTCTTAGTTGACCAGATTTTAGTAAGTTCGTACCCTGCAACTAAAAGCTTGTTTGTTCCTCAGGTTCTTGGTTATAAACATCTTGAGTTAGTAATCTTTGACTTCACCAAAAAAAAATTGATTGTCTTTGGTAAGTTAGGAACCATCCTTGTTGACAAGATTCACCTTTAGATTCTTTGATTGCGCACTTGGAGAGTTTGAGTACTCTTTTGTCCAAATCCACTTTCATATAAATTCAATTTCAATATATTTTGGTTAAATCATCCTCCTGATCCATATGTGCTAGGATACTGGAATCCTTTTGTTATGCACCACTATGGCAGTGTTGATTTATACCTTTTGTCAGCTTTCTATCTCACCGTATCTCTTTTTGGACAATTGAATATTTTCACTATCCTAGTTTTACAATTAGCGATTCATAAGGTTGTCTTTTCACTAAGGGTCTTTTCTTTCATGCCGGTTACAACAAGATACCAAGTGGGTCAAGGAAAACAACCTCAAGTAGTTTTTGAACATTAACCTTCAGTCCAAACTCATCAAAAGTGAAAGGGGAAGGAACCCATCTTAGATCAATCTCCTAGGAGTGCTTCAAAAGTTTGGTTTGAGCCTAAGAGTAGCCTTAGTGAGTTGAGTACTTCTCTACCATCCTCTCAATCAAATATGGACATGAGCTACACTTTGACAAGGAGACAAAGAGAAGCAATAGATCAAACTCTTGATGAAATTTTTTAGAGACATAGGGGTAACATGTCATTCAATGATGACAATCAACCTGAATCACCTCCTATTAACTCAAGATATCTGGATGCTCATCAATGAGCCAAAAGACACTATGCACAAGCTCATCAAGATGCATGGTCACAACATGAAGACCAAAAAAACCAATCTTGTGATGCTCATGTGAATGCAGCTAACTTGTTCAATCGTTCAAGGCCAAGCTCTCAACTAAAAACAACCTCAAGATATACAAGTGAGAGGCTAAAAAGTATTGAGCAAGAAAAACAAGCCTTCTTAAATGAACAAGCTGCAAAAGAAGAAAAATTTAGGCTCCTAGAGGAGGAACAATGAGCCTTGTTGGACATAGAGAGAAGAGTCGCACAAGAAGAACAAGATAGGCTCCTAGCCAAACAACTTAATGCACAATTCAACAATAGGGGTACCAACAATGGGACCAACTCCCCACCATCTACTCCATCGGGTACCCCATGAGGCAGAAAATATTCAAGGTCACCATCAAGATCTCCTAGTCCTAGAGGAAGGACTTTACAACATGCTCACTATAAGAGACAAACACCTCCTATGAAATCAAGACAACCCTCCCAATGAGCTCATCATGGCTCTCAACATGGAGGAAGTGGTACAAATTATGAAGCTCAAGACTTTATGAGAATACAACAAGAACCACTTTTCCAACAATATGTGGAGAAATATGTTGAGCAAAATAAAGATAAGTTCCTAGAAAGCTTAATCAACAAGGGTGAGAGGGTCCCTTATAACTTTGATGTGGATAAAAAAATAAAGAAACAGAGCCCCTCACAAGAAGAAGAAATTAAGCAAATCAAGAAGATGATGGAGAAAATGATGGCTCCCAAGAGTTCCTTCAACCTTGACTCTATTTGTCCTAATCCTTTTGATAGGAGTGTGAGCATGACGGATTTTCCTAGGAAAATTGAATTTCCCCAATATGACAAATATGACGGTAATGGTGACCCACATGATCATGTGCGTCAGTTTTATACTATGAGTTTTGAATTTCACCATGAAGATTCCTATCTGATGAGATTATTTCCAAGGAGTCTAAAAGGTCAAGCTATGGAGTGGTTTACCAACATAACCCCTCCCGTTAAAACTTTTAAAGAACTAGTTCATAGATTTGTGCAACATTTTGCCTACAACTTATCAAGATCAGTCACCATGCTTGATTTGTGTAATTTGAAACAAAATCAAGGAGAATCCTTTGTTACATTTTTACAAAGATGGAGATGATTATGCTCCCGGTATTCCAGGACAATTACTGAACATGAGAGAATTGATATCATTGTGAGCAATTTAATACCTGAGATGCGATATGAGGTTCAAAAGATGGTCTTTGATTCATTCGACACCATGGTCAAAACCACATGTAGAATAGAGGATGTCTTAAAAGAGCAAGGTATTTTGACTAAACAACATAATAACAACAATAGTCAAAATAATAACAACTCTCATAAGGACAAAAGCAAGAACTCACACTGGAATAAAAATAAGAAAGTAGTCAATGACGAAGTTGTTGACTCTAACCAACCAAAGGATCAGGGTGTCCTTCATTTATCTAGTGCAGTTCAAGCTATGAAGCTTAACACATCCTCTAACCAACAAGAGCATAAACAAAGATATCAAGAAAGACCTAAAAAGGAGAAGCGATAGTTCTCTAAGCTTGGGGATTCTTATGAAGATGTTTTCAAAACACTTACTGATAAGAATCTTGCACAACCACAAGATCTAGCAAAATTTCACATACCTGACATTAAGCCATATTGGTGGAATGAAAAAGCTTACTGCATATTTCATAATGGCATTGGACATGACATAGAGCACTGCTGGAAACTTAAACATCTCATTCAAGATCTTATTGAAAATGGTAAACTTCAAATTGATGGGTTGAAAACTAATGAAGATCATAAAGTGTTTAAGGATGATAAGGGGGAGACCTCTAAACCCAAAGATGGAAAAGCTGCAATCAACTACACCTATACATCTGCAGAGAATGTTATCAATATGCTTGAAGCTATGGATGAAAATGTCAATATGATGCAAAACAAAGATCCTTATAGTCATGATGTGGACTCTCCTATGTTTGATAAAGAACCTCTGGTGGTGCTTAGAGGTCCTTACTCTCAAAGGTCATCCCAAGCTCTTAATGTTGTCACCAGAAGCCAAGGTCAAGGTCATGTGGTCATTAGAGGTCCTAATTCTAACCAGTCTGGAAAACCAAAGCAAGTGATATCCAAGAATGTCACCACCAAGTCAGCAGTTAATCCAGAAATGAGCTACAATCTTGTTGATCAGTTACAAAGAACACCAGCTCAAATCTCAATTTTTGAGCTCCTAGAGTTGTCTCCAAGATATAAGCATGTCCTTGAAGATTCTTTGCATACAACCAATGTCCCTAACAATATAGACATTGATCAATTCCAAAACATGGTAAATCACCTTGCCAGCCCACATTACCTCACATTCTCAGAAGAAGATGACAAAGCCTTGAGCCATCCACATAATCTTGCCCTTCACATTGAAGTCATGATTCACAAGACCCATGTCAGGTGTGTTTTGATTGATGGGGGTGCTGGGCTCAATATTTGTTCCTTGAGTTTGTTGAAAATATTGGGTTACTCAGAGCAAGTTATTGATACTCACAAGAAAATAACCATCAAAGCCTATGATGAGGTAGAGAGAAGCTCCAAAGGCTTGGCCATCCTTCCTGTTAGGATTGGCCCCATTGAAAAGGACATCTTGTTCCAAATTGTTGATGCTGGTCCTTTAGCCTATTATATTATGCTTGGTAGCCTGTGGATCCATGACATGCAAGTGGTGTCATCCACCTACCACCAATGTGTCAAGTTCCCCTATAATGGAGTAGAGGTTTGTATACCTGGGGATAGCACATTACTTGTTAATGCAATTTCAGTAGGGACCCATGTTCCTCTTAATCGGGAAGCAAAAAATTTTGATGCAACTTTGGCACAATGTCAGAATAAATTCAAAACCATAGACCTTGGTATGGGTGGTTATCACATTGACTCTTTCACAAAGCTGCCAGTCTCACCTAGGTCCTATGGTAAACCTTCATAGGAGATGTGTCCCTCATCCTTAGCAATGACTTTGTTTGATACATTTGTAGATTCTTCAATACCCATTCAAGATGAAAAAGAGGAAGTAGCTATTAGAGACTGGATTTACAAGGAGGAAAAATACAAGCACAATGAAAATTTTTCTCCATCTCCTAAGATTTATGGGAGAGGATATACTTTGGTCAAAAATATGGGTTACCCAGGTCATGGTCCTCTTAGTCATAGACTAGATGCTAAGGCTGAACCACTCAATCATGCTCTTTTTGGACGCAGATCTAAGACAATAGTTAGCCTAGGTTTTGAAAGTCAGAACAAGAAAGTTTCCCCTATCTTAGCTATGACGGATAGTGATGAACAATACATGCCCAATTTGCAAAATCAACAAGATAGGTGTGAAGATTGGGTCCCTTCCACCAATCTCCTTTGGGGAGATTTAGATACTACAATTGACAATCCAACAGTTTCAGAACTAGAAAAAGAACAATCCACTATTAAAGACCATGTTGAGGATCCTATTCAATACACAAATGACATTCAAGAGGGTGTTACCCTCGGTGACATCAATGCTTCTATGTCAAGGCCTAAAAAATATGGTTGGTGTAAACATCCTAGCTAGGATTCAAATACAGACTCACATGAGTATGAGTGGGAGACTCTTTCTGACTCTTCTACAATTGACATGGACATTGTTGTTGTCCATACATATATTTCCCAATCCGAGGTAGCTAACGAGTCTAGTGTAGGATTAGAAGATTGGAATCCATGAGTCACTTTAGTGGAGGATGCTTCACTTAGTAGGATAAGTCCCAATTTGGGTACCTTAGAGGGATACTTAACAGATCCTAACTCTGCAATCACCAGAGATGATACCATTCACATACACAATATTGAACTAGTCATTGACCTACCCCTCACTAATCCTCACTTAATTGATTGGTCTCAGTGCTATCAAGAACCTCAGCTCCTAACTTTTCAAAATGACTATGAAATAGTGTGCTACCTGAATGCCCTTGAACCTGTAGTCTCTTCCACCAGTGAACCAACTACAAGTATGACAGAGCCAGATATCAAGTACCTTAGTCAAAAAATAAAAAGAAAAGAAAAAAAGAATAAGAGTTATGATGGAGAAAACCACTATGTGGTGGTGTTAGAACCTAAAAAAGTAAAAATAAAAGACGTATCTGAAGGTGAAAACCTCCCTGAGGTGCCTAAGGATGGGGTACTTGATCATCTTCCCAGTTATTTTCAAGATAGGTCATCAATGCTTATTGAGCCCACACAGCTAGTTAATCTGAATACAGAAGAGGCTCCAAAAATTGTGCATTTAGCTCAGTCTCTATCAACACAAGAAAAAGAGGCTATACCAAGTTCCTACAAAGAAAGAAAATTAATTTTGCTTGGACTTACTCAGACATGCCAGGATTGGACACTAGTCTCATTATGCATGATTTGTCCATAGCTCTAGGAATAAAACTAGTAAAACAAAAATTGAGGAAAATGCATCCTCACATAGCTCTCCTTGTCAAAGTTGAATTAGAGAAGCTCCTCAGTGAAAGATTTATAAGAGCCATTGATTATGCTGAATGGATATCCAATATTGTACCAGTTTCAAAACATGACAAGTCCATTCGTGTGTGCACAGACTTTAGAGATCTTAATAAAGCATGCCCAAAGGATGATTTTCCACTTCCAAACATAGACATAATAGTGGACATGACCGCGGGCTATGAGATCTATTCTTTGATGGATGGTTTTCCTGGGTATAATCAAATTAAAATAGCTCCTTAAGATCAAGAGAAAACTACATTCACTTGTGCATGGGGAACCTATTGCTGGAATGTCATGCCATTTGGATTAAAAAATGCAGAGCTACATATCAAAGAGCTATGACTACTATTTTCCATGACATGATGCATAAGAACATGGAAGACTATGTGGATGACACCTTGGCAAAATCCAAGAAAAGGGATACACACCTTGCCAATTTGGGAGTAATTCTAGATTGTATGGAATAGTTTCAACTTAGGTTAAATCCCAAAAAGTGTGCATTTGGGGTTACCTCTGGCAAACTCTTAGGATTTATCATTTCATCTAAAGGAATAGAGGTGGATCCAAAAAAAGTTCAAGAAATAATGGATATGCCACCTCCTAATAACATCAGTCAAATGAGGAGTCTTCAAGGATGCCTTCAATCTATAAGGAGGTTTATTTCACAACTGGCTAATAGAGCTCAACCCTTTAATAAGACTTTGCATAAAGGGGTTAAATGTGTTTGGAATGAGGAATGTTAGCAAAGGATGGATCAAATCAAATAGTACTTGGCTAATCCTCCAATCTTAATGCCTCCTATCCTAGGAAAACTACTTATATTATATGTCTCAGTAACATAATCTTCCCTGGGGGCATTATTGGCTCAACTTGATGATACTAAAAAAGAAAGAGCCATATATTACATTAGCCGAACACTTGTTTCATATGAGGTCAACTACACTAGTATTGAAAAATCTTGCCTAGCGGTGGTGTTTTCTTCCCAAAAGTTGTGACATTACATGCTTGCGCATACATTACACCTCATTGCAAAAATTGATCCTCTAAAATACTTGCTCGGTAAGGCTACTCTCATGGGTAGACTTGCTAAATGGATGATGATTCTTTCAGAATTTGACATAGAGTATGTTGAGCGTAAGGCTATAAAAGGACAGGCCATTGCAGACCAATTGGCTGATTTTTGAATTCAAGACAAAGTACCAATTAAAGTTGAATTTCTAGACAAGCACATCATGTATATGACTACAAGAACATGGAATATGTTCTTTGATGGTTCTTTCATGCAAAATGGTTCAAGTGTTGGAGTGTTGTTTGTCTCTCCTCATGGATATACTATTCCTAAGTCCTATAAGTTATTGTTCCCATGCACAAACAACATTGTTGAATATGAGGCCTTGACAAATGGATTGAAAATGGCCATAGAATGGGTAATTAAAGAGCTGCACATTTATGGGGATTCACAATTGATAATCAACCAAGTTAATGAAGAATATCAAACAAAGGATGACAAACTGATACCCTATAAGAAGATGGTTGATTCATTGCGATGATACTTCACCTTTGTTACATTTCAACAAATCCCTAGGGCAAAGAATAAAGTAGCTAATGCTATGGCTACATTAGCTTCACTTCTTCAGCTAGAACAACATGAGTCCATATTTGAATTCCTGGTGGAAGAGCTACGTTACCCTATTTTTTACTCCTCAAAAAGCCATGTCATTTGTACCTTGGTTAGCCATGAGTCATCCTACTATGGTGCCATTTATTCATATCTCTATGATGGTACTATTCCCGAAACCTTCAATTGTTCTGAATGAAGAAACCTAACCCTAAATGCCTCTTGCCATACCCTTATCTCTAGCAATCTGTATAGGAGGGGTTTAGATGGGACACTTCTTAGGTGTTTAGAAAAGGATGAGTCCAACCAAGCATTAGTTGACATTCACGAGGGCATTTGTGGAGGACATTCTAATGGTCTTGCCATGGCCCAAAGGTTGCTTATGGCAGGGTACTATTGGCCTACCATGCAGATAGATGCAGTAGCTTTTGCTAAATCTTTTGAAAAGTGTCAGAAACATGGAAACCCGATACATGCTCTAGGCAGGGAGCTTATTCCTTCTATTTCTCATAGGTCATTTTAGCGTTGGGCCTTTGACCTTGTTGGGTAGATTCATCCCAACTCATCAGGTGGACAAAAATTCATTATTACTACTACTGATTACTTTACCAAATGGGTAGAATTTGTCCCACTTTCTGTTGCCTCGGGCAAAATAGTTTCTTTATTTATTTTGAATCATATCATCTGTCAGTATGGAGTGCCTTCTGAGATAATCACTGATAATGGGGGTCAGTTTAAAAATAAGGATCTTAAACATATTTGCAATAAATTCAAGATAAAACAACATTGGTCCTCCATTTACTTCCCGCAAGGAAATGGACAAGTAGAGGCTTCAAATAAGACCATTCTCAAAATCCTCCATAGAGCAGTTCACAAGAATGGTAGAGATTGGCACCTACAGATAAATCTGGCCTTGTGGGCCTGCAGAATGAGTATTCATACTCCAATAGGGGCTACACCTTTTTCCCTCACTTATGGTGTTGAAGTAGTGTTACCTTTAGAAGTAGAGATCCCTTCACTTAGAGTCTCTCTCAAAGGTTTAGTGATAGATGAAGACTATCGCGCCATGAGGTTGCAGGAACTAGAACTTCTAGATGAAAAGCATAAAGCATCTTTTGATCACATTAGATTTTACCAAAAGTGTATGTCCAAAGCATTCAACAAGAAGGTTCACCCTAGAGAATTTCAAGTGGGGGATCTTGTCTTGCGAGAAAACCCTAAGAACTAGCAAAATAGAGAACAAAAAGGGAAGTTTGAACCTAATTGGCTTGGACCACACATTATTACTGTTGCTTTTGGTACAGGTGCTTATTTACTATCTGATCTAGAGGGGGAACAACTCCTTGATCCTATTAATGTTTTTCACCTCAAGAATTTCTATCCATGATGCCTATTCTGTTTGGGGGCATCCTTTGTACATATTTTTGTTGATCCTGAAAAAATTCCAAAAAAATTCATATATGATGCTAAAAAAATTTTAAAAAGCATATAAAGTCCTAAAAAAATACAAAAAAATCTTTAAAAGCATATAAAGTCCTGAAAAAATACAAAAAAATCAAAAAGAGCAAAAATTCAAAAATTCAAAAAAAATATAAAAAGTGCCTTGGTGAAAACTTGGAAACAGGTGCCTTGCTAGCAAAAATACAAAAAAATTGAAAAATTAAAAAAATATCCAAGTGGTGAAAACTTGGAAACAAGTGCTACTTGAGGCCTTTGCACCCTTGTCTTTTAGCATGCATCCTTGACACTTAGCCTTTCTCCATCATGCCTTGACCTTGTTGCCTTGGTTTGGAATTGGTCTTTGTCTTTGTCTAGGGGGCATAACTGTGTTAGCTTTGGTCTCTAGGATGCATTGGTTTTTAGGACATCTTTGCAAACGGTGTTTTTTAACACCACCCAAATAGTGTTTTCAACACTACCCTAGCATCAAGTGTTTCTCAACACTTATCAGATATCCTACCCTATAGTTTAGCATGATATGGTATTTCCACTAGTAGATGTGATACTCAAAGATTGATTCTATGACCTACACACATGCACTTAAACACTTGACTCACTGAGACTTGGTTGCTTTTGTTTTCTTTGTGTGTTGTCTATGATGATTTATTTGATGAGTGTTCTCTCCCTATGATAGTTTTTGATGATGCATAGCTAGAAGACTGAGGGCATGAGGACATGTTTTATTTCTTTTTCTGCTTGTGGGTATGTTTTGTTAGTTATAATTGTCATTAGCATTTATGCTTGATCCACTTGACACCTAGGATCTACAATATTATCCTTGACTATTTTATGTGAGTGCATGCTTATAGCCATCTTGACCTTCTTATGTCCTGATGCCAGCATAATCTTGCTATAGCAAACTTAGGTAATCTCACTGCACTAATCATCTTGACCTACATGTCTTTGGTGCCTAGGTGGGATTCCCACATATCTATCTGATATAGATCATATTCATATACCCATAGTCATACTAGTGTGTATTATATGATCTTGCGACGCTACCAATAAAGCTCAATGATGATTATTAGATGTCTATTGGTGTTGTGACCTTGCAAGTCAACCACTTTCATAGTAGCTTGCATTCCTAGGTTCATGTTAGATTAGTTTTTGCACTTTGCATATGGAGAGAGCTCTCCTTTTATCTTTCGTGGACTAGTCGGTCAACTACGCTCACCTTTCCTATTCTCGATCATGTCTTTCGCTCCTTATCTTTAACATCACATCATGTTCCTGTCATCACAAGGGGTTAATCTTATCACCATATATATATCAAAAAGAGATCATTTTCAGAAACATGAGTCTATATCATACACTTAAGAATTAAACATACATTTATGAGAGAGAATATACATGAGCATATAAACATACATTTTGAGCAATATGACAAGACAATATAAAAATTGATACATCCATCACAAGTGAGACAATAACACAGATACATAAAAAATCTAGTAATCTCATATATGAATTTCATTGTACAATATACAAAATATGGGATCCCAAAATCTGGATCAAAGTCTCATGATATGCCAAAACATCTAAGAACCTA
Organism: Chamaecyparis obtusa; assembly: GCA_027943335.1. Taxonomy (NCBI): domain Eukaryota; kingdom Viridiplantae; phylum Streptophyta; class Pinopsida; order Cupressales; family Cupressaceae; genus Chamaecyparis; species Chamaecyparis obtusa. The sequence continues at coordinate 32,268 of BSBK01006201.1, read as the reverse complement.
AGCCCTAAACCTAGGACTCACTAGCCCCATCATGTGGCACTAGTGGAGGAGGAGGTGGTGTTGCTACCCTGTTTGGTACCATATTTGACATCCCTACCTTTTGAGAGTATGATGGTGCCCTCTGACCCTCTAGAACAGCCTGAAGATAGAGCCTATGATAGTACGCAACTCTCACTGCCTCCCATCAGATCTCTAGTGCATCCACCTGTGCTGCCCTCTCCTGGCGTGCTATCTCTTCCCTAAGATCAAATAGATGCTGATCTCTCTCTACCCTCAGATCCATCAACTTCTAATCCCTAAAAGCTATCGTGATCCTAAGCTGTTGCATCTCTGTCTCTAGAGCCTGTATCCTGGCTCTCAAGTCCTCTCCTCCTGTAGGCTGATCCTGCCTATCCTCTACCTGTCAGTGAACTGATCTCACCACATCCTCACTCTCATTATCAAAGCTCCATCCCCATGACCATTTTCAGCCACCTAATTAAGATGCCTCCCCTGTCTCCCTCACTCTCCCTCTCCCTCTCCCTCCACCATCTCCTCCATCCCCGTCGTCATCACCATCATCCCCCTGAGCTACTGGATGTGCATCAAGAACTATGAATCAAGGGAATGGAACCCTCTACTGCTCTGCTCTATAGGCTACATCAACCCCTGTGTCTGCCATGTTTGGGAGGTACTCCCAAGGCTCTCTCCTGATCACGATTGTATCCTGCACTACCTGCCGGTAATCTAGCATCGGCAACCAACCATGGTCCTCCTCATCCCTAGCCCGAGCGTATGCGGTAGTCTCTATAGATACTTGATGCTACCGCCTGAACTGCCACCATACCTGAGTGATGACAAATCTCTCAATGATCTTTGTATGTCAACCTACCAGTGGCTGACTACATAGTATATAACTAAGCTCATCCTCTGCATCTCCCCATACCTCCACAGCCTTGTATGGCCTCCACTAGAATGAATTTAGCTCATCCAGTATCCTCCTATAGTATGTCACATCTCCGCTGTGAGGCTATGACAAGAATCTTGCATATCTATAGATAAAGGGATGTCTCCTCTCCCTCAACTATACTCGAGGGTGCACCACAGCAATGTGCTCCCATGCCCACACCTGTGCCAAGATAGCACCACATGCCCATGTCCTGATGTCATGGTAGACAATCTCATGTAACTCATGGTACATGTCTGCTAGTATGGTCGAGCCCCATGCCATCCGACATGGGTGTGCTACTAGATCCACTAACAATCTGCCCCATCCTAGTGGAAAACCCTTATGACTCCTATCAGTGATAAGAGCCTGTGTAATAATGGAAGCAACAATGCAAGGTACTGGGAAGTCCCTACCAAAATCATCCATCAATCGATCCCAGCTCACGTGTCTATCTATAATGGTGACATCCTGGAACATGCACTGGATGGCCCACCATCCCTTGGTAGCATCTTGATCATAGTATACCTATGTCATCAAACAATCATGTCAGTTTCTATTATATGGAAACTTTGCATTTATGACTATCTATAAACATGATTATACTTACAGGATCGCCATGGCTAGGCACTCAGAGAATCTGATAGACATCCTCCACTATGATCGATGCCTCTCTAGTAGGAAGATGGAAGGTGTTGTTCTTGCTATGCCATCTCTCAGCAAGCACAGTCAAAAACCCTTGATCAGCTCTAATGTAGGGTAACTGTAGCAAGTACCCGAAGCCCATCACCCTCAGATCTTCCTTGCTCGAATCATCTAGATCTCAGACAAATCGTAACCCCATCACCTTCGGCACTCTAATGTGTAGCACTAAAAAGTGCTCCTATAAACCATTAACCCCAGCTAGATGTTAGCACATATCATGATGGATGTCTAAAAATCAGTGCAAAACATCTTAAAAAGTAAACATTGTCTAGACCCATGTCATTTTGCTCAAAAGCACTAAAACATGTCAAAATTTTACACTGGGTGATACTATTTTTTTGCTAAAGTATCATGCGATACTTTCTCTAATAACAGTGTAATAATATCTTCTTAGGTGATACTTCGCATAGGATCATGTGATAGTTCACTAGTTATCATGCGATACTGGCTTATATACCCGCGCGATACTATATGGACCTACGAAGTATCGCGCAATAGATACTCTCAAAGGGGGCGATACTTGTAAAGTATCGCATGAATTTTCACCTAAGTATAAAATTTGAAAATTTAAAATTTTTAAAACATGTTTTAAAATGCATTAAAAGCTCATAATGACTCAACCAAGGGCAAGTTTTTCTGAAAACATACCGGGGCACCATACTGTGGAGGCCGGTTGTGCAACTAAGAACACTCAAATCGATGCTTGTGAACCAAAACTACTGCTTGTTGAGCCATTTTCTCTCTCTAAGCTCTTGAAATTCTCAAATCACTAAAAGACAAATGATTTTGAAAATGACCTTTTTACCCCTTATATAGCATTTTGACTTTTTGACCTAATTTTCAAAACACCTCAGAATTGTGCAAAAATTGCACCCCTAGCTAATTTCAGCATCCCGGATCTATTTTGGGACTTGAAATTAAAATCTGAGTTAATCTTGATATTCAAAATTGAATTTCAAATTTTCCCCCTCTTGTGCGTAGTTGGCTGACCATTTGAGGCCTGATCCTTCGATCTTTGTTGGGGCACCTTCATTTCTTCACCCCCATCTCTTTCAACCTTCTACTCTTTCATTCACCTTCATTCGCTTCATCTCTTTGAGGTTTGACTTTATCTTTATCTTATATCTTTCTTAGTCAAACTGGGGCATATCTTCACTGCTTGATGGTTATCCTATCATGTTTCACCCTCGATCATGATTTATAGTGCTTTGCTCAAGTCTATCAATTTGTTGCTTCTCCTCTACTTGATTTTGATTTCAATTCTGAGGGGGCAGTACCTATCAGCTTTAATCTTTGATTCAACTTTATCATTCAATTCAGCCTGAGATTCTTATTTTGAGACTTGATTATCACTTAACAGCAATAGTTTTGGTCTTGTCTTTCGATTCTTATCTCTTATTTTCAAACTTGACTATCACTTAATAGCAATGGTGTTGGTCTTATCTTTCAGCTGGTTTATTTTTGTCTTGGCGTGTTCCCAGAATGATCACATGTCTGGATTGTTTTGTGATCCCAAATTGATCTCACATTTGAATTCTTCTTTGACCACATGTTTTCCCAAAATTATCACACATTACTCAAAGAGGGAAAAATGTATGCACCCTAAAATGGTCACCTAGACTATGGGCCCCCATTCAGCAATTTATCAAATCCTTGAATCAGTATTTTCAAAAATCAGTATTTTATCAATTATATCAATTTCCTTGATCAAATCCTATTTTCATCATTTTCGATTATTTGCCTTGGGCTAACCATTTTTTCCTAAAGTCTTTATTTATTAAAAGGAATACTTCCTCCCCTTTTATTAAATAAAAAGCCCCCCACTTTTCTTCTTATCCTAAGTTGCACAAATAAAGCATTATTCTTATTTTATAAAAAGGAGAAAAGCACTTTTTGTCTTATATGGACACAAAATTTAACTCTTATTTTTTCATTGGAGGATATTTGTGCACATGGATTGCCCCTCTTTCAAGCTCCACCCTTGATTAAGACTTTTGCCTCGTAATCTCCATGGTTCATTCCTTCTCATTTCCTATAAAAGAAGAGCTCTCTTCCTTATTTTTTCATATGCATTTTTTAATACTAATGTTATGCTATAGGTTTTCTAGGTCACTTTTGAGCTTTTGAAGATTTGGAGCATTCTTGGCTTACATTTTACATGCTTTCATAGTCTATCTCTTGCATTATAGTTCCATTATCATGGCATTCATGGTATAGATTTCCTTTATGCTTTAGATTACTTCATCTAGTCTAATTAGGAAGGATTTGTAACACTTGCATCTTTCCTTTCATAGTTTAGTTTGTACTTTCATTTCCATAGCTTAGCTTGCACCTCTCATTTCTAGCTTGCATATTCATCTTAATCTAGTTTTCATTTGCATTTCATAGTGATTCTTGGGGATATTGGAATTCTTTCCCTTGTCTTCATTTGAATCTCTCATTGTGTGGTTGACTAGCAAGGTCATTAGCTTAATAGCTCTAGCTGAGAGAAAATTTTAAATAATCTTGCAACTCCATACATAGAGAGCTCTAGGTCACTTTCTAAGGTTTCCTATTCATGGATTCCCTTGGATTTAATGACTTAGAGAAGTGCACCATTTGAGAGTGTATAGTGGTAAAATGGTGGAAACTACCTTTGTTGTTGTTCCTACTTTCGATCAGTTTCAAGTTAAGTTAGGCTTGCCTTGGTTGAATGCCATGCATGTTGTTGTTTCTCGTATCCATAAGTGTCTTAAATTCATTCATGATGAAGAAGTGAAGATGATTAACCATAGTTTATATTAACCTTCTAGGCCCATGGATTGTGCTACACTTGACTTGTTTTAGCCTTCAATACCTAATTCATGTCTTTCTCGACCTGATAATCTCTTTCGCTCATATCAAGCCTATAAGCATCACAAGATTCTTGAGTTAAGCATGCCTTTGATGGATCTTAATTGTGGTCTTTGGCCTACACCTTCCATACCTCCTTTATCTATGGCTTCTAGTTCTGTTAATCAAGCTCCTAGTGTTTCTTGTCAATCTGTTGAGAATCCTACTAATCCTCCTATAGAACATGTGAAGGATCTGGTAGTTTCTCCTCCTAGTTCTCAACATATTTCAAACAAGACAAAACATAATTGATTTGCTAATGAACATCATAAGAAGTGTTTTTCTCAAGCTAAGGCCCATGCGTCTGGTCTTCCAAGTTCTTTACCTTCTTTTGACAAGCCTATGCATGATGTGTTAGAAGAAGTTAATACTAATAATGATGTTAAGATGCATGATTATGACGATTCTATTTGTATCTTAGATCCTATTTTGATTGATCTAGATGAAGAAGATACTCTTGGTGATACTAATGATGTTAATGATGAATATGAGACTATTGACATTGACATTGATTTACCTAATATGCTTTCATCACAATTGACACTTACACCTAGTATCGAACATTATGATTCTCAAGAGGATCCTTGTCTGGAACTAGCTATCATTCCTACTGTGTTGGATATAGTCCCTCTTGTGAGTTATCCACCTTCCCTAAATGATATAGAATGAGATGGGGAGAGTATGTGGTGTGCTTGATCAGATGGTCCTTCATGGTATCTTTTTGTGTGTTTGCCTATTGTATTGTGCTTCTCATGTAATGTGTTTGTTAAATGTCTGTTAGATTCTTTTATATGACCCTTGTTACTCTATTGGTGCAAGGTGATAAAGGAATCGAATCTATTGTATATCTCTTCTATATGTATCTTTACTCTTCTATATGTTGTTTAAAATTATGGTGTGCATGTGCTATTGTTTGTAAATGTTTCCTTGTGTAGTCTTCTTGGATTTGTGACTTGGTAGCACTAACTCTTTTTGGTCTCCATGTCGTGGTCCGAAAAGATTCTTCTTCATAACTCTTTTGTGTTCTTTCCTCCATTGTGACTATAGTTCTACTTTCTTTTGGGAATGATGTCAATTCATTTGTAATAATATCATATATATATATATATATATATATATATATATATATATATAATCTTATGATCATACTGACACCACGCTAGGTAGATCCCTTCTGTATTCTCTATATGTTTATGTGGTATTTCCCTTGATTTGTCTTCATTTGGCGGCATCTCATAGTGGAAACATAATCAGTGGAGTTGTTTATGTTTCCATTCAAGCCATTGCTCCTGTTAAAGTGTTAGCAATGACTTTAATATGGGGGCATATGCTCTGCTCACCTATTGCACACATGCACTTTCAATATATATATATTTTTTCAAGGTACTTCTCTCCCTTTATGGATTAGTGACTAATCCTTAAAGCATGGATTTTTATTTTATAGGATCTCTTTATCTCTCCAGTTTCAAAATTTTGATCCCTTAAGGTCGAAGGTGTCCTTAAGACTGGATCTCTTTTTCTCTTGGTTTTACTCTTGTGGAATAGAATATTCCTAAGGGTGAATCTTTGATGGGTTGACTAGTGAGTAGCCACATTCACAAGGCGGTTCAATTCCATCTTTCCAGTTGCACTATTTCCTTGTGCGGTTCACAATGGGACATAAGTTCTCATTGGGCGAGATAATCACACCCTCTGTCTCTCTCTTTTCTAGAGATGTCTCCCTTATTGTGATCTTGGATTTGATGGAGACTTGAGTTCCTGGGGGCTTGAGGATTTCTCTATCCCTTCGATTTCAATAAGATTATCTTTTCATTATGATCTACTTTAACAAGACTTTTCATCGAGTCCATACTCTTGCTAAAGTGGGGGCTAAATGTATCATCAGAAAATGGAAGCACTTCCATTTAGGACTAGTTTAGCCCTCTGAGTAAGTGGTTTGGGGTCATGTCAAGCACCTTGAGTGGGTCTTTGACTAGATCTAGCTTTTTCCCCATGTTCTACTTCTCTCTCCACATGTTTCCAGCCTTTTTCTGGCACCTTATCCTAAGGATCTGAGATCTTTGACCTCAGGGTCAAGGTCGACCTTATGGGTCAAGGTCAACCTTGACCATGACCTAGGTCAAGGAATACCTAGGTCAAGGATGACCTCAACCCTAACCTAGGTTAGAGTCAACCTCAACCCTGACCTTGGGTCCAAAATTCAGATTCTGAAGATTTCTGAATGTCGGGCTTCAAAAAGTTTTATTTCCCACTTTCGGGTCGGTTATTTCAGATTTTAGAATGGTAAACTCTTAAATTGTATTTAATCTAGGCCCATTTCTAGTGGTTAAGGTTTAAATGGAAATTTAATTATCCTATGTTGACCTCTCTAAAATTTTGTGCCCTAGACTAGTATAAAAGGAAGCCTTCCTCTTTCATTTTCACATCCACTTTTCATGATCAAGCGTCCACCTTCCATCGAATTCAAGCATAAGTGAAATCAAGTGATCAAGAAAGAAAGAAGGAGAAGGAAAGAATTCAAGAATTCATTCATCCTCAAGCATTAAAGCATTCATGATCCAATTCATCAAGGAGATCCATTGATAGCCATTGAAGGATTCAATCTCTTTAGAGCCCTCTTATTGAAGATTTCTCCATCCACATTCATTCAAGCTTCTTCCAATTCCAAGATCCATTCAAGATTGGTTTTTAAGATCTAATGCAATTGATTTGAGACATCCTAAATATAATTCTACATTCATTTGGAGCATCCATACTTGTGGATTCGAGGATTTGAATCCTCCACAAGGATTTCAACATAAGCAAGGTGAATAGTTCCCTTTAATTTGTTTATATATTGCAATTTCAATTACATTTCAAGGTTGATTCCAAACTAGGGTTTGACCAAGGCAAACCCCTCATCCAACAAATAAAACCCTTTTTCTTGCAGGTGCAGGTGCGGGACAATGAATATCAGTGCAAATCTGAGTACCCTTTTTGGCAAACTTTCAGGCTCTGTGAACAGAATTTCTGTTAGAGTAGTGCGGATCAAGGTCAAATTTTTGGGGTAAGATTGTGCCCCAAGGTAAGATCTTACCCCTGTCTTGGGTCAAGGTCGACCTTGCTCACAAAAGCAAAAAGTTTCTGGGTTTTTTATTATTTTTGCATTTCCATGCCAAATTAGGTTGCATAATTCCTTGAAACTGAACACAAACACCAAAAAATAGTGTTTTCCAGATTTACCCTATTTTGAGGTTAGTATTTTTCTTCAATTCAATCAAGATTCCAATACACACTTTCTACAATGAAATATAAGGTTTTCTCCTTTATTCATATTCTCCATAGATTGATTCATTTGTGCATTAACCATTTTCTTTTGGTTGATCCATTTGGATCTTTCCCTTGGGAGTTTGGGTTAAGAAGTACACCTTACATTTTGATAATCACACATCTCTACACATTCATTTTACATTTTACATTTTGGTGAACCAGTGTTATGACAACTCTTTCTTTTTGGTGTTAGACTTCCCTTTGTATTATCTTGTGTGTCCATTTCACATTTTACAAATAAATAGATCCTACTATGTATCTCATTTGATGGATTGGAGGTATCACCAAATAGGTATTTGTCTAATCTATCTTCCTCAAGTGAGGAAAATGTGGGAATAGAAGACAAAAGTGAGACATCCAGTAGGTCTAAAATAGGGAGATCAACTAGAGGTCAAAAGATTAGAAGAAAATTCAATAAATGAATGAAATTTTTCCTTGTTGAGGGGGGTTCATGTTCTTATGATAATGAGACCAAAGGTGACAGGAAGGTTCCCTTAAGGTACACACATCTTTAGAAAGAATGGGTACCCAATGAACTACCTCCAGTTAACACTAATTTTTTTGTTAACGAAAGGATATATCGCATAGCTCCATCTTCATTACATGGTTTGGGCTTATTTTCTATGGATGGCATAAAGGTCAGTTATAATCAAGTTGTCGAATTGATGGAGTATGTAGGACCTTGTTACAATTACAACAATTGGATGCGGATTGTGCAATATAAAAAAGTATGTGTAGGTATGCATTGTCAGCAAATTATATACAATGAAAAGTAAATGATCAAACTAAAAGGCTCACTATGTATATTGATGGAAGGCCAAAAGCAACAAGGAATATTGTAGGTTTTATAAATAGTTCTTGACTTGTGTCAACTAATAAGTGGTCGAATTGTATATTTGAGGCACGCGAGGGAAATCAAGTATTTATATGTGCGATAAAATCAATAAGTGCAGGGGAAGAGATTTTGATAGATTACAATTTGAATTGTGTAAATACAAAAAAATTCCCTATCATGGAACTGGTAAGTATAACATTCAAACCAATTGCCTCCAATTAATATTGACTGTAATATACAATCTATTGTTTTATTAACAAATTTTTTTGCTAAGTTTATTACTTTCATTTCGCTGTTGATTGCTAAGAATTACTAATCTTTGTCACAGGGCGACATGGATCCACCACAAGATACAAGCGGGGATGTTCCTCAGACACCTTCTTCATCAAAGGTAAACCTTAATTAGTGTAATTCTACAAATTATATAGAAACAAATGTCATATTATTATGTTCTTTTCTTTATGGCTTTGGAGTTATTTTGATAGAATTTTATTGATATTGTTATCACAACTTGATACTTATTGATAGGGAAAAGTATAAATGATAGCAAATTAATTGCAATCTAAAATTGAGGTGGCATTTTTAGATGACATCGCATGTAGCGCTAACCCTGCGTTCATGGATATTCAAATTCTAAATAAATATACTAAAGAAATTCTTAACTTTGTCATGGAACCTATTGGTGCTCAAAAATGATTAACCATTTTTGGCCAACTGACAGGCACACACTAGTGACTCTGCAATTATGGCTTGATTGAGCCAAGGATGGTAGGCCTGAATTCATAAATTCCCTATGCTACACAAATGCATGCACAGACAAATGAAATTCCTTCCAAAGGGGTAAACAATCATTGGAGGAAAATGATATAATCTCCTAATAGTTGTATTTTCTAAATCCTAAACTAAAATTGAATTATCTCTAAAACCTAATTGTTAATGCTTATAAAGAAAGAAATCAGATTAATTTGTAAACTGCAAAGAAGAACCAAATAACAATTATCAAATGAAATAAGATCAGTGCCTAATGAAAATCTGGATTATAGAGTTAGATATTTCCAATCCTACGTATAATCAGAGACAATTTTAAGAGAACTTACTTTTAGTAAAGCAAGACTATCATCCCATAGGCTTCCGCTTGATTCACAATTCAAATCAATTCACACAACTAATCATTTCAAGTTTAACTTAAATTAAGAGATCGATAAGAACAATGGTAGGTTCACAGACTATACAATTGATATTCGAGTTGCATATATTAACCTTGAATTATAAAAAATCAAGGAATAGAACATAGTAGAACACCCTGGTACATAGAGTATATGAAAAACTAACTGAAAATAAATAATGTATAACCTTAAATAAACATGAAACAACTTATCTCACATGACATTTGAAAAATTTGCGTATACAGTCCAAATCTGTAGTTGCAGGAGTTTTTCTCCCAATTGTGTCGTGTTTCTTTTGATTACAAATGATTCAATATAAATATATTATTCAAAGGTTTCTTGTGAAAAGACATACCTTTTCACAAAAACCTAATCCTAAAAACTAACCCTAAAATTTACAAATTTAACCATATAAATGGTTTTAGGGAAAAACATTTCCCGTATAACAAACATAACTTATCATATCTTCAGGTATTTCGCATAATAATCAGCATGTTTAACTCCTGCACACAAAACTTGATATTAAAGATAATCTTTCAATAAATTTTTAAATTAAGGTCATTATATTTAATAATATTTTGAGCTTTCAAAATGATCCCTATTTAAGATTATTTATTTATTAATTAATAATATATCAAAATAAAACATTAATAAAATCATGACATAATTTATATAAAAAATTTTGATAATATAAATGAAAATACCAATAAGTTTAAATAATTAATCATGAGTACCCACTTTTAATTATCAAAACATAAAAAATCCTATTAATAAGATATCACCTTAAATCATTAAATAAGAATATAATGTTATATTTTAAATTTATAATTTTACTTCATAATATATTCCCTTCTCAAAAAGTTTTTTCCAATATGTGATATAATATAATTCTCAAATAAATGTGTTTCTAAAACATTAGGGTTCAATAGTTAAAAACATTATAGCTCACCCTAGAAAAAAGAGGAACACTTACCCTAAAGTCATATATTTTTTAAAAACAAAAATTTATATAGGGTAAGGGTATTAGTATTTTAGAAGAGGATAAAAATAATAACCCAAATATCAAGAAATTCTTTCTAATGTAAAAACAAAATAAAATCTCACAACTCATTTTGTAAAAATGCATTTAGGTCTTAGGGCAAAATAATTTTACTTTCTAAACAAAATCTTAAATAAAATAAAATAATAAGGGCATATACACTCAAATCACCTAATTAGTATTTGTAATGAAAGATCTGAAAAATGTAATTCTGATAAGGTAAAATACAATATATTCTACCTTAATAATTTAATTTTAAAATTACCAAAAGGTAAAGTGAGAAATTATTTTAAGTATTTTGAAACTCAATTCATGCCAGTGATATTAAAATTATTTCAAAACACATAAATAATGCAACTTACCAAAATGAAACATCTTATTATGTCATTTTCTTTTAGTAATTTATGGTAAATGAAAATAAGCCCTAAAAGAATTGCATAATGAAAACCTAAATTAAAATATAAAATCTTTTAAACACATAACACGAAAGACACTCAATTACATTTTTTAACCTAATAATTTATCCCTAAATCACTAAAGGGAAGAAAATAATCTAGAATTTATCCATTTTCCTCTACCCATACTCTCAAGTAATATAATAGGACAATTGGTTAGGGTAGGATGGGTAGTTAGGATAGGAAGAAAGGGTGGGTCGAGAGGTCGAGTGTTCAACTCCTTCTCCCCACTCTTTTTTCTAAAAACTAATAAAGTAAATAATATACAAGAAAAGAAATATTCATATTCGAAAATTAAAATTATTTTAATAAAATATACTCCCTGTGTGAAAATTTGTCTTGATTTTTCACCTGTACATGAGAATGTAAATAAATTAGTTCCTCTTCCAAAGCCTCTTGAAGAATGATAATAGACTAATTGGTTAGAGGGTAGAAGGGTAGGTAGGTAGGAAAAAGGGTTGGCTTGAGAGGTTGAGTGTTCAACTCCCTCTCGCCACCTTTTTTTTACCCAACCATTTTGTTATTTTTTATAATTATTTTATTTCAAAATATACATGCATTAAATTTATTGAAAATAAAAAATAACTAAAAACTTATTTCATGAACATAGAATAATGATGAGTATTTATGCCTTTTTAATCATTTAATTTTTTACATAGGGAAATTACATGAAAATGAAAATGAAGATTATACTTCCCTAATGTTTGGCGTATTTAGGACCTGAATTTTCAAGTGTCAACAGTGGCTCGTATTGGGGAAGTGCATTCATGTCTGGATGCAGCGAGAGTCCAATTATCTCTGGAAAAGCAGACCATAGTAAGAAAAGAATCATGAGGCTAGGATTAAATAAAATACATAAAATAATGTACAAGTTTAGATAATACTTCCTATTTTTAAGAGAAAAAGGGCTTCAAATACTGACCATGAGTTGGGAACTCCTGAATAGTTTCATCAGTATCCTATAAATAATATGAACTCTCACCTTCCTTTGAAACAACCATGTAAGGTCCTAGCCATAATGCCTTGAACTTACCATGTTTTCCTTTATCTTGGTCTTTTGCATTCCATTTTAGTACCCAATCACCTTTTTTGAAAGGTCTGTCTAATGCTCTCTTGTCATGAAGAGTGTTAATCTATCGTCGTTGTTGAAGATTCCTTTCTTGTGCTCTTCTTGTCATCTCATCTAGCTCTAATAATTGGCTCAACCTGTCTTCCATAAAATTTACGTCCTCAAGCTCTTCTTCCTGAATGAATATGTAAACTGGCAGGAGATTATTTAATAGTAACCTTGCTTGTTTCCCATAAACCAATTCATAAGGAGCAAAACCTGTCATTCTTTTCACTGTTACCCTGTCTGCCCATAAAGCTAGACCTAGCTTTGAATCCCATGCCTTATTATTTCTCAGCATTCTCCTGATAATATTTAGTATATTCTTATTGCTTGATTCTGCTTGACCGTTTCCTTGTGGATGATACAGGGATGAATATGATAGGTTGATACCATATTTCTCACAAAATTTAGAAAATTCCTTAGACTTGAAACACATTCTGTTGTCACAAAGTATCTTGCAAGGTACTCCAAATCTGGTAAGTATGTTTTCTGTCAAAAACTTGATGACCACCTTGCTTGTAGCTTGTCTCGTAGGTATAGCTTCAACCCAATTCATAAAGTAGTCTGTTGCAACCAATATCCACTTGTGACCTCCACTTGAAGCATCTACAATTTCCCCAATAAAGTCTATTCCCCACATTTTGAACAGTTCCTCAGTTTGTAAAGGAATAAGGGGTAAAGGACCATTGTATTTTAGTTTCCCAGAGAAATTTTGACAAGATTCACACTTTTTAACATATTCATAACAATCCTTGAATACATGGGGCCAATAATACTAGGATTTTAATATCTTATGAGTTGTTGTCTTAGCTGAAAAGTGACCGCCGCATACCCCATCATGCAACTCTTTAATAACTGACTTAACCTGATAGGTGTCTAGAAAGAATAAGAGGACACCATAATTATTTTTCCAATACAAATCTCCTTGAATCAGTACATATATTGATGTTTTTTACTTTATAGTTCTTTTCTGATTATCGCTTAGACCTTCTTGATGTTTCAGATGCTTTAAGAAGTATACTATGTCTGTGTACCATGGAAAATGTTCGATGCTAGTTTCTAAATCTTCCAAATTTACTTGGTTTACTTGAGTTGCGTCCAAATTTGTCTCTGCCATGAGTTTAGCCAACCCTTGTCCTCTGATTAACTTAGTGATCTGAATTTCAATGTCAAATTCCTGAACCTAATTAATCCATCGACATCTTTTACCTCTGACTTCTGATTGCCTCAATATATCCTTAGTTGCTGCATTAGGTACATATGCCACAATCTTAGCTCCAACCAGATAAGGTCTAAATGATTTCACTTCTTTAACTAATGCATAAGCCTTCTTTTCATGTATATCATAGTTTAGCTCAGAAGTTTGTAAATTTTTACTGAAGAAGGCTATCAGTTGCTCATATCCTTCATCATTTTTCTATAATAGAATCACCGCAATGGTGTGGAAAGAAGTGAAAGAGAACAATTGAAATGGTTTTGAGAAATCAAGAGATTTCAAAACTGGAGCTTCTTTGATCAATTTCTTAATTTTGGCCAAAGCTTCTAAGGCCTCATCTGTCTAATTTAGAACTGCATTCTTCTTTATAAGCTTTGCAATAGGTTTGACAATTTCTAAAAAATTTGGGACGAACCTCCTCACAAAGTTGATTTGTCCATTGCTTCCATCCTTTCTAGGTCTATTCTAACTCCTTCCCTAGAAACAATGTGACCGAGAAGTTTACCCTTAGTCACCCCAAAATGACATTTCTTTGGATTTAAGGATACTCCATATTCAAGGGCTCTTTTGAAAATTTTCTCTAAATGCTTGCAATGGTCTTCTTCCTTCTTGGAATAAGCTATGATATTGTCCTAATATATTACCATGATAATATCAATGAAATCCCCAAAAGCCACATCCATGGCTCTCTGAAAAGTAGCTCCGATATTCATAAGTTCAAAAGGCATTCTTGCATAAATGTATGTACCCCATGGCGTAGTGAATACTATTTTATATTGTTCTTCTTCTTTAACCTTCACCTGATTGTACCTGGAGAATCCATCCATCATGGATAGCAATTCATTCCCAGTAACCTTTTGTAATAATGCCTCCATATTAGGTAATGCATAATTATCCTTTAATGAAGATATGTTTAGGTTTCTGAAATCCACACAAAGCCTGATATCTCCATTTTTCTTCCTAACAAGTACCAAGTTTGAAACCCAAGTAGAGTGTCTAATCGTCTTGATGATACTAGCATCCCTCATCTTGATGAGTTCCTCCTTCATCTTAGGAGCCAAAGTCATATTGATTGGTCTTTGCCTTTGTCTAAAGGGCTTTGCATCAGGTCTTAGGGTTATCTCATGTTGGAAAAAGTCTTCTCTATAGGCCTTAAGATTGTGGTAAGACCAAGCAAAAACATGTATGTACTTTCTTAATAAACTAACAATATCATCTCTGATTTTAGGAGTTAATTTTTTACCAATGAAAACCTCTTTAGGAGTATGCTCATTTCCTAAATTTATCTTCTCTACTTCCTCTATAGTAGTATTATCCATTTTAACTCTACTATTAGAATCCTTCTAATCAAACATTCTCTCTAATGCCACAAGGCCCTTAGGGATTTTATTAGTTTTAATTTGAATTACTTCTTTTCCAAATAAAGTATCCTTTTCTTCTATTATTTCAACATAAGAATTCAAATCAATAAACTGATCCTCATACCTTTCTTCACATGCAAGGAATTTTATGATGTCGCTATCATCATCAAAGACTTTCCAGTTATGAATGTTATTAGGTATTGTTGGTCTTGATTTGATCTCTACCTATGCAATATCTTCACATGGAATAGCATTATGCTTAACTACTAGGTTAGCCATAAAATCAGCAAGAATATTTTTAGACCTATCTATCCAAGTTATTGAAAAAGCATCAAAACATTCTATAGAATCCCAAACTTCATTCTTGTACCTTTTTAGAGTATGATTCTTAGTAACAAACTTATCCCGCATCTAAGATATAACCAATTCAGAATCCCCACAAATAGAAAGAAGTTTGATACCATGATTACCTACTATTTTTAGACCTAGTAGAAGTGCTTCATATTTTGCATTATTGTTAGTACAATAAAAAGCCAACAGGAAGGAATATTTAAAAGATTTCCCATTTGGGGATATGAAAACTACACCTGCTCCATTACCACTTTTTCTACATGATCCATCAAAAAAAAATTTCCAAATGAAATCACTATTTTCCTTAGCATATATTTCAATAGGACTAGTATTTTCAACGACATTTTTATGAATACTTACCTAGAAATTCTCCATGTCGGTATGGAAAAATTATGTAATTTGACTTGGATCAACATCTTCAATGATATAAGTAGACCTTGGTTCCCTATTGATCCTTATAATCATGTCATTCACTAGGATAGAAGTGTAAGATAAATCTAATTGGACATTACCACCTACTAAATTAGACCATTGTCTAGATAATAGCATCCCATAACTAGGTGGTACTTCTACAATAGTAATATCAATTTTATAAGACTTTTCAGGACAAGAAGGAAACTTGAATTCAACATTTTTCATTATTCCAATAACTGGAATGGATCTATTATCCATAGCATGGCATTTTCCATAAGTAGTATCCACATTCATTCCTAATTCCTTCATTACTACATGAGGCATGATATTAACTACTGCTCCAGAGTCTAACATACAATTTTTAACTAATTTATTATTTATCAATAAAGTCAAAAAGAAAGGATCTACTTTAGTAGCATCTTCATTAACAAAAGTTCCTAGGTAAATGACTGGTAATTCTTCATTATCATTTTGTTCTTTTGAGTCCTTTTTAACATCATTTATTATTTCGATCATTTCATTCCTGCAATTAGTTAATTTCACTATTTCCATTAGAGGGATAGAAAGTTTTACCTGAGATAATGCTTGAGACATGAATGAGGTACAGTTTGAAATTTTCTTACCACTGCTTTGCTTATCCACTAGTTTTCTTATCTTTAATGTTTGATCAGCTTGCTTTTTGGGGATATCTGCCTTTACTTTCTTTATCTCACCATTCTTGTTTGAAATTTTGAACATTCCTACTGCTTGTTCATTACCTAAGTTTACAGTCTTGTTCCTCAGGTGATAGTTGCTAAGAACCTATTCCATTGATGCCATAGTGTATGCTCTCTTTCTTCTTTTGTTTTCCTTTTAATATCTGGATTCTCATCACTATCTGAAAAAACTTGTTGCTCCTATTGGTAGTCCAACCTCCTATAACTTTCATCTGGCATATAATCTCCTTCTGAGTCATCACTATCTCCTAACCAAAAGGGAGTAGATGACAAAGAATTTATCACAGGTCTCTCCTCACACCCCTAGTGTTCTCCCTCTAGAATATTCTGTGCCATAAGGCATTGTTCTTGGGGGTGGGGCATCTTGCAAATGTCACACCAAAGTTCATCTCCTATAAAATGATTATTCTTTTTAAGAGGGTCTGGAGTGTCTATTTGTTTTTTCAAAGGCTTTCCATCCTTCCAGTTGGTGTGATAAGGCATGTCTTGTAACCTGTACCTATCATTCCTATTGAAATTTTTGTCATTCTTTCCTGCTTGAAAATGACTTTTATTTGGTTGTAAATTTTTCATCAAGCTCACCAATTCATCCATCTTATCACCCTCTTCATTCCTTTTCAAGGCTGTAGGATTGAAAAGCCTGGGATCATTTCTCTTATCCATTCTCCTGATAGCTATTCTGTTATTTTCAATAGTTAATGCAATTTTAAAAGCTTGTTGTAATGTTTCTGGGTTATGAGATCTTATCTCATAATTTGTTTTGACATCAAAAGTTGTCAAATAAAAAGTTATTAAAAAGGAATCAACAAGGCAAATATCTTTCAGAATCTTATTTAATACCCTGTTAAAACTTTTGTTAAATTCCTTCACTGTCTCATTCACATTCTTCTTCATACTAGTTAATTCATGAGATGCAAAATATGGATCTCTGTGATCCCCAAATTCTTCCAAAAATTGATCCACAAAACTTTGCCAACAATTAATAGTTCTGTCTGGTAGATTCTTGTACCATTCATCTGCACTATCTTTGAGCGACTGCATAAACATCTTCATATGTTATATCAAATTCATATACAAGATTTTTAACATTTATAACATGTTGTTCTGCTAACTGTGACCCATCACCGGTAAATTTAGGGATAGCATCTTTTAACTTATTAGTTATTGGGTTAGGAGAGCATCTAATATTTGAAAGATCTAATTGTTTATATCTCGCATTAATCTCTTGAAATCTGACATCAACTAGATTTCTATTTTGATTATTATTCTAAAAATATTGATTTTGACACATAGGATTACCTCTCTAGTGTTGATTTGCTTGGTTACCATATTGACCTGTGTGAGATTACTAAGCCATATTCATCAGATTATGCACCCATCCTCCATGTTGTTGACGTTGTTGTTGTCCAGAATACCCAAATTGCTGATTTGTGCCCATATCATACTGTTGATGATTTGTTTGATGTACTTGATTGTGTACATGATGAGGTGCACCACCATACTATAAGCTGTGGGTATTTCCGTACTGTGCAATACTCTCAGGATATTGTGTATTCAAATAATGATGCTCATTATCATTATTAGTGCATGTTCTAGTGCAATTATAAACTTCATGCTGCATATGCATCCTATCATTAGGTTGCCTATGAAAATGATTATAATTTCCTTTACCTTGTGCACAGTTTTCATAATGCTGCAAACGTTCGCTACCTATGTCATCTGTATTGGCATTTAAAAATTGTGTATCACCCTGGCTTTGTGCATGGTTTCTTGGATATATGTGATCTCCGGCACTTCGAGCATGATTATGTTTGATGTAATCATTTTTCCTTTCATCTTTAATATACTAGTTACACACTTTATTTCCTCCAATATTAATGCTTTGGTTACATAAGTAATTACTTTGTTGTAAACAAATATCTTTATTACCTTGTATATCTTCAAAGTTGGCATGAATGTTTTTTTGACCATACTCATCCTCCTTCTGCATAGGCTGGTAAATATTACTTGGTTGCATATAAAAATTATCATTACATTTCTCGTTACCCTTCTGGCCTTGGTGATAACAATTTTTACCTTCAATGCCAACTCCATGCATATAATACTCTTCACATTTTATTTTATCTTCATTTTTAATGTGCTGGTCATGTTTTTCCCAATCAAGTTGTGCATTATTTTAATTTATGTGAGTATTCCCTTTACAATATTTATCTTCATGCACATGTAAGTATTTCTATGCAGGCTGGTCCCTTTGATTAATACTTTCTAACTACGCATTTTCATATTGCATACCCCGCGCATATAGATTAGGGTGTTGCACATTATCACACTTTGCGTGAGTGTGTTTGAAACCATATGTTTGATGTTGAGCATATTCATACCCATCAATCTGACCAGGCATTTCATATGGATGTGTACCTTCATTATTGGTGTGATCCTCACGTCCAGGTTGCACTCCATCATTATCATGCTGGCCATTCACAAAATGGCTCGGCTACATACGATGTTGTGCTTGGTAATAATAATTTTTATCCTTAATGCCAACTTTTAATCTCACGTGCTCATCTTCTCCATGTTCTTTTCTAGCATTAACGTGTTGGCTATTTACTTCCTCAATTTTTGGCACGTTTTTACTTTTATGAACATCTCTTATTTGTTGTGTTTGGTGTTGTGGTTGCACATATTCCTATTGCTGGGTGTGATTTTTGACATTACCAGGCTATGCATCTCTACTCCACATTCTTTGTGGGTGGTAATGTAATTCATTTGTATTCAGGTCATACTCATGATTCTTCATGCTCTCCTTAACATGCTGGTCACATGAGTTGTAATTAAAGTGTGCATTATAGTTTGTGTGAGTTCTCTTTTCACAACATTCATCCTCTTTTTGCATATGGAAATTAGGGTGATATATGTTATGCATTTGTTGATGCATGTATTTGAGATCATACGGCTTCTTGTAACGTGCATTCAGAGGTTGCCCATTACCTCCCCCTTGGTACACACTTTGTGCTTGTGTCTCAGAGGAAAGCCAGGTTTGTGCAAGCTCATCTTGAAACTATGTAAATACCTCTTGCTGCATGTTATTTTATCTGTGATACATGTTATGTGTATTATGTTGTTGTTGATGCCAATGACGTGTGCCCTGAGGCTGCATGTGGACCCCATCATCCTATATATCATAGCCTACCTTATTGTTAATGGTATTCTTACCCATATATTTCTCATAATGTCATGCATCACTACTAATCTGTTGTGAATCATTACGTAGGTTACATTGTTTATTCACTATATTTGCGTGGTTGGCTTGCTGCGCATGCAAATCAAGATGATGCACATTATCATTTTGTTGATGAGTGTGTTTGTGCGCATCCTCCTAGCTGGATAATTCTTTATTTAATGGCAAGTAAGAACCGTTATTAATTTGCCCACAAATTTTAGGGTATACATCATGATTTTTATTATAATCATTAATATCCATTCTACTTTGTGTACATTCTTCATATTGCTGCAAATGGTTTTGGTGTATCAAGCTAAGGCCCTTTTTATGATTCCAATGATTTGCATCACTACTCTGTTGTTGCCTATTTAAACTTGTTTCAGCATTTGCCTCAAACAAATGATTATTATATTCATTTAAAATATGCTCAACATCTTTCTTATGTGGGGGGTATACTTTAATGCTCTGACATTTTGATTTATCTCTCCTATCTCAACTCCTCCTTCATTAACTTGCTCCGAACCTCTTATACTCTCTAGAGGAGTAACGATGTCATCTCTCTTCAATCCAAAACGTTCCAAAATATCAATCGGTTGTTTTTTGAAATTCTTCGTGAATCTTTTCTTATCAGGGATAAGTTCAGCAAATTCTTGGATTGCTTGTTGTATCCAGATATCAACTTCATCATATTCTTCCTCATTTTGGTAATCACATTGATTTATGTTTGAATGAAAATGATTTATATTATTTTCATCATTTCTATAACTACTCCCACTACGCTGAGGATTTTTGTTCTCATATTGTTCGTCTGGGGATTGTTTAGAACCAATAGGTGGCATCTCCATATCAGGATTTTTGATTTTCCTTGGTCGATTCATGAAATCCAATTCAATATGGTTGTTTGTTGCTTTGTGCAAAGATCTTCTTCCCCGCATTAGTTTTATCACACTTCACTGAAACTTAATTGTAGAGTCACCACCACACTTTTGTGCAGAATATATAACTATTCTAAGTCCTTTATCCTAGTAGAGTCTTTATAATAGTAACCAAAGATTCTAAAAATATCTTTTACTGATAGTGTCCCTAGCGGATTCACCAATTTGTTGGTGCTCAAAAATGATGGACCATTTTTGGCCAACTGACAGACACACACTAGTGTCTCTGCAATTATGGCTTGATTGAGCCAAGGCTGGTAGGCCTGAATTCACAAATGCATGCACATACAAATGAAATTCCTTCCAAAGGGGTAAACAATCCTTGGAGGAAAATGATATAATCTCCTAATAGCTATATTTTCTGAAACCTAAACTAAAATTGAATTATCTCTAAAACCTAATTGCTAATGCTTATAAAGAAAGAAATCAAATTAATTCGTAAACTACAAAGAAGAACCAAATAATAATTATCAAACAAAATAAGATCAGTGCCTAATGAAAATTTGGGTTATAGAGTCAGATATTTTCAATCCTATGTATAATCAAAGACAATTTTAAGAGAACTTACTTTTAGTAAAGCAAGACTATCATCCCATAGGCTTCCCCTTGATTCACAATTCAAATCAATTTACACAACTAATCCTATCGAGTTTAACTCAAATTAAGAGACCGATGAGAACAATGGTAGGTTCACAGACCATACAATTGATATTCGAGTTGCATATATTAACCTTGAATTATAAAAAATCAAGGAATAGAACACAGTAGAACACCCTGGTACACAGAGTATCTGAAAAACTAAATGAAAATAAATAACGTATAACCTCAAATAAACATGAAATAACTTATCTCACCTAACATTTGAAAAATTTGCGTATATGGTCCAAATCTGTAGTTGTAGGAGTTTTTCTCCCAATTGTGTCATGTTTCTTTTGATTACAAATGATTCAATATAAATATATTATTCAAAGGTTTCTTGTGAAAAGACATACCTTTTCACGAAAACCTAATTCTGAAAACTAACCCTAAAATTTACAAATTTTACCATATAAATGGTTTTAGGGAAAAATATTTCCCATATAACAAACATAACTTATCATATCTTCAGGTATTTTGCATAATAATCCACATGTTTAACTCCTGCACACAAAACTTGATATTAGATCATCTTTCAATAAATTTTTTAATTAAGGTCATTATATTTAATAATGTTTTAAGTTTTCAAAATGATCCCTATTTAAGATTATTTATTTATTAATTAATAATATATCCAAATAAAACATTAATAAAAGCATGACATAATTTATATAAATGTTTTTGATAATATAAATGAAAATACCAATAAGTTTAAATTAATTAATCATGAGTACCCACTTTTAATTATCAAAACATAAAAAATCCTATTAATAAGATATCACCTAAAATCATTAAATAGGAATATAATGTTATATTTTAAATTTATAATTTTACTTCATAATATATTCCCTTCTCAAAAAGATTTTTCCAATATGTGATATAATATAATTCTCAAATAAATGTGTTTCTAAAACATTAGGGCTCAATAGTTAAAAACATTATAGCTCACCCTAGAAAAAAGGGGAACACTTATCCTAAAGTGATATATTTTTTAAAAACAAAAATTTATATAGGGTAAGGTGTTACAAGTAGTGGTTGTCGTTGCACCAAAAGATCGACTTGTTAATGCCCGATACAACCACTAGACTTATAGAAGACACAAGAGGTTGTTAAACCATGTCACAAATCCCAAGGGGAGCACTTACCATTTTTCCAAGAATCTCCTCCTCAGTGTTACCCGAGGGGATTCGAACCTGTGACCAAGCTCTGATACCACTTGTTACAAGTAGTGGTTGCCGTTGCACCAAAAGATCGACCTATTAATGCCCAATACAACCACTAGACTTATAGAAGACACGGGAGGCTGTTAAACCATGTCATGAATCCCGAGGGGAGCACTGACCATTTTGCCAACATAAGGGTATTAGTATTTTAGAAGAGGATAAAAACAATAAGCCAAATATCAAGAAATTCTCTCTAATGTAAAAACAAAATAAAATCTCACAACTCATTTTGTAAAAATGTATTTAGTTCTTAGGGAAAAATAATTTTACTTTCTAAACAAAACCCTAAATAAAATATAATAATAAGGGCATATACACTCAAATCACCTAATTCGTATTTGTAATGAGAGATGTGAAAAATGTAATTCCCATAAGGTAAAATACAATCTATTCTACCTTAATAATTTAATTTTAAAATTACCAAAAGGTAAAGTGAGAAATTATTTTAAGTATTTTGAAACTCAATTCATGTCAATGATATTAAAATTATTTCAAAACACATAAATAATGCAACTTACCAAAATGAAACATCTTATTATGTCATTTTCTTTTAGTAATTTATGGTAAATGAAAATAAGCCCTAAAAGAATTGCATAATGAAAACCTAAATTAAAATATAAAAGCTTTTAAACACATAACACAAAAGACACTCAATTACATTTTTTAACCTAATAATTTATCCCTAAATCACTAAAGGGAAGAAAATAATCTAGAATTTATCCATTTTCCTCTACCCATACTCTCAAGTAATATAATAGGACAATTGGTTAGGGTAGGATGGGTAATTAGGATAGGAAGAAAGGGTGGGTCGAGAGGTTGAGTGCTCAACTCCCTCTCCCCACTCTTTTTTCTAAAAACTAATAAAGTAAATAATATACAAGAAAAGAAATATTCATATTCGAAAATTAAAATTATTTTAATAAAATCTATTCCCTATGTGAAAATTTGTCTTGATTTTTCACCTGCACATGAGAATGTAAATAAATTAGTTCATCTTCCAAAGCCTCTTGAAGAATAATAATAGACTAACTAGCTAGAGTGTAGAAGGGTAGGTAGGTAGGAAAAAGGGTTGGCTTGAGAGGTTGAGTGTTCAACTCCCTCTCGCCACCTTTTTTTTACCCAACCATTTTGTTATTTTTTATAATTATTTTATTTCAAAATATACATGCATTAAATTTATTGAAAATAAAATAACTGAAAACTTATTTCATGAACATAGAATAATGATGAGTATTTATGTATTTTTAATCATTTAAATTTTTTACATAGGGAAATTACATGAAAATGAAAATGAAGATTATACTTCCCTGATGTTTGGCGTATTTAGGACCTGAATTTTCAAGTGTCAACACAACCAAACAAAACTGAGGAGATAGAGGCACTCAAAGATGAATTGATACGTAGAGTCAATTGTATGAATGTAAGCAGTAATTAATCTTAAGCAATAATTAAAGTTCAATAGATGTTTATATTTTATACTATCTTATGGATCATGATCTGAAATACGATGTGTTCTTCTTACAGGATTTTTTGACACCTGTGAAACATGGTCAATATGGTGAGGGTTGTAGCACCACACAACCTTCATGTAAATAATCCTTAAACCTTTAACCATTCATTTAACCTTTGTATGCATTATTGACTCAACTTATGTTTGGGATGCTTCTAGTACCCCATTTAATCTTTATCCATTGCAAATGTCTTTGCTAACAATGTATTCTTCAGCTCATGATGAAGTGCAGATGCCTCCTTTGATCAATAATCTGATATTTTCAGTTGCATTGTCTGCAACAAGGAGCTTGCAGGCATCTTCCTTTGTACCAGCTACAACTAGTAAAACCTTATTTTTCTATATTTTGTTATGTGCTAATCATGCATTGATTATGTTTCTTGTGTGAATTTTATACACTGCATGGATCTATTTTGTGCACTAATAGATACACCTACACCTGGTACAAGAACATAGACCAGTACTAGTGAAGCTCAACCATTTCCTGGATCAGCTCATGTTACTAGTACTGGTTTGTTTGCAGGGACATTGTTGTTGAATAAGAAAAATTTATTTTCGTTAAAAGTACCAAAGCTTCCAGGTGCTTTAAAATTGTTATTATTTACAGTGTAATTGTAGTTTACTTGTACATAACTCATTTTGGACTGATAATCCCATGATGTTTTTGTAGGAAATGATGTTTTTTATGATACTCTTTTTGAAATGCCATTGAAGCTATTTGGGCCCACCATACGTAAAAGGTATGTAGCTTCATAATATTGGTACAATATTTTTCTTATCTTCCATTTATTGTACTATATTAAAGTTATGATATCTAACAATTTTGTTTTTTCAAAAAAGGTGGAATGAACAGGATGCTAACTTAAAAAATTAGCTCATTAAATCTTTAGAGTACCTCTTTGGAAATAAAACTTTTGACAGTGCCATGATTCTTAAAAAAGACTCCAAACATATAAAGATTGTGAGGGACCAATATAGAAGGGCTCTAAAGGATAGCCTAAAGTACGAGCGTCCTCCTATGATTCCACCGATGGAGTGGAATGAAATAATGGAAGATGCAAAAGAGAAAAGGCTAAAGGGTAGAGGAATTCAACTAGAAGACGAAAAAAGAAAGTATGTCGTGATAGTATTAAATAGAATGTAATCATGCACTAATTAGTGATCTTTGTAAATATATAACCTAACATGTTTCAAACTTTTCATAGACTACAAGACACATCAAAAGCTATAGAAGTGAGATTAAAAAAGGTTGGCCAACACAAACTTGGCTTTAGTGGCTATATGAAACTTCACTCTCGACTTGTAAGTAGCAGCATTGGAATTTTATATCAAATTATTATATATAAGGTTGCAAATAATTTTTTTTAATCAAATCATACATGCAAAAGTGACAATATTAAAAAAAAATATAGGGCACAAAATTCAATGTAGAGCCCACAGATGAAGACAAAAGAATAGCCTTGAAGGAAGGCTATAAAGTCATGGTTGCACACCTATGCCAAGAATTTGAAAGCCATAACAAAGAATCTATTGCACCAAATGAGACACGGGTAAATTGGTCAAATGAAAAGTAAATCAAATTGAATAATTTCGAACATAAATTGACTATTTCATGATAACAATGTGCATGACATTTCACTGCAGCCTTCAACTCCTATCACAGAACCTGGGCGTGACGAAGGCCATGATGTGCATCATATTGGTGGAGGTATTAATTTTCTATTGGAAATAAATTACATAATTATTAATAGAATTTAACATCTTTAATTGCAATTGGCCGTGTAACCTTTTTTTGAATATTTTAGAGCATGTTGAGCATGTTGAGGTGATGGTAGATCAAAATGTTATTGTACATGATGTGGCATTGTCAGGTAAATAAAAATGCATGTTATGTTCTACTGGTTAATGAAATACATGTAACAGTAAAAAAAAGTATGTGAATTTAACCCATTTACTTGTTATTGCAACAGACCCCCCTTTAGTGCAGTAGTCTCGTGCTCCTCAAGACATGAGGAAGCATCATAATTTGAGATCACAACCACAATAGGAGGAGGAAGATATTGATGCTCATCTCAGCCTTTACCTTAAGAAATCTAAGAAAAACTCAAAAAAGAAATGATTTATTAAAAATGG
Source organism: Chamaecyparis obtusa (assembly GCA_027943335.1). Taxonomy (NCBI): domain Eukaryota; kingdom Viridiplantae; phylum Streptophyta; class Pinopsida; order Cupressales; family Cupressaceae; genus Chamaecyparis; species Chamaecyparis obtusa. Next base: position 6,137 of record BSBK01006201.1, on the reverse strand, counting down.
TCTTTGATAAAAACTTGTTTGATTAACTTTGTTGGATAATGAAAGAACATTGTTTTAAGTAATTATCTATAAATGTTGCATATTAATATTGAATTATATATCATGTTAATGAATATTTTTATGTGTTAATCAATTCTCGATTAGTGTTGTGTATTAATGAATGTTATGTGATTGTATTGATTGAATGTTATAGTTCATAAATAGATGAATGAAGTGTGCAATTAGATGTTAATGGGGAATTTAGATTGATGTTAGGGGGAGGGGGGGGTGAGGCCAGACAAGCTTCCACCTTCACATGGTTGGCCTTGTTAAGTAGAGAATATTAAAGTATTCTTGAAACCAAGTGAAGCTCAAACTAACATACCTTCATTATTTAATCAATTTCATTCGTTCTAGGTCTTTGCTCATAAGTGCATTTTGAATGTGTCATTGTTAGGAAACTATCAAATAACAAACTGGAAGGGCCAATAGTCAACTTGTCTAGCATGATTCGACTTCATTTTATTGAATGCATCAACCTCTCTTGGCCTAATCTGGATTATTTCATTGGTTTGTGTTTTTGAGTAGGTGAAGTGTTAAATCAGTTCCTATCTTCTATTCTTCATTGATAACTATCATCTTTAGGAAAGCACATCATTATATCATCAATGTTATGTACCTTTATCCAATGTAGATAAACTCACTATGACAAGCATGGCATAACATGTGTTCTTGACTTGGACTAGTAAAGGCATGTTGTCACTATCATTTGGAACTATAATGTGTCACATCACTTGCCAAATGGAGCCTTCAAAGAATAAAAGATGTCATGTTTTATCATATACTATCATTGTGCTCACTCTCCTCTAGTTACTTGTCTCTAAGTTTGTCTTTCATATTCCTTCACCTTCTAGACTCATGCATTTCATGTTGTTGCAGTTCACTATCTTCTTAATTTCTTTGGAATTATTTTAAGAAAAGTTTCTCTACATTTATTCATAGAAGCTCTTAACTAGTTATATTTGGTATTCTTTGTGCAAAGTTATAGACTGTAGAATTTCACTCCCTTTGACATTTAATTAAATAGTTTAAAAATCTCCACAAAGTTCTATCTCACTTCTCAAATGGTTAGTGTGCTTGGTTGATGCAAGCCATCATGAAGACTCTTCATTTAATACTTGCAATTGTTATTTAGTATAAAATATTGTCATTTTCTACCTTTTTCATGTTGTCTCAATGACTGTAAAAACTCATAATTATGCATTGTCCTATCCAACAATGTAGCCTCCAATAGGATTGTCACACATTTCAGAGTTTTTATCCTTTTAGGATTGTAACTATCTTGTTACTATCTTTGGAACTATTTTATAGAAAATTCTTCTACTTTCATTCATATAAGCTCTTAGCTAGTTATAAATGGCATTCTTTGTGCAAACTTACAGCCTATAGCATTTCACTCCCTTTGACATTTAGTCAAATAGTTGATAAATCTCCACAAAGTGCTATCTAATGTGTCAAATGGTTGGTGTGCTTGGTTGATGCCAGCCATCATGAAGGCTATCCCCTTTCATGTTTGCCATTGTTATTTGGTGTAAAATATTTTCATTCTCTTCCCTTGTCATCCCATCACAATGATTGTAAAAACTCTTCATTATGCACTGTCATGTTCGACATGGCAGCCTCCAGTAGAACTACACACGTTTTGGGCTGGATATTTGTCCTTATGTTCTCAATTTTCCATGTCGTCCCTTGTCTTCAATTTAAGTCTTGTAAAAATAGTATTTTACCTATCATTCTACTTTTGTGATGAGTCTAAATGTAATGACATGCCATAACATGCTATCACTCGGTACAGTTTAAGCCATAATGTTTTGAATGCTAAATCATTTAACAATCCTGATTTTTTTGCTTTTTTTGTTTTTTTAAGAATGGGTAAGGAAGTTGATGTAATCAGTCTATGATTAATGAAGTTTGGATTTTCTGCAATATTTCTTGATTATGTTTAGTTAAACAGTCTTGTTCCAAAATTTTATGCAAACTATTCCAAACCCTCATAGGGTAATAAGTGAGTTTCTAAAATGTAGATCCTCTTTGTTTAATGTGAATCAAAGGCCCAAATTTGGTAGATCAATGGGAAATTTTTTGTATTTTATGTCTTTGTGTTCATAGAAAACCATGCTCAAGGTTTCACATGCATTTGAATGCAAAATTTCATGGAATGTTGTCTCAGTTTGAGAAAAGAGAGTAATGTGAAGGTTTAATGGTGAATTTGTGTATTAGGAATTCATTTAAGATAAGAGTCTGATTCAAGATATTTTCATAGGGGACATTCACAGTCCATTAGGAGATTACTTGTTGAAAGAATTTGGAGTTGTTAAAATACTTGTGAGAGTATGGGGTAATGTCATGAGTATGATCATAGATGGGTGTAAAGATTCAAGGAGGTAGAGTGATTGATGAGTTGATTGTGTTGTCATAGGGAAATGGGGTATGTAATGAGTCAAGTTATTAAATACAATCAAAGTTAGTGTGTGATCAGAGGTATGCAATTAGGAGTTACAGATTAGAGGGAATATTGTTTGGAATTCAAAGGTTGTGATCAGAGTAGTGGGATCAGTTGAGCAGTCTTGGAGAGTGAGCCAATTGGAGAAGACATTTTGGAATAGGGAGTTGAGTTGTGAGTGATGATGTGAAGTTATATCTACCATAAAGAATTGGATATTTGTCTTGAAATACATTGTTGATTGCATGTTGTAGAAGGGAAAATAAAGAGTTTTGACATGATTGTGAATGGGCCCATGATGCCTCTGCATCATAGTGGTATCAGAGCCAGGTTGTAGATCCTTGTAGATTGGGTATTGAGGAAGTTTGTGTAGCCAAGGTAAGGAAAAGATGGGGTTGAGACCAATAGAGAGAGATTTGTTAAAGGTGATAACAACCTACTTTAAGAATGGGAAGAAGAAAAGAGAAGAGGAAGAAATGATAATAAGAGAGGGAGAAGAAAAATGGTGGAGAAAAGAAATAGAGGAATGGAAAAAGAAGAGAGATTAAATAATGAGGAGTCTTGATGCCTTAGAAAGAAGGATGAAGGTGCAACATAAAGATGATGAAGAGGAAGAGGTAATTTTTCCATTGTATGGACAAAAGCATAGGGTGCAACAAGAAGAGGATGGAGGAAAAGTACAAACCTATAGTTAAGATGAAGGCATGTTTTGTTTTTCTCATACTTTTCTTTGTAAGAGTTGCCAAGGGACTTGAAATTTTTTGAAGCCCGGGAGTATGGTGTAGGAGCACGTAAGACACAAGGGTCACTATAATGCACTAATGAAGAGCCTATAAAATAATTAAATTTATAATATCTATAGGACCATTCGATGATGTAATCAAGACTATTAAAGCCATATTTTCTCATGTTGAGTTATTTGTAATTAAATTATCAAATATTGCCATAATGGGAAAACACGATATATAATGGTCATGTAAGGGCTCAAAGGGTAGATTAAGAGTTTGATTAGTGTTTTATGCTTCATGAGATCTCATAAGACCATGTTAATGTAATAAGGGAGTTTTTTATGTTTCAAATTTAGAAAAGAGTCAAATGTTGTTAAAAGAATAATACATGTAATGTTTAAATCATAAGACAAACTGACCAAAGAGGTAGTTACATGGGTGGTTGTTAGTTTCCTAGGATGGTATTGGTCTATATATGATTGTCAGACCTGAGAACAATAATAAATCATGTAATGTTATTTTGAGTACAAAGAACACTAGTATATGCAAATTTCATTATTTAATAATGAAAATCTATTAAAATGTTTGTAGTTGCCTCATTTAACAGCTAGTAACCAGCGTCAAATAAGTTCATAATAAACCATTATGCTAATAGTAAAGTAACATAACAAAATACACAATGATATATATTAATGCAAAGTAACACTTGAAGATAAATATCTAGACTAATCACTGACCAAGATGTCGTTGGTGATTACTCTAGATATTTATCTTCAGGTGTTTTTTTTTAACATTCCATACTTGGTCAAAATTTTGACTAACCTTAGTCAAAACCCTCACCAAGACTAGTCTACATATCGACCATTCTGTGTCAAAATTTAGCGTCGTGGGTTTGGCATCCTGTTCGAACAAGCCAAACATTTTAACTGACATTGGTCAAAATTTTGACTAACTTTGGTCCAAACCCTCACCAAGACTAGTCTACATATCAACCATTCTGTGTCAAAATTTAGTGTCGTGGGTTTGGCATCCTGGTCAGGCGGGCCAAACATTTTGACTGACATTGGTCGCAAGTTCGACGAATAAACTTGCTAATTGCAGATGTCAGTTTCGACCAAGATTGGCGTAGAACATTCTACCTTAACAATGATGTGTCAAAAGTTCGACTAGAAAAATAGTGACAAGACCATTTGTAGATCATTCAACCAATCTTGGTAGAAAATTTGACCATTTTTTCATCAAAAATAGGTGCCAATTGTACTAGTGCCCTAACCATGATTTAAACCATAACCACACCATAACCTCAACTCTAAACCCTAATTGTATACTTTATCCTAACTTTAACCCTAATAAACCCTAACTAAAACATAATGTAAACACTCACCTTAATCATAATTATAACCCCAACCCTAATTCTACTTCCAATCTAAACCCTAACCTTTCTATAATTCTAACCCTCACCCTAACCATAACAAAAACCATAGCTCTAACCTTAACCCTAGCCATGATGCAAACCCTAACCCTAAAACATAATCCCAAAACTAATCTTAAACCCTAACTCTAACCATAATCTAAACCCAAACACTAAACCAAACTGAACCCACCTCTATCCCTAATTGTGATGTAAACCTTGATCGTAACCATAATCCTAACCTTAACTCTAAACCCTAAGACTGACAATAATCCCAACTCTAACTCTATCCATAACCTAAACCCTAACCTTAACCATGATGTAAAGTGTAACCCTAACCATAACTTGAATATATCTTAGGGTTATTAATCAACGCATAATAAAATTAGGGCTAGAAAATGTAACTATATTATAATAATATTATATTAAATTCTATTCAATAAAAAATGCTATAAAATTATTTGTTAATTTATTCAATGCGTTATGCGGGCTGCAACTACTACTAGCTAATATACACTCTGTATTTAAAATACACTGAGTTGTATCAAGGCATTTAATTTTTTCATCATTCACCTTTAATAAAAACTAACGTTGAAAAAATTCAATGCCTCGATACAACTCGACGTATTTTAAATATAGAATGTCTATTAGCTAGTTAATATTAGTAAATGCATGCACATATGGGCCCATTCTCTATGGTGGATATCGAGTATTATGTTTAATGCTCACTATAGGGGATGAGTCCTAGTGGGGCCTAATATGTGTTGACTAGTGTATTGGTGATAAGATCCAAACAATATGAACTCTTTACTCTTACTCTTAATATGGGGTTTTGTGTCTTTTTATGCGACATATTAATACATTGAGGGTTGGATGTGGTATTATTATTCTCTATGTTACAGCTAAGGTGAGCTTCAAATTATAAGTTCTACTATTTTATCTAAATCATGATATGCAATATTTGTTTGTTGACTTTCATGCCATGAAAGATGGGCTTCATATTATCCTCGCAAAAGAGATATATTGTGTGGGATCTTATTTATGCTTTTTTTGCAAAGGTGGCACGAATCTTGGATGGTAAGTAGACTTTACATGTTTATCTCTGGTGGTTTTGTTTCCTTATGTTCATCTTGTTACTAACATTGTATATGCAAAATTAGGTGCCCTTTAGAGTTTTTCTTTCCGATGAGACTTCATGATCTTTTAGTTTGGATAAAGGGATTCTGTCTGAAGCATATTCAAAATCTTCTCTGAGGGGTCTAGTCTATTTTTGTAGATGATTTTGTATGTTGGATTGTTAAATCTAAATTCTCGTATGAGTATGTGATGTACTAGCTAGATAACAGGTTTTGTTACTCTTTGGGAGCTTGAATTATTTTTTGAAGATTTTCTTCAGCTTGTTCTTTCCTACCGACACCCTTTGAACCAAGAAAATTGTAAAAAATTATATTATAATTAATAAAATATTTTAGTAGAATATCCACTTTTATAAAAACAAAAATCAAAGTAAATATTA